>ML776829.1:28703-50319 GCA_009831015.1 Picea engelmannii | reverse complement strand
TATTCAAATTATTATCTAAAGAAGCCGAATTTAAGTGGGATGATGAATGCCAAATATCTTTCGAAATTCTAAAACAGAAATTATCAACTACCCCTGTGTTAAGAGGACCAAATTGGTCCCTTCCTTTTCATATATGTACCGATACCTCAAACACAGCCCTTGGGGAAGTCCTTGGACAAAGAGAAAATCAAATGCCCTATGCTATTTACTTCGTCAGTAAGAATCTGTCTCCAACTGAAGTTAATTATACGGTCACATAAAAAGAATTGCTAGTTGTAGTCCATGCTATCAATAAATTTAGACACTATATTACAGGATATCAAGCTTTTGTACACACTGATCATTCAGCCATCAAATTTTTAATGAACAAACCTATAACAAATCCTAGAGTTACACGATGGCTCATATTATTACAAGAGTTTAATATCAACATTATTGATAGACCTGGTAAAGATAATCTTGTGGCTGATTTCTTATCTAGAATGATTCATCTGGGAGATAATGCACCAGTAGAAGATAACTTTCCTAATGAAAATTTATTTTCTATTTCTACATTCACTCCATGGTATGCAGATGTCGCTAATTATCTTGTGACAGGGAAGATGCCTCAGAAATTGTCTCCTAGAGAAAAACAGAAAGTAATTCAACTAAGTGCAAATTACATGTGGCACGATGATTGCCTCTACAAAACAGGACCAGATTTGGTGATCAGGAGATGTGTAAGGGAAGATGAAATTCATGATATTTTGCAAGCCTGCTATGATGGGCCTTGTGGAGGACACTTTGCAGACAAGAGGATCGCTTACAAAGTTCTACAATCCGATTACTACTGGACCCATATTTTCAGAGATGCTAAAACCTATGTATCCAATTGTGATGAATGCCAACGAATGGGTAAGCCTATTGCACAAGACCAAATGCCACTTCAAGCCCAAGTAGTTATTGAACCATTCGAGAAATGGGCATTAGATTTTGTAGGGCCCATTAACCCTACATCCAAAAAGAAAAAGTATGTACTTGTATGCACTGACTATGTGACTAAATGGGTTGAAGCAAAAGCTTTACCAGCTGCAAGTGAACAATCAGTGGTAGATTTCCTTTTTAATTATATCTTTACTAGATTTGGTGTACCGCGAGAAATTGTGACTGATCAGGGAACTCAATTTACCTCTCATCTAGTCAAAGTTGTTACAAAACAGTACCAAATCAAACACAGGAAATCTACACCCTATCATCCACAGGCAAATGGACAAGTAGAATCTACCAACAAAGTTATTGAGTCCATTCTTACCAAAACAGTACAGTTGCACCATAAGGTTTGGGCTAACAGATTATTAGAAGCCTTATGGGCTTACAGAATCACCTAGAGGAATACAACAGGACATACACCCTATGAGTTAGTATATGGGAAGCAAGTGCTTCTTCCCATAGAATTCCAGATCAAAACCTTCAGGACTGCAATACAAGTTGTCATGAACTTGGGTGAAGCCCAACAACAAAGACTCTTGCAGCTTAATGAATTGGATGAAACCAAGCAGGAAGCACTTCAAATAACTACCCTCATTCAAGAACAGAGAACAAAATGGCATGACAAGCATCTCAAAAAGAAAAAATTTCAACAAGGATATTGGGACCTATTGTATGACAGCAGATTCAAGAACTTCAAAGGTAAGTTAACCACCCGTTGGATGGGACCTTACGAAATTGACACTGTCTACGATAATGGTTCAATCAGGATAAAGACAATTGATGAACAACAGACACCACTACTTGTGAATGGTCACCGGTTGCGAGTTTACAACAAACCTCTATCAAAAGAAGAATTCATGACTCGTATACTACAGAATTCAGATATGCAGATGATCAGTAAGGAAGGAGACCCTCCTACTGATCCAAACTGATTGATTGGCTTATTTGAAATTTTTGTACATAGGTGTGGATTGAATTTTTTTAATAAGTTGAAGGTAACAAGAGATTCTTACCCCCTTTTGTTTTACTTTCGCAATTTCTTTTCTTTTTTTTGTAAGTAAATTTCTATAATTTATTTGATCCTTCATGGACTTTCTAAACATTAGTTTGTAGGCACCAACAATATTTTTTTCTTCTTCGGTACCAGAAATCTTGTTCTGGTCCGGTACCAGCAGTTCGGTACCAGTCTGGTACCAGAAGTCTGTCCTCCTACAGTACTATCAAGACATATTACATAATTGACAAAGCATACTACGCATACTTCAAAATCTTATGTCAATTAATCTGAAGTACGAAGCCATGCAAACAACCACTTAAGCTGGAACCAAGAAGCCGAATGTAGTATCAAATGATAGCCCTTGTGAAGAAATAATTTCTTTTGGTTATGTTGACAACTAAAGGGAAGTATTTTAATTTCTTTTGGTTCTTTTGCTGAGAAGTATTTTAATTTCTTTTGGTTCTGTTGCTAAGAAGTATTTTAATTTATTTTGGTTCTATTGCTTAAAAACAAAATAAAAAAAGAGGGACACAATCTTTACCTATGATTGCTCAAAGAACCATAATTCGCTTCGAAGACTAGAAGTTGCCTTTACCCAGTATTTCAGCATGATTTAAAGGAAAAAATATATTAGCCTATAAGTAACTATCATACCCTAACCAGACTTCAATAGTATTCATTGGATTATCTTATTAAAAAGTAACATATGAGTATATGAACACTCTCTACCATGGGCACACTACCAAAAATTTTATGGAAGAGGATGTACCAGTACCCTAAGGAAACTTTAGGTCATTCTCTTATGGACAAATTCAGACAAAATTATACATCTGGATCACTCTAAAGAAATAATGTGCATAAAAGTTTATTTTTCCTTCAGACAAATCTTTAAAAGACACACAAAAGAAGAGTATATGCCTTCCAACCCAATACCATCCCACCCTGTAAAAAGGTTTTCAGATGAGCATCCCCTGTCACCATACAAAGCACTCTTTAATAAAAACCAAAATAGGTGACTATGGACAAGAAGCCTCTGATGGAAAAAGGGTTTAAGAGACTAACCCGTCGGGATACTGAACAGGTCTGCTGGAAACGGGTACCGGCCTGTGGTATGACTAGGAAAACCCATCAGGGTACTGAACAGGCCTATTGGCAATGGGGCATTCTGCCTAGGGAAGGAACCTCTCACTAATTATCACAACTACCCCACCGGAGTACTGAACAGGCTTGTTGGTAATGGGTTCTGGTTGAAAAATGTCTCATCTATACTTGTCTGATTGAAAATTTCACTTTTTTTCATCTAAAACAAAAAGAGTAAAGGTCATTATTGGCTTTCATGAGATACAAATTCCAGATGAATCAGCAACATAATTACTCCAAGCAAATGTCCATTTGAGAATCACCCTAAGTCAACTTACCGGTCTGACATCTAAAGTCTACACTATCTAAGAAGGAAACTTCTTAAGAGTGGAGCCCTAACTAGTGAGTCTAATCTACTTATACTATGAAATTTATCTATAACATCCAATGATAGTAAATCTCTGAAGAAAGTTAGGTGGGATCTGTCCTTCTGGAAAACATATAAATATTCCTTGTTTCACTGTTGAATGCTACTTTTGCCAATAATCCATCAAAAGAAGGGCAATTTCACTTTCTAGGTATTAGATCATATGCTAGGTGATAAATGTACTTCTGGAATTTGATTGGTTTCTTTTGCTCTTATCATCTTTTCTCCATTATGCTATAAAATGTTGAATCTTCTTGCATACAGATATACAACATCGTTGGCATGGGGGAAGGTCAAAGAGCCCCTTCAGAACTCTTTTCCAGACTCACATGATCACCCTGCAGAACCAAATACAAAAGAAGATAAGCACGGAATAATAGAAGCACAGGATATTCCCGTACCAAGTTTTCAAGAAGCTTCAGTCTAAAAGGATGAATTCTGACAATTTGCAGGCAGCCACACATGCTATGGGTATTGATCATACAAAGGTAAAAGCAAAGGTAACATGGTATTTATTTTCCTATGCTCGTAAAACTATAATAAGTATGAAAAGATATACTAGATCTTATGACCTTAGTATTAAACCCAGCGCCTATCCCTCATACCCATATGCCTAAACCTAATCAATCCTCTCATAGCTCTTGAACATGGTTAAGGGAAAAAATCATATCAAAATATGAAGCATGTATAGCAATGATAAGCCACGAATGTATTTCATCCTTAAGAAATTCATGAACCTATCTTATATCATGAACCATGATCTAACATCAGATTCACTACCCGAACGTCCAATCACCTATCCCAAAATGATGCCTTGAACACCCAACGTCTTGTCCTCGTCATTACAATAATGGGTAGAAATGAAATGGCTTACCTGGTGGTGAAGCCATCCAGATAAGCCTCACCTGGTCATAAATTGTCCTTATGGCATCCTTACTTAAACTTACCATTCGCATTACCAGCAACATCACCATATTCCCCCTTGTCGTGAGCTTTCTCCAGTCCCAAGCCTACTCCTTTCCGGTACCAAACCCTTACCTCATCAATTGACTAAACCCTTGTGCTACAACCCAATCCTTTTCTCAAAACTTATAACAATGGTGGTTAGTAGACATGAACCGGTCTTCCAAATTTATAGGGAAACCAAGGAGTTCCAATTATGTCAAGAAAAATATGCTAGATTGGGATGGACGTCGTTTCTGGAAAAATTTACAGGATGGCACGAGAAGATATCTCATGAATTTATTCAGAGTTATGATGGAGAGATTGCACATATAGGCAATTAATCAACGAAGAAACCTTAAGGGAGGTCATGAAACTTCAAAGGTGTAGGAATCAACAAAGAAATGTGCCAACGATTCTTGAAAGAAGATCATCAGCACCCTGACTGGAAAAAGGGGATCCCGAGGAACTACATCAAGGAAGAATTTCATCCAATGATTACTAGTCTTCAACGATTTGTCACTTGTGAGGGCAGGTATGTTGTGACCTTCATTTATCATCTTAGGCTTCTATTACATTTTGAAGAAGGCCCTGAAATCGATTTCCCATATTTTCTATGGATGTGTTTGAGAAAAATGGTAAGAGGTGTTAAATCCATCTCCAAAACAGAGAAGACTAGCATTTACCATCAAGGTCTCATTAAAATGCTAGTTTTACATGAACTTAGGAAACAGAGGATTAGTTGGAAAACCCTTATCACTCAACACCTTCCCACATAAAACAAACCGATGGAGGAAACCCAACATGCTCCAAAGAAAACTAAGGAACCTCAAAAGCAAAAGGGCAAGAAGGATAAGACAACTCCACCATCATCTAGGGCAGTGAGCCAACATGAAAAAGCAGGGTCCTCTTCCACAATCAATAAAAATTTTAAAATCTCTTAATCAAAAGGTAAAAACAAATTAGTAGAGGAAACTTCAACGGTGGCAGTTGAGAAAGAGGGCCATCAGACAAAAATGATGAAGAAAGGGAAGCATAGCTCAGAAACTAAAAGTAAACAGTCTGTGGCACAACCCCCTGTCACCATTTCACAATTAGAAAAGAATAAAAGGAAGCATGTGAGCATCCCTAATCCGGTACCTCCTTGTAAAATAACTACAAGGAGCATGGCAAAGAAGGGAAAAACAATAGTCAGTCCTCATACACAGGAAAATCCAATCGATCTTACCTCCCCTTCTGAAGATTTATCAATCCAAGATGACATCCCTAGTTTGACCGAGGAGCAAGCCACTATTACTTTATGTGGGATGAGGGAGGAAGTCGAGGAAAGGGAGTGCATCCAGCCAGTGATGATGGATTCAACAAAGACCTTGACAAAATAACAAATGAAGAAAAATATTGGGGAATTGAAAAAACAAAATTAGGAACTCAAACAAGAAGTGAAGGAATACCAACTCTTGGACAGGTATATCAAAAAGGAAAATGAGCAATTGAAAGCAACCAGCCAAAAACTTCAAGACAACCATGAAGAGACTGATAACAAGCTCAAGAAGGTATTATGACTCCTACAATACATTAGAGTCATCAAAAGGGAGCTGAAAGAAGAAGCTTCAACCATAAACATCATTGATCCACCAAAGTAAAGAACACAGTCTCAAGTTTTGAAAATGTTGGGTTTGTTTCTAGTTGCATGAGGACATGCAATGATTTTGGCATGGGGGGATGTTGAGACCCGAAATTGACATCCCCATTACCCTATTATACTCTTCATTTATACCTTTTTGGACAACCTAGAGCTTGGGTGAATGACAAGAACGCTACCATTAGCCAGTGATAAGGTCATAAGGTAAAGTATGGTTAATTCATGCATTTTGTGGTTTATAGAGTTAAAGAATTAAATATTTTATGTACTAATGCTTTAATTTACTATATATAAATCTTTGACCTCTAGATATCCATCGTTCCTGTACCAGCTCAGCTATCTGGTACCTGCACACCAAGAATGCCATTGTCTGAATCCAGTACCAAACGCATTCGGTACTAAAATCTCGTCTATTGCGATTCGGTATCAACGTCCATGCACTATAATGATCTAGTACCACCTTTTGCGCATTGTCATGATCCGGTACCATCTACCTGTTACGATCTGGTACCAATATGGAAGAGCCTAATACACTAAGTTAATATCCAGATCTCACCTAAGCCAATTGGTGGATGTCTATTTGCTTTAGAAAGGCTATGATAAGAATAGTTTGTTGATTGCCTCATCCTCATGCACTTCGTGTCATGAGGATGAAGCTAAAGATGTAACCGAATGATTGAATTTAACAATTGATTGATTTGAAAATCACTTCACCTCCTTGTGTTTCACGATTAAGACTATTAAATAGTCGTGGTAAGGATGGTGTAAGTGTAGGAGAGTTAGCATATTACCAATATGTGAAGCAGTGTGTGATAGTACAGAACATATTCTGAGTGAAGATTAATAGAATGTCATTTATCTCCATATTCTGATTATCTATGATTAAGTATGAGTTGAGTTGTTAACGAAAGTTTTGATTTTATGTTTTGAAATGTGAGTGAGAATAATGTGTGTGTTGAAGACAAGCCTCCTATAGACTTTAGTAGCTGACCTGTTGAAGTGGCAAGGGCCCACCGCCCAACAAAGGTCAGCGTCTTCTTATATTAGCATTAGTATTTGTTTTCAGTAGTGTAAACATTAAATCAGCTGAAGATTTAACTCGGTCAGATGATAGCAGTACAGCTTAGGCTAGGATTTCCATCATATAATTGTTTAGAGATCTTTATTTTCTTTGTTTTTGTATATGCTCTATTTTTATGAATTTGGTTTTTAGACATGAATGTTGGTAGCAGTGGTCAGACATATTTGAAGGAGAACTATTGAAGTCCACAACATCACATTGTGAACCACATCATACTCAGTATGTTGACTATTGAACTACCCATGCTATGTCTTGATGATTGATGTGTGATTTCCCTTTCAGAAGTGTGGATTGCATAGTTAGTTTTCTGCGTTAGATAGCAGAGTTGATCTTTCAAACCAACTCCATCTCATACTTGCATGTTCCATAATGGAGTGGATAGCCTCTCTGTGAAAGACAACCAAAGTGCATTGCAGTTTGTTATTTTGATTTGTTTCCAGAATGCATAATATAGTTTAATTCTATACTCATGACATTAGAAATTACCTTTCTTACTGGTGTCTTGTAACTTTGTTGATTACGAATCCCAGATTGATAATTAATTAGTGCATTATACTAAACATATAAGCATCACAACACACCTTCAAAAAAAACACGTGGTTTGACATGTTTTTCATTTTGAGCTTTGCCACGTTTTTTCTGAGTTTCAATAACTAAGGTGGAATCACGACAGGTCTTGTCTAATTGCATCAAATACAAAAGACGTTCCTCCTCAGCTGAGGTGTTAGGGAGAAGTTTGACATCTAGTTTCAAAGACGAGACTTCACATTCAATTGGAAAATTTTCTTTGATACCATATACTAACTAGAAAGGTGTGAATCTCGTGGAAGACTTAACAAATGTTTGATAGGCCTACAATGTTGAGAATATTGTGTGCCAATTTGACTTGTGAATTCCTACCATTCGTCGAAGCATAGTAGTGAGAACTTTTTTTATTGTTTCAACCTGGCCATTGGCCTGTGGATAATAGGGGGTTGAGTTTTCATGTCGAATACCCAACTTCTCGGTAAGTTCAGACATCATGAAATTAGGAAAATGACTACCGTGATCAATAACGATGGCTTGAGGGAAAACAAATCTAGTAATGATAAGATTGAATATGAATAATGCTACATTTTTCATGTCATTATCAAATGTAGGCATCGCCTCGACCCACTTAATGAAATAATCCACAGCTACAATAATGTATCCATGCCCCCCGGCTGAGTGAGGGTTACATGTCATGAATTCAATGCCCCATTTAGCGAATGTACCGATGGAAACTACATGGTGAAAAGGAGCAGGGTGAGAATGAATCTTATGGTTGTAGGTTTGACAAGTGTGGAATTTATGGACGACAGTAATGCAATCCTTAAACAATGAAGGCCAGAAATAACCATCTCATAAGATATTTTGGGCAGTGGCATACCCAGACATATGACCGCCACATGCTCCAGAGTGGCACTCATTCAAATCTTTCTCAGCTTCATCATAGGTGAGACAGTGTCGAAATATGGAATCAATACCATGGTGGTAAAGGGTATCACCAAGGATAATGTATTGACAGGCTTGATACCAGACACGACGACGATCTGTACTAGAAAGATCAGGCCATAAATTTTGGGTCTGGAGATAGATGATAATATCTCCATACCATATGTCGTTAGAACTAATCAGAAAGAGGGATTTGTCAGGTAAGGAATCCTTTTCCACAGTTTTTGTTTCAGTAGAGGGAAGGTCACATATCAATTCGGAAAAAAATGAAGACTTCTTTGACTTGTCACGTTCAAACTCCAAATCAAACTCCTAGAGGATAACTATCCATTTAGAGTACTTCCCCCCTGGCAATTGTCGAGTAAGGATGTGTTTCATGGGGTTGCAATCAGAAATAACTATGGTTCTGCGTAATAAGATGTAGTGACGAAAACATTGAATAGCTTGAACAACTACCAGGGCCAATTTCTCCACATGTAAATATTTGTTTTTGGTGGTCATGAGACTCCGAATCAAATATTATATAACATGTTCATCGTGTGAATCATCCTCTTGGACTAGAACCATAGCAATGGTAGAGTCCAAAGTAGCTAAGTACAGGAAATAATCTTGACTATCATTAGGTGGAAACAACATAAGTGTACGGGTTAAGGTGAATTTCAAAGCTTCAAAGGCCTTGTTGGTAGTGTCATCCCATACAAAATCACAACCTTTCTTGAGAAGCTGAGTAAATCCTTTCGTTAATTCAACATAGTTTGGAATGAATCAACGTAAAAAAAATTCCTTCCCTTGCAAACTTTGGAGTTGGCGTAGTGTGGAAGGAGGAGGTAAATTGAGAATAGCCTCAACCTTCAAGGAGTCTACCCTAATCCAATGCATAGACATGATAAAGCCAAGAAGTCATCCAACCTCCACAAAAAATACATTTGTGTGGATTCAAACGTATGCGATAATAAAAACAACGTAGGAAAATCACCCGTAGATGTGTCGAGTGATCTTGACGATGCATAGAATGTGCTAATATATCTTCTAGATAGGGTTGTACAATGTGATTAATGTCATGAAAATAATAAGACATATTGCATTGAAAATTCACACCATCATTGTTTAGACCAAAAGGTAGTTTCTGGTATGCGAAGGTTCCCCAAGGGAAAATAAAAGAAGTCTTGTGTTGATCCGCGGGTAGAATATTGATTTGATTATAGCCATAGAAACCATCCATCAAGGATAAGATTTCACTCTCGGCACAGTCGTCAACAATCTGGTCAACGAAATGGGTTGGATAATTGTCTTTGGGACAAGCTTTGTTTATATCCCTATAATATACACAAACACAGATCGTGCCTTGTTTCTTGTTTACCGAAAGAATATTGGACACCCAATCGGTCAAATCCACAAGATAGACAAAGACATCTTTAAGAAGTTTTTCAACTTCAAGATTAATAGCAGCAGCTTTACGAGGATGTACTGGGTGAAGCCTCTGCCGAACAGTTTTAGCGGTTGGGTAAGTCTTAATCTCATGCACAACAATATCAGGATCAATACCAGGAATTTCTTCATAACTCCAGGGAAAAACGTCGTGTAATTCTTGGAAAAGGGATTTATAATTGCAGACCTCATCAGTAGAACATGAGGCACCAATATGAACATTTTCCATGACTTTGGGCTTAATCAATATGTCAAGAGGAACGGTACGTGAAATATTACGCAAGTTCCCTTCATACAAAACATCATGTGTTGACTCAGGAACAGAAGAAATAACAACAACGGTAGACGGAGTTGAAATCCATTGGTAACTCTATATGGTCTCACATTCTAGGAAGAGAATAGAACGATGATTCCCATCCTCCCATGGAGTATCTTCCATAGACATGAACTTCATGATCATCTCATCAGTAGGAAAGATCATGTGGAATGGATCAAGAGATGTATCACTGAGAGAAGGAGAAGAAGGAGTTGTCAATTGAATAGCTTGATAAGTTGATTCCACCAGACTTAAAGGCATTATGTCGTCGTAATGAAGATAGTCACTAGAGATAGGTACTATCCATGGGTCATAAGACTTAGGGGACCCATCAAGGTTGAATCTTTTAAAATACCCACACCGACATTCTCATAACTGGGAGGTGTTTTTGAGATAAAAGGTACATTGCTAGTACGTGAAACAGAATTAAAGAAGGCCAGTTGGTCGACAGTAATGAATTTTCCTTAGTGTGGGAAATGTAACACATGGAAAAAGGTAGACAAAACTGTGTGCATGGAATCAATCCATCTACGGCCAAGTAGAATTTTGTAATCAAGAGGTGCATCAAAGACCTCAACCTCGACATTAACCGCCTTACCTTCTAACATAATAGACAATGAGGGAAGAACACCGTAAGGTTTAAACCCTGTACCATTGAAGGCATTAAGATTATTGTGAGAATTGGTAAGGGCAGGAGAGCTAATAGCTTTCCAACAAGTAATGTACATAATGCAAGTCGAGGCTCCTTCATCAATAACAGTTCGACAAATGTTCTTATTTTCCACAACAACTTGGATCTGAAACGCTAATTGAGGAGGAAGCCTTGGAATATGATCTTCTAAGTCAAATATTATCAAATTGGTATCAGTAGGATCAATTCCAACAATATCCTTTAACAATTCCTTCCATTGAGTAGGACAACTTTGAAGGACTTCGAGAGCTGACATTGCAGACGGTGCTTGCGCAAGGTCTTCTACAATACTGTAGTTTTGGGCAGCACATGCGTGAGGATTAAATGATGACTTTCGAACAATGCCCTTGGGGGGAGGACGAAGAACTGTATCTAGGCCCGATCATTCGAGATGAAGAGGATCGTTTGGAGGTGAAGTTGGGGGAGGAGGTTGAACCAACGAAGGTGGTAAATCATCAACTTTCTCTTTCGAAGGAGAATAATCTTTGGCTCAATTTGCGGCTGCAACTTCGTTCTTCTTGGAGTGACCAGTACACATAAGTATGTAAGATGTGGTGGAGGGAGAAGTTTGGTCATGAATGACCAATTGGGCCTATTGTTGAGAAGGAAAAGGTTGTGACAGGATGACGGGTGTAGGAGGTTTCCCGGTCCCTTGCAAGAACTTAGTGACCTCAGCACGTCATGGACAATATTTTGTATAATGATCCTCACCACAAATAAGGCAAGGATAATGAGATTTACGCTTATCTTTATCATCAGAAATATATGTTTTGGGTTTCTTGGATTGTTGATTATTATTTTTGTCCTCCTTATTCTTACCCTTTCCTTTCTTTTTATTTTGATTTTTACCGGTAGGTGTAGATTAAGCCTAATTAACTTCAGAAGTTTTACCGAGAGAAGGAGTAGGAGTAGGAGTATTTTGTACATTAGAAGTAGTAGACTTGGGATTGGTATGACTAGCTTGTGTATACTGAGTCTCAGCATGAAAAGTGCCAATTACACCATCAACAACATGAGAAGCTATTGGGTTTGTTGGGGTAGGATTTGTGGATGGATGAGGAGCATTAGGGATCAAGTCATAGAGTGTGTCTGTTTGTGAATAAACAAGATCCAGGTATTGAGCATGAATAATTTCCTACTCTTCAATGATGACACCACCCATGGCCATATCACGGGTGATAGGACCAATGAGGGACTTGGTAAACCACTCGGCCAACAGTTGATCAGGAAGGGGAACTTTGATTAAGTGTCTTCTCCTCCTCCACTCATGGATATGATCAGAATTATGAGTGGAAGAGGATTGTTTAAATGAACTCAAAATTATAGTTCATGTCTCATAACAGATTGGAAACTGGTAATGCATTAAGAATGCCATGGATAAGGTGTTAAATTCATTAAAGAATCCTCGTGGTAACTCAATATACCATTTAGTTGCCGAACCCGTAAGAGTTCGTTGGAAAATTCGTATTCTAATAGAGTCATCCATCAATGAGTTGGACAAACACCAAAGATGGAATGTCATGACGTGATTATTTGGGTCTTCTCCTGGTTGACTGTCAAACTTAGGAATGTTAGATGCTAATTTGGTCGGTATGACAGACTAATAAAGAGAATGTAAAATAGGATCATTCAAAATCCTCGATAAATCCGGTAAATCCAAAGTAGCAAGAAAAGGCAATTGTCTGTTCACTTGAGGAAACGGGTAGTTTTGAGGAGGAAGTCCCATAGGTATACCAGTAGGACCATAAGCAGTTTGTAGATAGTTAGATAGTCCTGAAAGATTTTGTTTTGGAGGATTTTGAGTCGAATAACCAACATGGGTTGTTTGATTAGATATGCTCCCTTGGAAAGGAACATTAGACTGGAAATTTTAATCCCAAGTAGGATTCATAGAACCTGGATAAGGTTGTTTGAGATTAGGGGGGTACAAAAAAATAATTAACTTGAGGATGTTTCCCCCTAGATGGTTGTTGATTTCCTTGGAAAGGAAGATTTCAAGGTTGAGATTGTAGTCTGGGTATATTTTACTCACAAATTGGGTTATGGCTTCCAACTTGAGGTTTCCCCCCAACTTGACATTGTCCCCCAACTTGAGGTTGGCCTCCAATAGGAATCTGAAAACCAGAAGCGAAAAAATGACTAGTGCCTCCAACTAGATTGGAGCTACTAGGTCCAGGACGATTAGATCCTCCAAGAGAAGGTGGAGGAGGAATGGAAGGCCCCCCGGAGAGACCCAGGTAGGTTTAAGAACAAAATGACTAGCAGCATTATACCCAGGAGGAACAAAAATATTAAACCCTTCGGATGGATTCTGGGCAGGAATAACAATGGAAGTATTCAAAGTGTTATACACAAGGGGAAGTGATGGATTTGATCTGAGGGAAAGTGGTGTTCCAATAGGAGCTTGAATCATGACCACATTTCTAGAAGAAACAGACGTATCTTGTGCCACCATGGTAGAGTTGGTGATTTGGAGAGAAAGAATCGAGTGAGAACCCATCAATAATTGGTCGGGAACTGTGACAACATTATTGGTTTTTCTAGTGAAATGGTCTAAAGGTATTGTGTAAGCAATGGAAGTCACAGGCGTTTGTGATTCTAGGAATGTTATTTTATCAAAAATATTGTGTCCCGAAGAGGTTCTCCAAAAAGAACGACTAGGACCATAGCTAAGATTAAAAATTCCTGTAGTGTGAACAGGGGTTCTAAACGACTCACACTGAAAGGGTGGATCGTCTACACCAAACTCTACGTGAGTTCTATTAGGTACTCTAGTATGATATTCAGTAACAATTTCTCCCAATGAATTTAATCGGAGCAAAATTGGATCTTCTCTAGGATTCAATAATGGGTTTACGGGAAGTATCAACTCCTCTAACGGAGTATAACTTCCAATATAAGAGGCTACATCGTTATTGACCACTCCTTAAGGAGATACCTCTAGTGAATTGGGAAGCAAAGGGACGTAACTTTCGGGATCTTCCTATGGTAGCCCTTGCATCCTACGTGAACGGGCAAGGCCGAGGTTGGTCACACCAAATAAATAACGAAACAAATCTATGGACAACTAGAGAAACAAACAACACTCACTAATAAAATCTAGAAATCAAGCATGAAAAAAAACCTTCTTATTTCGAAGTCACTAGTTGGTGATGAAATCCAACGTCATGAAATCAATACAAGAAGGGGTTGGGATAAAGCAGGTGGAAAATTTATGTCGACGACATACTTAACGGACTCACACCCTGGTGCAAGCTCCCACACAAAATCATGGGTATACCCTCCAAGGAGCCTGAGCGATTTTTGCCAACATCGATTCCAAGTACCGTGAATACTTGCCCCTCCACAGTCACTTTGTGTAAATACCCTAAAGAGATAGGCTACTAAGGTTACCAATTACGACAATGATGCCTGGGGAAACAGTCGACAATCCGATCCACACGAAAAGGCAGGTTATCTAGCCCGAAATCAACTCGATAAGGTCCCCACGGGATTTTCTTCTCAAGTGACCCCCAATAATACGTGCAATATTTACACTAAGACCGACAAATCAGGGTGAGTAACTCTTCCATTCCTAATGCAACCTCATGATTGACCCTTGTGTTTGAAGGGCTTCTCAGAACAAAATGTAGCAAGTGGATTTGAACTCTCCCTATCACAAGATACTATTGTGTATTTTGATGCTTTGGAGAGTGTGCCTTATAACCTATTCCAAAGCGTTATCCTAGCTAATGTTGGTGAAGAGAATTTCTAGAAAATAAAAGTTACTAATAAATTTTAAAATTTCGTTGTATTTTAAAGGTTGTTGTTTACTCAAAAGGGAAACAAAAATGAAATTGATGATATAAATGACCTTGACCCAATAAAATGAAAGAAGAGATGATTATGCAATATTTTAATTCGATGAAATCTAATCACAGTAGTGATAAGGTATCTCGTTTGAAATACAAAATCTACGAAACGCAATTTCTCAATTTTTGAATGAACAAAATTCAAAATAATCATAAGCTACAAAATTTTCCAAATCTCTTTTAACAAATATTTTTAATGCAACAATTTTCTTGTGAACAATTACTAAAAATAAGAAATGAATTTAGTTCTTTCTTTCTCAAATTAGAGCAAATATTTAATGAATAAAAGAAATCGTAATCCAAGAAAATTAACACACTTTCAACACGATTCCCAAATCAAACCTATTATGTAGACAAAAATGAAATGATAGGAAAGCCTTTTGTCAAATGAAAAAAAATATGTCTCTCAATCAATGAACAATCTAGAAAGTAAAAACAATCCAAAACTCCAAATAAATCAAGGATTCTTTGTCAAACAAGCACTTAGGACCGAGATCTAGAGATTATACCCTTGTGACAAAAATCAAAAGAAAAAACTTGCAAAATTTACAAATAAAAACTTCCAATTTCATAAAACCAATCAAATGCAAGCTTCAAACTTATAAATCAATCAATCATTGGTATCAGAAGTTCATCCCAGGAAATCGAGGCAAAACTGGGTGAAAAATAAAAATTGGCTATCTCCAACAATTCCTACAGGAATCGTCACGGGTTGCAGTGGAGCACAGTGCGACGATCTAGGGTCGTCGCATGCTGCCAATAGGGTACAGTGCGACGTTGTCGTACTAGTCTACACTAGTAGAGTGTGAAGCCATAGGATCTTCGCGGTATTTCTATATAGTATAGTGAGATGATCTCTGAAACTAAAGGAAAAAGAAAAGAAAGACAAAAATTCTCACTGAACCTTCAAACCCAGGGAGTCTAGATGGATCACCCACAGACTCAGAGAATTAATTTAACCAAAAGAAGGCAGGTTAAAATAAAATAAGAGGAAAAACCCCAAAATAAAGTTGTATCCCCAGTATGGTCGCCAATTTTGTTATCGAATTAATCAGTAAGTGCGGACACAAACAAATCTCCCAAACTTCCATAGGAAACTAGAACAAAACAGAACAGAATGCACACTTCGCCTTAAACTTCATTATCATATGAACTATTTTAATGAGGTACAAGTGACATACCTTTTAAAGGATGCTTGATCCTCACTAATGTCATCCTTGTAGATCCTTCCTTGGGTTTGCAGAATAGTAAGCATGTCCAAGAATTACAAACCAACAAAGAGGGTAAAACAAAGATATATATATTATAATGAAGTCTATGTATATGATCAAGGAATTACACAATAGAAGAGAAGATGCTTTTATAGGGAAGAAATGTATTATTGTATTAAATGAATAGAAAGTGGAGAATACAACCCATGCCTTGATGTTTCAAGGTCCCATTTCAATGGCTCTTTGCTTCAACACACACACCTTTTCTCCAATGCCTTGAATGAAGAAGATCCACAATATGACTTGAAGAACTAAAGCAAATCTCTCGAGCATAATCTGAAGTAGAACTCTCCACACAAATCTTATCCTATTCAACCTTAGCCTTTTCCATGAGAGATCCCTCTTTATATAGTGAGAATGAGAGATGGATAAGGATACTAGGATGATCCCACTAAATTAGAGAAGCGAGTGATATCCAAACCGATCGAAGGCCACCTCATCTTCTAGAATATCCCCTTCTAGAACATTCGTGAATTTTGACTTTTCTTATGCTTTAAGCATCGTCGCACCCTATGCACAAGCCGCATACGACGACGTCGCAGTCTAGGTTTAGGGTATAGTGCGGCGATTAGGCATCGCCGCACCCCATGCATATAGAAGGGTACAATGAACTTCCTTTATATGGTTTTTGAAAGAGGAAAGCAAGTCACTTTTCTCATGGAGAAATTCTTCTTTTAATATTTTTAGGGAACATTAACACATGTTTCTAGTTGATCACTGAGGTGACCAAAATAATGTGTAACAATATCTCTCTCTCTATGCCCTATGTGAGTTGTGTCTCCTTCCTAACCCTGCCCTCAAGCTCTTTCTTCTAGTCAACACCCTCTGCGAGCTCTCTCTCTCCTTTGTAACCTTTCTCGTGAGATCTCTCTCCCAATTCCCTTCCTTATTTATCTCCTTCCTTCTCATGTCTCCTCGCAGTGTGTGTGCCCTAGTCTCCTTGTAGCATGTGCGCCCTCTCTGTCTCCTCACATCGTGTGTGCTCTCTCTCTCTCCTCGCAGTGTGTGTTCCCTAGTATCCTCGCAGCATGTGTGCCCTAGTTGTCTCCTCACTCTTGATCAACTCTTGATGGACTGGTTTGATCGGCTCTCACTCGCATCTCAAAAATAGAGAAATGTGTATTGACATGATATATAAACCATGTATATTCGTGATTATATTCTCCTTTTCATTATTTTCATTCCCTAAAGCATCCCGCCTAATTTTGAATCTATCACCTATCAAGAGGTGGAAGACCATGTCACACTTAATGGGGTATGAAATTTTTGTGACTTAACAACCATTATGAAATTCCTTATTCAAACATTCCCCTTAGAGGTGTGCTAGTCCAAAAGGGGAAAATGATACACTTAGGGTAATTGCATCCTAGTGGAGACAATAAAAATGCCAAAATTTCATCAATCTAGCAAGGCCCCATTGACAACCCAGAGAATAGTAATTATCCATTCTAGCTATAAGTATAAATATACATGTATTTAAACTTATTTTATCATAGAGATACCTTTTACAGCTCAATATGGAGGAGATGTGTAATGTGACATAACGTTGAATTCAATGTACATCAATCAAATATAATAGTTAAAAAAAAAAAAAAAACGTGTGAAGTTGGACCTGATTCACATTATAAACTAGCCTAGATGCATATTAACCTAGAATCTATCAATCATTGAGAGGGATCAAATAATTTGAGATGAAAACCACTTTTAGAGTGAAAAAACCTGGGAAAATTTTTGTATGTCAGGGGATTTAATCCCTCTTGACACTTGATAAATCCTAGCATATAAAGATAAATATCCTAGGTTGGTGAACAATAACAACACTATTGTGATAGATAATAACTAAGTTAGTTATCGTCTAATATTGTGTTCTTAGGAGATTTATCCAAACCAACAACGATGACATTATTGAAATAATCTGTCCTAGATAACAAAAGAAGACACTATTCCAATGCTTGATCCTATATAACAACAAAGACATTTTTGCAATGATCAATTCTAGTGAACATTGACACGATTGCAATAGTTTATCCTAGAGAGAAAAAATGATAAACTAAATTTTCTTTGCTTAGGTGGACAAGGTCCTGGTCCCAAGTCTTCCTCAAGCAAGGTCTAGGTCCCAAACTTTGTTTATCTAGGTAATTATTAATGTGAAACATGCCTATTTTAAAAGAGATTAATAATAGTTTATACTTTCATTTTTGATGACCCAATTCTTCAGTTACGGGGGTTCATAACCATATATAACTTTAAATTGGGTAATTTTGGAGGTATAGTAATACATAATGTCATACCAATATTTCATTAGATGCAACCACCTCATCCATTTCCTTTGCTTATCCCTTGTATAAATTTGAAGATACCCCCTCCTCCAAGCACTTATAAACTACCTTTGTTTAATGGTGATAGGCACTAGGGTTGTTGTTTGATTGTTGAATTGTTTGTGTGAATCATGTTTTATTCCGAAAACCCTCCCATACTGTTAACACATGTGTCTAGTCTAACCATGTCAAATTCCAATCCATACAAGAACAAATTGAAAAAATTTCAACATTGGCCCCATTCAGATGTCACTTATAACCAGGGTCAAGTACATGAGAAGGCACACCTTATTTTTGGGTTTTGATAGAACAACCAAAGAATATTTGATTTTTGAATTCTTTGTTTGAGTCATGTTTGATTACTAAAACCCTCCCATACTGCCAATGCATGTGTGTTTTCCTAACATGTCATGAAATTTCAGTCCATACAAGCACAAATTGAGAACAAAATCAGCAATGGCCCCATTCACATTAATTAATATATAAGATTGTTGTTTGATTGTCGAATTGTTTGTGTGAATCATGTTTGGGTCCGGAAACCCTCCCATACCGTCAATGCATGTGTCTAGTATAACCATGTCAAATTTCAGTCCATACAAGCACAAATTGAAAAAAAAACAATGTTGGCCCCATTCACATGGAATTTATATGCATCAGTTTCAAGTACATGAGCAGGCAATACCACCCAAAAAATTGGCCTTGTTTTCCTTCACATTAATTATTCTATAGGCTTATTTTTTAATTGTGAAATTGTTTGTGTGAGTCATGTTTGAGTCTAGAAATCCTCCCATACTGTCATTGCATGTGTCTAGTCTAACCATGTCAAATATCAGCCCATATAAGCACAAATTGAAAAAATTCCAGCGTTGGCCCCATTCATATGTCATTTATAATTTTTGGTTTCAAGTACATGAGCAGGTGATGCCACCCAAAAAAATTGGCCTTGTCATCCTTCACATTAATTATTCTATGGGATTGTTGTTTGATTGTGAAATTGTTTGTGTGAGTCGTGTTTGAGTCTGGAAACCATACCATATTTTCATTGCATGCATCTAGTCTAACCATGTCAAATTTCAATCCATACAATCACAAATTGAAAAAATTTCAATGTTGGCACCATTCACATGTCACTTATAAGCAGGGTCAAGTACAAGAGCAGGCGTGCCTTATTTTTGGGTTTTTATAAAATAACCAAAGAATATTTGATTTTCGAATTCTTTGTTTGAGTCATGTTTGAGTATAGAAACCCTCCCATACCATCAATGCATGTGTTTTTTCCTAACATGTCATGAAATTTCAGTCCATACAAGCACAAATTGAAAAAAAAATCAACATTGTCCCCATTCACATTAATTATTATATAGGCTTGTTGTTTGATTGTCGAATTGTTTATGTGAGTCATGTTTGAGTCTGGAAACCCTCCCATACCGTAAATGCATGTTTCTATTCTAACCATGTCAAATTTCAGTCCATACAAGCACAAATTGAAAAAAAATCAACGTTGACCACATTCACATGTCATTTATATGTGTCGATTTCAAGTACATGAGCAAGTGATTTCAAGTACATTAATTATTCTATAGGTTTGTTGTTTGATTGTGAAATTGTTTTTTTGAGTCATGTTTGAGTTTGGAAACCCTCTAATACTGTCATTGCATGTATCTAGTCTAACCATGTCAAATTTCATTCCATACAAGCACAAATTGAAAAAATTTCAATGTTGGCCACATTCACATGTCACTTATAAGCAGGGTCAAGTACATGAGCAGGCGCGCCTTATTTTTGGGTTTTGATAGAATCACCAAAGAATATTTGATTGTTGAATTCTTTTTTTAAGTCATGTTTGAGTCTAGAAACCCTCCCATAGCGTTAATGCATGTGTGTTGTCCTAATATGTCATGAAATTCCAGTCCATACAAGCACAAATTGAAAAACAAATCAGCATTGGCCCCATTCACATTAATTATTATATAGGATTGTTGTTTGATTGTCGAATTGTTTATGTGAGTCATGTTTGGGTCCGAAAACCCTCCCATGCCGTCAATGCATGTGTCTAGTATAACCATGTCAAATTTCAGTCCATACAAGTACAAATTGAAAAAAAATCAATGTTGGCCCCATTCACATGGCATTTATATGCATCATTTCAAGTACATGAGTAGGCAATACCACCCAAAAAAATGGCCTTGTTTTCCTTCACATTAATTATTCTATAGGCTTGTTTTTTAATTGTGAAATTGTTTGTGTGAGTCATGTTTGAGTCTAGAAATCCTCCCATACTGTCATTGCATGTGTCTAGTCTAACCATGTCAAATATCAGCCCATATAAGCACAAATTGAAAAAAATTCAGCGTTGGCCCCATTCATATGTCATTTATAATCATTGGTTTCAAGTACATGAGCAGGTGATGCCACCCAAAAAATTGGCCTTGTCATCCTTCACATTAATTATTCTATGGGATTGTTGTTTGATTGTGAAATTGTTTGTGTGAGTCGTGTTTGAGTCTGGAAACCATACCATATTTTCATTAGATGCATCTAGTCTAACCATGTCAAATTTCAATCCATACAATCACAAATTGAAAAAATTTCAATGTTGGCACCATTCACATGTCACTTATAAGCAGGGTCAAGTACAAGAGCAGGCGCGCCTTATTTTTGGGTTTTGATAAAATAACCAAAGAATATTTGATTGTCGAATTATTTGTTTGAGTCATGTTTGAGTATAGAAACCCTCCCATACCATCAATGCATGTGTTTTTTCCTAACATGTCATGAAATTTCAGTCCATACAAGCACAAATTGAAAAAAAAATCAGCATTGTCCCCATTCACATTAATTATTATATAGGCTTGTTGTTTGATTGTCGAATTGTTTATGTGAGTCATATTTGAGTATGGAAACCCTCCCATATCGTAAATGCATGTGTCTATTCTAACCATGTCAAATTTCATTCCATACAAGCACAAATTGAAAAAATTTCAACGTTGGCCACATTCACATGTCATTTATATGTGTCGATTTCAAGTACATGAGCAAGCGATTTCAAGTACATTAATTATTCTATAGGTTTGTTGTTTGATTGTGAAATTGTTTTTTTGAGTCATGTTTGAGTTTGGAAACCCTCCAA
>ML776828.1:1231815-1271633 GCA_009831015.1 Picea engelmannii | reverse complement strand
ATCATATCATAGACATTATCAAGAACAAAACACATAACTAATCTCAAGATTGCAAATTCAAAGTTTCTTCATTCACATCAAGGGTGTCATACTAGTCTATGTCTTAGAGTATTTATACAAGAGTTTTGAAACTAATAATGCTAATAAATCTCCTGAAGATCATGATCAGATCCATAAAATATGCTAGGAAGATCAAATAACCCCTTCAGATCCATAAAATATGAACAAATCCCAAGAAAATCTAAAACTGTCCATGATTTTATGCTAAAACAGGGTATTTTCTGCTGAAGTGGCCCTATTTGACCAGCGTTGACCAGACACCTGGAAAGCTCAGATCTCGAAGCTGATAGGTAATCATCCATCCTTGTACATCAAGGATCATGACCCAAGTCTCATATTTCGCCTAGTTGTCCTACAAGTACACGAACCTAGGAGCAATTACGAGATTTAGTCAAATCCTGTGATTTCTGATAAATTTTTAATTTTAATGCCAAAAATTCAAAAATTCAATTCTTAAGCTGAAGAATGATAAATGTACCTTGCATAAGTTGTTTTATGGAAAATATGGAATGATATGAAGGCAAAATGGATGGATTTGGAGGAAAAAGTATAGTTTATAGAGTGAAAAGAAGCATAAAAATGTACTCAACAATGGCCTCATTTAAGAGTCAACCTTAGTAAGGGAATAAAAGGAATTAATATAGTATTTTTAGAAGAAAAGGAGCGGGTTTGGATAAGGGGCTCTTGATGGGGGGAGATTTGGAGCGCAAAATTCTCATGAGCAGGGATCATAATGCATCCTATTAGTAGATCATGTTGGAGGAGAACAAATTTCAAAGATGAAAATATTAGAAGAAGTAGCACATTTTTTTCTTTGATGGGGTTTCAAAGGAAATATAGGAGTGGCAATGTGACGGGGGTCATCTTTGATCTTCGATTAAACCAAAAATAATCTTCACTTGGGACTAACAAAAACTATCAATAATCAAGCATAGGTGGTGTATTTGTATCAAGGATTAAATATTATCAATTCATGAAGGATCAAAATCCTTTGTATAGTGGGGGTAATCTTCAATCATAAATGGGTAGATGCAAAATCAATTGAACTCTCAAGATACTTGTCTAGTGAGACTCATATATAGGGTTTACGGGATGGAAGGTAGTTTCAAAACCATAAAATTGTAATGAACTAGAAACATATTGTGAAAACAATAAAAAATAAAATGTAGGAATGGGGATCTCAATGTTTAAATTCATGTAGTAGGTGTTGGACTACAATTTTATTTATACCAAAACCCTCAAGATAGTATCCGCCACAATCATTGGAGTTAGGATCTGTTAACACATAATATTGTATTATGATTTGAGATAATTTCCCAAAATACAATTGCTATAGGAGGGTTCCTGTACTTTTGGACAACTTGACTTCAAGTCAGTGTTTCAGGGGTTTTGAGAAGGCGTTTGCAATACTCTATGATTCCATTGTATGTAAGACATCATAAGATTTCCAAAAATATCTCTTGTAGCCCAAAACTCCTCTGGGAAGGCCTCCAAACACCCTCTCAAATACCACACTGTGTTTCTGCTGAGAGCACATTGTGCTTCTGCAATTTTTGAGTGACTAACTTAAAACTTGGATTATGAATAAATGAGAAGGTATTTTTGAAAACTGGAGGAGGTTTTTTTTCATCACATACCAAACAACAAAAACCTCTCTCAGTTTTGCAAAATGTGTTATGGTTAGAGATATATTAGACACATAAAAGGAATTACATAATCACCTAGCCAGACACACAAAGGGCGCTACAGAATCACCTAGCCAGACACACAAAGGGTGTTATGGAATGTGCATAACTATTTTACAGCGACGCTACAAAATTTCCTATAACAGTTACTGTTTGGATATTCGTCTTGTTGGGAGGTTTCCACCTATCAAGGAAGGTTTGAATGGTCTCCTAGGAGTTTGTTGAACATGAGAGACATGTGTTCCATCTCCAGATCAATCAGGATGACCTATTTCAAAAGGCATTTATCATCATAGACAAAATCCCAAAAAAATATGATGTTTTTAGGCTTTTGTTGGAATCTTTTGTAACAAGACTCCTAAATGGAGGAGGATCCTATGTAACTCCTTGGTTTCGACCTCCTTAGGGTAGATAGAGATTATTAACTATAAATAAAAGGGGTTTTTTTATGAGAAAAGGGTTGGATTCATGAGCCAAGAGAGGAGAGAGTTGGAGGAGCAGTTTTAGTTGCTCATTTGTAAGCCTGAGGGCTTGTTTGTAATGACATTTTTTGTCATTAAAGATTCATGAGAGATGTTATCAGATTGTCTTCTTTGTTTTCCCACTTATTTTTTTGTCTTCTTTCTTGAACATATTGCAGGTCTTGAGGATCATAGATGCCATTGATTGATGGATTCATGAACAACAAAGGATCTGTTGTAGATTTCCCATGAAATCATTGTTCTTTGTTTAAGTAAATCTTTATCTATTGCAGAAAGGATATTTGTATTATGGATGTTCTTCCTTTTGTCATATTCACCATGCTTCTACTCATCATTATATATCTCTTTGTATGATATACAGTTTGATTTCCTTTTATTTGTAGGATGTTATGACTCCATGCCTAATGGAATGCCTCTGCAGACATTTTGTTTCCCTCTCGATTTCTTACCTAGTCTTGTTGATCCACCTACTCAAACCATTTAATCCACTTATATTATGATGGGTATTGGCTTGCACTTACAACAGTCTAAGTGTGACTCTCAGTGCTAATATTAATGGCATTGTTGTCGAGGAACGAAGTGTGAATCTAGCTTCCCTGGGAGAATGACATAGATCCAACTCTTGTTGGTAGACAAGAGAGGGATATAGAAAATTGACTGTAATCATCTACCTGGTGACTCCACAATCAAATACTCCACTAGGGAGGATCATGTTGACAGAAAGATGACCATAGGAAAGGGGATGACCATGTATCATCTTATGAACTTTCTTCATGAACTTTTGTTGTTCTTTATCAACTTATTTTTTCTTTTCCATTCACATATAAAGAGGATCATCTTGTGCTTTGTTTATTCGGATGAGCATCAACATTCTTTTATATATCCATCCTTGCTAGAAGAAAATTTGCAGCCTACTTGTGTTGTTGAGGTTGGTCCTAAAACTTCATTTCATCCTATTGAAAAGAACGAGGTTTGTATCTCTATCCCTCCTGAACATACTCAGCCTCATGACCATGAGAATGATAAAAGTGATTAAAATCCTTCTCAGATCTCATTATCTTCAGTTATTATCGAGCCTTGCCATCAGCTTGTTAATCCTCATGTTCATCCCACTACTTTTCAAACTAGAATCAGGATAAATATGTTCAAGCCTTTAAAGATACCATATATCCTTCATCCTTATCCTCTTGATTTCCTTGAGTACCTTCCCCGTTTTTCCGGAGAGGATTATGTCATAGCCGAGAGGCATTTGGGGGGCTTTGGAAATTTTGTTCATCGGTTTGAGATAGTTCATGATGATTTTACTACGAGGTTGTTCTCCAAATCGTTGTTTAGAGATGTTTCGGTATGGTTTAAGAGTTTGAGAGTCGATTCCATTAGTTCTTGGATCGAATTGTCCAATACTTTTCTAAAGCATTGGGGTGAGAACAAGTCTCTTGATTTGTACCTCACTGATTTTTATGCCTTGAGGAGATAGGAAGATGAAATCTTGTATGTCTTCAATAGAAGGTTCTACAACATTTATCATGACATGCCTTTGGAGATCCGACCTACAGAGACTGTTGCCATGGTATACTACGTTATGGCTCAACATTCAGAGCATGTCCTTCTTCTATTAGAAATGAAGTGTTCATCCTTAGAATGCTTATTTGAAGATGCCCAAGAAATTGAGGAGAACATATGTGCTTCCAAGAGAGTTCGAGATCGAACTTACTTTGAAAATTTGTGTGCAGATGAGCAAGGGAACTGTCAGTATGTTTCAGATTTTGAGCATGAAGCAGATTTGGAACAAAAGCAAGGATGTAAGTATATTTCAGATTCGGATCATAATTATTCAATGTTGGAATATGTTTCTATGGATAGGTATGTATGGAAAGTTGACGATCAATTTTCAAACCATTTTGATCATGAGGTAATTGATGATTGCATAGGTAATTACATGTTTCTAGCTGATAATGATCAATATGATTTAAACCATGTTTTATCATCATCTTGTGATCATCATTCTGAAGAGAAATTTGCTTCTACCAATGATCAAAATTTGATCAGAAGAAGACTAGAGGGTTATCAGTTTTCAAGCAAAGATGTAGTCATGGATGAACAATTGTTTTCTGTCGATCAACATATTTTTTATCTTGGTTTCAAGAATCCATTTGCAGCCTTGTTGGGGTCTTATTTTTCAGCTTATCAGAACATTTCAGATTACATTTATTCACCAACACTTCCAGGTGAGTTTTGTTTCCTGAAGGGATTTTTATTACTGTTGTGATATTTTAGACATTACCTTTTGATCAATGGTATGGACAAGATCATTTCAGTTTTGAAACTATTTGAGTGGTTGTTATGGAAGTCTACCTTTACTTGGCCAAGTTGCAGATCCGGTTAGAGGTAGGGTAGCATAGGAAATAAGATCAGTTTCTGAGAAGTTACTTTCCTTCAGTTTGCAACAGATATATCCGTTAGATTTCTTGAATAAGTGGCATTTTTTTATAGTGTTCAGAGATTGGTTTCACAGTTGACTCCATATCCCAATTGATAAGGCAAATGGAACTGCATGTTCTCGACAGCTCAAAGGGAGAATGACATCCCTTATGGAGCTAGATATTGACAGATAAGATTGTATTATAATTTGAGATAATTTCCCAAAACACAATTGCTATAGGAGGGTTCTTGTACTTTTGGACATCTTGACTTCAAGTCAGTTTTTTAGGTTTTTTGAGAAGGTCTTTCCAATACTTGATGATTCCATTGTGTATCATACATCATAATATTTCCAACCATATATCTTGCGGCCCAAAAATCCTCTAGGAAGGCCTCCAAACACCCTCTCAAAGACCACACTGCATTTCTGCAGAGAGCACGTTGTGCTTCTGCAATTTTTGAGTGATTAAATTAAAACTTGGATTATGAACAAATGATGAGGTATTTTTGAAAACTGGAGGAGGTTTTTGTTCATCACATAACAAATAACAAAAACCTCTCTCAATTTTGAAAAAAGTGTTATGGTTAGAGAGATATTAGACACAGAAAAGGAACTACAGAATCACCTAGCCAGACACACAAAGGGTGCTACAGAATCACCTAGCCATACACACAAAGGGCTCTACGGAATATGCATAATTGTTTTACAATGACGCTACATAATTTACTATAGTAGTTATTGTTTGAATATTCGCATTGTTGGGAGGTTGCCACCTATCAAGGAAGGTTCGAATGGTTTCCTAGGAGTTTGTTGGACATGAGAGACATCTGTTCCATGTCTAGATCAATCAGGATGACCTGTTTCAAAAGGCATTTATCATCATAGACAAAATCCCCAAAAAATAGGAATTTTTTAGGCTTTTGTTGGAATATTTTGTAACAAGACTCCTAAATGGTGGAGGATCCTATGTAACTCCTTGGTTTCGAAATCCTTAGGGTAGATAGATATTATTCACTATAAATAAAAGGGTTTTTTATGAGAAAAGGGTTGGATTCATGAGCCAAGAGAAGAGAGAGCTGGAGGAGAATTTTTAGTTGCTCATTTGTAAGCCTGAGGGCCTGTTTGTAATGAAATTTTCTGCCATTAAATATTCATGAGAGATGTTATCAGATTGTCTTCTTTGTTTTCCCACTTATTTGTTATCTTATTGCTTGAACATATTGCAGGTTTTGAGGATCATAATTTCCATTGATTGATGGATTCATGAACAACAGAGGATCTGTTGTAGCTTGCCCATTAAATCATTGTTCATTGTTTAAGAAAATATTTATCTATTGTAGAAAGGATATTTTTATTATGTGTGTTATTCCTTTTGTCATATTCACCATGATTCTACTCATCATTATATATCTCTTTGTCTGATATACAATTTGATTACCTTTGATTTCTAGAATGTTATGACTCCATGCCCAATGAAATGCCTCTACAGACATTTTGTTTCCTTCTCCCTTTGTTTCCTAATATAGTTGATCCACCTACTCAAACCATTTAATCCATTTATATTCTGATGGGTATTGGTCTTGCACTTACAATAGTCTAAGTGTGACTCTCAGTGCTAACATTAATGGCGTCGCTGCCATGGAACGAAGTGTGAAGCTAGATTCCCTGGGAGAACGACATAGATCCAACTCTTGATGGTAGACAAGAGAGGGATACAAAAAATTGTTTGTAATCATCTAACTGGCGACTCCACGATCAAAGATTCCATTGGGGAGGATCATGTTGACAGAAATATTGCCATAGGAAAGGGGATGACCATGTATTAGCTTATGAGCTTTCTTCATGAACTTTTGGTGTTCTTTATCAACTCATTTTTTCTTTTCCCTTCACATATAAAGAGGATCATCTTGTGTTTTGTTTATTTGGATGAGAATCAACCTTATTTTATATATCCATCCTTGCTAGAAGAAAATTTGCAACCTGCTTGTATTGTTGAGGTTGGTCCTGAAACTTCATTTCATCCTATTGACAAGAACTAGGTTTATATATCTATCCCTCTCGAACATACTTAGCCTCATGACCATGAGAATGATAAAAGTGATTCAAATCCTTCTCAGATCTCATTATCTTCAGTTATTATCAAGCCTTGCCATCATCTTGTTAATCCTCATGTCCATCCCACTGCTTTTCAAACTAGAATCAGGATAAAGATGTTCAAGACTTTAAAGCTGCCATATATCCTTCATCCTTATCCTCTTGATCGCCTTGAGTACCTTCCCCATTTTTCTAAAGAGGATCATGTCACAGCCGAGAGGCATTTGGGGGCCTTTGAAAATTCTGTTGATTAGTTTGAGATAGTTCATGATGATGTTACTACAAGGTTGTTCTCCAAATATTTGTTTAGAGATGTTGTAGTATGGTTTAAGAGTTTGAGAGTCGATTCCATTGGTTCTTGAATCAAATTGTCCAATACTTTTCTAAATCATTGGGGTGAGAACAAGTCTCTTTATTTGTACCTCGATGATTTTTATGCCTTGTGGAGAGAGGAAGACGAAATCTTGTATGTCTTCAATAGAAGGTTCTACAACATTTATCATGACATGCCTTTGGAGATCCGACCTACAGAGACTGTTGCCATGGTATACTACGCTATGGCTCATCATTCAGAGCTTGTCCTTCTCCTGTTAGAAAGGAAGTGTTCATCCTTAGCATGCTTATTTGAATATTCCCAAGAACATCCATGCTTCCAAGAGAGTTCGAGATCCAACTTACTTTGAAAATTTGCATGCACATGAGCAAGGGAACTGTCAGTATGTTTCAGTTTTTGAGCATGAAGGAAGTGAGTATGAAGCAGATTTGGAACAACAACAAGGATGTAAGTATATTTCAGATTCAGATCAGAATTGTTTAATGTTGGCAGATGTTCCTATGGATAGGAATGCATAGCAAGTTGATGATCAATTTTCAAACCATTTTGATCACGAGGTAACTGATGATTGCATAGGTAATTACATGTTTCTATCTAATAATGATCAGTATGATTTAAACCATGTTTTATCATCATCTTGTGATCGTCATTCTTAAGATAAAGTTGTTGCTATCGATGATGAAAATTTGATCACAAGAAGACTAGAGGGTTATCAGTTTTCAAGCAAAGATGTAGTCATGGATTAAAAGTTGTTTTCTGTCGATCAACATATTTTTTATCTTGGATTCAAGGATCCATTTGCAGCCTTGTTAGGGCCTTATTTTTTATCTTATTAGAACATTTCATATTACATTTATTCACCAACACTTCCAGGTGAGTTTTGTTTCCTTGAGGGATTTTTATTATTGTTGTTATGTTTCAGACATTATCTTTTGATCAATGGTATGGGCAAGATCATTTCAGTTTTGAAACTACTTGAGCGGTTGTTATGGAAGTATGCCTTTACTTGACCAAGTTGCAGACCCGATTAGAGGTAGGGTAGCATAGGAAATAAGCTCTCTTTCCAAGCAATTACTTTCCTTCAGTTTGAAACAAATATATTAGTTAGATTTCTTGAATAAGTGGCAGTTTTTTATAGTGTTTAGAGATTGGTTGCACAGTTGACTCCATAGCCCAATGTATAAGGAAACTGGAACTGCATGTTCTTGGCAGCTCACAGGGAGCATTCCATCCCCTTTGGAGCCATATGTTAACACATAATATTGTATTATAATTTGAGATAATTTCCCAAAATACAATTGTTATAGGAGGGTTCATGTACTTTTGGACAGCGTGACTTTAAGTCAGTTTTTCAGAGGTTTTGAGAAGGCGTTTGAAATACTTGTTGATGCCATTGTGTAGAAGACATCATAATATTTCCAACCATATATATTGTAGTCCAAAATTACTTTGGGAAGGCCTCCAAACACCCTCTCAAATACCACACCGTGTTTCTGTTGAGAGCACGTTGCACTTCTACAATTTTTGACTGAATAAATTAAAACTTGGATTATGAACAAATGAAAAGGTATTTTTGAAAACTAGAGGAGGTTTTTGTTCATCGCATATAAAATAATAAAAACCTCTCTCAGTTTTGAAAAATGTGTTATGGTTAGAGAGATATTAGACACAGAAAAGGTGCTACGGAATCACCTAACCAACCACACAAAGCGCACTACAGAATCACCTAGCCAGACACACAAAGGGCGCTACGGAATGTGCAGAACTGTTTTACAACGGTGCTACAGAATTTTGTGTAGCGGTTATTGTTTGGATATTCGCCTTGTTGGGAGGTTCCACCTGTCAAGGAAGGTTTGAATGGTCTCCTAGGAGTTTTTTGGACATGAGAGACATGTGTTTCATCTCCAGATCAATCAAGATGACCTGTTTTAAAAGGCATTTATCATCATAGATAAAATCCCCAAAAAATAGGAATTTGTTAGGCTTTTGTTGGAATATTTTGTAACAAGAATCCTAAATGGAGGAGGATCCTATGTAACTCCTTGGTTTCGACCTCCTTAGGGTAGATAGAGATTATTCACTATAAATAAAAGGGATTTTGATGAGAAAAGGGTTGGATTCATGAGCCAAGAGAGGAGAGAGTTGGAGGAGCAGTTTTAGTTCTCATTTGTTAGCCTGAGAGCCTGTTTGTAATGAAATTTTTGGCCATTAAAGATTCATGAGAGCTGTTATTAGATTGTCTTATTTGTTTTCCCACTTATTTTTTATCTTCCAGCTTGAACATATTGCAGGTTTTGAGGATCATAACTGCCATTGATTGATGGATTCATGAACAACAAAGGATCTGTTGTAGCTTGCCCATTAAATCATTGTTCATTGTTTAAGAAAATCTTTATCTATTACAGAAAGGATCTATGTATTATGGATGTTCTTCCTTTTGTCATATTCACCATGCTTCTACTCATCATTATATATATCTTTGTTTGATATACAGTTTGATTGCCTTTGATTTGTAGGATGTTATGACTCCATGCCTAATGGAATTCCACTGCAGACATTTTGTTTCCCTCTCCCTTTCTTTCCTAGTCTTGTTGATCCACCTACTCAAACCATTTAATCCATTTATATTTTGATGGTTACTGGGCTTGGACTTACAACAGTCTAAGTGTGACTCTCAGTGCTAACAGGATCCATGAGAGGGGGTTAACCCATGTCGTGAAACTCATGGGAAGCGTTAAACCCAATGTCCAATAATCTCCCTCCCAGCGTGTTGCGGGCGAGTTTAGAACTCGATACTTGTCGCTCTGATACCAATTATTGGAATATTCACCAATACTAAAGGGGGGATGAATCAATATTGAGAACTTTTTACCATTTTTAAACAGAAAAATTTATCACTTTATGATTGCATTCAAGATATCATGAACAATTCATAACATATAACCACAGATACACAATACACACAAATTTTACGTGGAAACCCAAATGGGAGAAAACCATGGAATATTTTCTTATATATTAGAATATTACATTCATAGGAAGCACCAACTTCCAAAATTATCCAGCACCAACTAGAAGGAGGCACCAACCCCATGTTTACAGGCTCCAACCTGAAGGAATTTACAACTCCCTAGATTCTCCAACTCCAACTGGAAGGAGGTTCCAACCCCCTAGTTTACAAGCTCCAACCTGAAGGAAGCTCCAACTCCCTGATTTACCAACACCGACTAGAAGGAGGCTCCAACCCCCTTTTTTACAGGCTCCAACCTAAAGGAAGTTACAACTCCCTGTATTCTCCAACACCAAATGGAAGGAGGCTCAAACCCCCTTTCCTTGCCCCTTCCTTCCTCCTTGAAATATAAATAGAGACGTAACCTATCACTGCCACTGATACTGATACATCATCATCAACCTGTCACTGTTATTGTCATTGATATTGATACATCATCATCATCAAAATTGGATACACCATCATCATAAAAAACTAGATCCAACACAATTGATATATCATCATCATCAAAACTAGATACACCATAACTGATACATCAACATCATCAAAACATGTCATTGTTATTGTCACTGATATTGATCCATCATCATCAAAACATGTCATTGTTATTGTCACCGATACATCATAACTGATATATCAACATCATAAACCTAGTTCCACTTAGAAATTGGGTCCACATGGGTCCACATATAAACCCTAGCATCACTTCTTAAATTTGCATACAAAGCTATTCAGAACTATACCTCAAATATGCAAACTTGTATGATTCACCACAAGCTCAATTTTCCATTTATGATTATGAAACTTGAACCTCAGATATTAGGATTTGTTCTCCTTCTAATGCAACAAGTGGAATTAAATTGGACCTACCAATCTTCAGATATAATTGTGTTATCTCAAACACGTGTTTGGGACTAGTTTTTGGATTAGTCACAAACCCTAAATTTAAACAAGTATAACTCCATACTTGTAATGAATCATGGTCATATATTCTCTTAAATTCCTCCAATTTTATCTCCTTGTAATGTTACTGAAAAGGAGATATAACGAATATGGTAGACCTTCCTGAATTATGGCCTATTCAGGAGAGATAACTTTTATATCATGTCATGCACTCAAAATTTGATATCTGATTCTAAAACTCACAAAACAAATACTAAAAAATATACTCTTTCTAAAGAAATTTATCTCATGTAATTTGGGTCCTCTATGAAGAAGTTATGACTGTTTTACCCAGAACACTTGTTTGAGACTAGTTGCAGGACTAATCAAAAACCCTATCTTCCACATAGTGTATCTCCACAAATAAAACAACTCAAAAGATGAAATTCATGCCACATGTACCTCGATATGTCTTATCAACAGCCTCCAAGTTTTGATATCTGAATCATTCTAGAAAAAAAGTTATATCGAAAATGGTAATATGACTTTTAAAAAACATACCTTAGAACACATCATCACAAGACTTCGTCTTCCCTTGGAATTTATCCCTTCTTCACTTCATCTTCCCTCTAAAATTCATTGCCAATATTGTGCTAAGAGATCACAATATTGAATGATGAAAATGATAGGTTCTTAATCTGTATTTATATTTTTCCAAGTACCTCCTTTACTTAACCTTGGTCTGACTTGTAACTTATTGTTTGCAACAAATTTTTCTCCTTTATTTGACTTTAGGGCCAACTTATAACTTCTTGACCTTAGATTCAAGGATTCTTGACCATACTTTGGGGATTCATATTTAAGAGGGAATAAATTTTCAATCGCGAGGAATCACGTGGCATGCCACCTACCGTTGGAGACGGCTTGACGAGGACTATCAATCATTAGATGTTTTACATGCATTTGCAATGTCCTTCATATTATTTTTCTTCAATCAAATTCAATATTCATGACTACACCTCTAGGGATTCTTAACCACTTAACCATATTTCCAGGGCTTCTGGTAGACTTATTCAAATCATCTTCTTGTGAGGGCCATTCTTAAAGCTACGCCATAAGGGGACCACTTTGGAGACCTATTCAAATACACCCCATCACTTCTAGAAGCTTACAAACGTGCTTTGGGGATTCTTCTAGGGTTGACATCAATGACAACCAATTTTCCAATAGTAGGGTGGTTTTGATTAAATCAACAATATCATCCTTGCTAGTATATTAAGTTTCAACTATGCTGGCTCCAGTTGGGATAACACAAAAAATAAGGAGAAATATAGAAATTTATGTGGTGAGGGAATATGAACACCAACAAGTAAGATCTAATCAATTGGAGTACAATGAGGGATATAAAAGAGAGAAAATGGTTGGATATCAAAGATCCATTTCTCTTGAATCTAGCATCGGGGGACATTTTTTTTATGGAGATTTGTTTTGAGCAAAAAGGAATGGAGAAAGATTGTAATTCATAAAAAATATATTTAGGATAGCGGGAAGAGAAGTTCAGACAACCAATCTTAGAAATTATGCAAAGTAGAAACACCCATCATCCAATATCATTTAACCCGGGTTCCTAGAAATAGAAAACAAATCAATATTTGGGAGGATGGAATCATGGGGAAACCACCATTAATAATCTCCCTAAATTTACTAAAATAATAGAGTGGTTGAAGGATCAAGGACTTTATACTCTCTATGAGCTATCAAGGTGGGATCAAGACATTAATATGGATGGAAATTCTTATCTCCACTAGAACCAATAAAGATTCAATTGATCTCTCCCTTTTCCCTTGTGTGTTGAGTAGCCCCTCTAAATATATATATTCATGATAGTTGAGGATGGAGATACTAAGGAAGTATGGATACAATCAGGAAGAGATATTGTCAATCGAATTATATGATAATAATTATGTTACATTTTATCATCAATCAGGGTTGGTAAACTTGTGAAGTTCTCGGAAAAATATATGCAGAGCTTATCTCAAAGTGTCTAACACGCCATTCTCTAATGAACTACAAGAAAAACTCTTAGAACTCATTGCTCATCTAAGAATGAATATTCTAAGGTAGAATCACAAGTTGAATATATATCTCGTTATTCAATAGTACTTTGTTGTATTCACTCTATAAGTTAGATTGACAACCTTCAATTGAAAATATAAACAACATAATTGAGAAACTAATTCATGCAGGCAAGATGTATATCATGAGTAATTTCCAATCAGTGAAGAATTGGTGACCATCAATATCATAGATTGTGGACCTGACAATTCCTTGTTCATAGGACCACCATTCAAACTAACAGACAAACAAGCATGAGAATCATGTTCCAACAAGATTTAGTTTGATCAACACAACATAAATAAAATTGCAGAAATTGAATAAACTCACACAACGAAATAAAACTATTGGACGACATATACCAGAGGAAGGAGGCCCTTCCTCCCTTGGAATACACTACCAAGAAAGACTATAGTGGAGAGCTCTTGATCTGCAACAAGTTATGTATTCCAACATTTTCCCCTCATTACAATGATCCTCTTTACATTTATACATATAGCTTACATCTCATAGAAAGGAAGTGGTTACAACAAAATGACACCAAATGCATGGATCCACAACCAACACAAACTTGATTAAGTCAATGGAGGTTAACTAATGGTTTTTGGATATGTTTGAATAACATGGAAGCAAAACAACATGAACCTTGACAAAATCAATATTCCCAAATTCATCCACAAGAGGCGTAACCTCCTAAATATTGAGGTGTTATAGTATTTCTGGGAAATTTTGCCTTGAAGATCCACCCATATCTCCCAAACAGTTTCTTGTTTTGGAATTATCCTTACACACTATTTAATTTGGGACATTCTGCACAAAACCCATGTCTTCGATTTTTCAAATTCGTCTTCATTTGTCCAGAAATGTCATGGAAAACTTGCTTCTAGAAACATGCCACTATAGGAATTTTGGTAGTGTTATAGGATTCGAAAGATTCTTGCGATTCCAGTAGTCACATAGATTTAAATTCTAAATAAACATCAAAACATGGGGAAGAAACAAGAATTTAATGATGAATTGTCTTATGAAGCTCGAATGCAGTGAATGGTTTATAAAATGAACAAACATGGAAATACAAGTGATAAATAGGTGAAAAGTGGACTAAATGGTCATTGAAAACATGTCAATTCTGAGACTCAATAGATATGTATACAATCAAGAAGGGATACTTGTTGCAACTAATCAAACATCCTCAACCTCCATAATCAACACCGTGGAAACAAATTTGAAGAGGAGATGGTTTAAAAAAAGTGAAAATATTTTGTTGGATAATGGCCCATGGGGAGATTCTAATAGTATATAATCTAATTAAGTGAGGGGATTAGGGCCCATCAATATGACCTTTATGCTACATGGTGGAAGAAACATCATGGCATCTTTTAATGGAGTGTGAATTCACAAAACAAAAAATTAATGAGAGATGTTATCTATGCGGAATACAATGTATAATGGCACATTTCTGATCAAACCCCTTCTAAAAATAGCATGGCTATCAATGCCAAAATTATTTTGTTGGAAAATCTAATCGGTAAGAAGAAGAGTAATTTTCAAGCAGGAGATTCTTTTTATGAGATTAGTAGTCGCAAAAGAACATGGAATTATGTAAGATTCAACCATATTAAGGGGATTAAAATGAATTAATATAGTAGTTTTATAAGAAAAGGAGTGAGTTTGGATAAGGGTCTTTTGATGGGGGAGATTTGGTGCCCAAAATGCTTATGAGTAGGGCTCACAATGCATCCTATTAGTAGATCATGTTGGAGGAGAACAAATTTCAAAGATGGAAATATTAGAAGAAGTAGCACATTTTTTCTTTGATGGGGTTTCGAAAGGAAATCCAGGAGTGGCAATGTGAGAGGGGCCATCTTTGATCTTGGATTAAACCAAAAATAAGCTTCACTTGGGGGTTAAGAGAAACTATCAATAATCAAGAATAGGTGGTGTCTTTGTATCAAGGATTAAATATTATCAATTCAAGAGGGATCAAAAGTCATTCTATAGTGGGGGACTCTTCAATCATAATCTAGTAGATGCAAAATCAATTGCAATCTCGAGATACTTTTCTAGTGAGAATCATATATAGGGTTTAAGGGAAGGCAAGTAGTTTCAAAACCATAGAATTGTAATGCACTTGAAACATATTGTGAAAAAAATAAAATGTAGGAATGGGGATCCCAATGGTTAAATTAATATAATAGGGTGGTTTTGATTCAATCAACATTATCATCATTTTCTAGTATATTAAGGTTCAACTATGCTAGCTCCAGTTGGGATGACACAAAAAAGGAGAAAAATATAGAAATTTATGTGGCAAGGAGGGAATATGAACACCAACAAGTATGATCTAATCAAATGGAGCACAATGAGGGATCTAAAAGAGATCAAAGGGTTGGATATTAAATATCCCTTTCTCTTGAATCTAGCATTGGGGGACATTTTTTTTATGGAGATTGGTTTCAAGCAAAAGGGAATGGGGAAATATTATAATTCATAAAAAAAAAAATTTAGGATAGTGGGAAGAGAAGTTCAAACAACTAATCTTAGAAAATTTTCAAAGTAGTAAAACCCATCATCCAATATCATTTAACTTGGGTTCCTAGAAATGGAAAACAAATCAAAATTTGGGAGGATGGAATCATGGGGAAACCACCATTAATGATCTCCCTGAATTAACTGAAATAAAAGAGTGGTTTAAGGATCAAGGAATTTATACTCTCTATGAGCTATCAAGGTGGGATCAATTGGGATCAATACATTAGTATGGATGGAAATTATTCACTCCACTAGAACCGATAAAGATTCAATTGATCTCTCTATTTTCCCTTGTGCATTGGATATATATATATTCAGTATAGTTGAGGTTGGGGATATTAAGGAAGTATGTATACAATTCGGTTACATTTTATCATCGATCTGGGTTGGTAAAATTCTGAAGTTTCTGGAAAACTATATGCAAAGTTGATCTCAAAGTTTCTAACACACCATTCTCTAATGAACTACAAGAAAAACTCTCAGAACTAGTTGCTCATCTAACAATGAATATTATGAGGTAGAATTGCAAGTTGAATATAGATCCTTATATTCAATAGTACTAGGTTGGATTCACTCTATAATTTATATTGGCAACCTTCAATTGAAAATATAAACAACAAAATTGAGAAACTAATTTAGGTGGGCAAGATGTCTATCATGAGTAATTGCCAACCAATGAAGAATTGATGACCATTAATTTCATACATTGTAGCTTTGACAATTCCTTTTTAAGAGGACCGCCATTCAAACCGACATACAAACAAGCATGAGAATCATGTTCCAACAAGAATTAGTTTGATGAACACAACATAAATAAAACTGCAAAAATTGAATAAACTCACACAACTAAAGGAAACTATTGGACAACATATACCAGAGGAAGGGGACCCTGCATCCCTTGGCATACACTACCAAGAAAGACTATAGTGGAAATCTATTGATGTGCAACAAGTTATGTATTCCAAAATTCTCCCCTCATTCCAATGATCCTCTTTACATTTATACATATAGCTTACATATCATAGAAGGAAAGAGCTTACACCAAGATGAGACTGGATCCCAAATGCATGGATATACAACCAACACAAACTTTATTAAGGCAATGGAGGTTAATTAATGGTCGTTGGATATGTTTGAATAACATAGAAGAAAAACATCGTGACCCTTGACAAAACCAATATTCCCAAGTTCGTCCACAAGAGGTGTAACCACCCAAGTATTGAGGCACTATAGGATTTCTAGGAAAATATGCCTTGACGATCTTCCCATGTATCCAAAATCGTTTCTTATTTTGGAAATTTCTTTAATTCTTATTTAATTTTGGGGCATTCTGCACAAAACCCATGTCTTCGATTTTCCGAATTCGTCTTCTTATGTACAAAAATGTCGTGGCAAAATTGCTTCTAGAAGCAGACTGCTACAAGAATTCCAGTAGTGCTACAAGATTCGAAAGATGCATGCAATTCCATTAGTTACATAGATTTCAATTTTGGTAGTAAATTGTTGAACTTTTGCAAGTTAGGAAACCACGAAGTTTATTCTAAATAAGCATCAAAACATGGGGAAGAAACAAGAATTTAATGAGTAATTGTCTTATGAAGCTTGAATGCAATGAAGGGTTTATAAAATGGAAAAATATGGAAATAAAAGTGATAAATAGGTGAAGATGGAGGATAATTCAAGTGAAAATTGGACTAAATGGTCATTGAAAACATGTCAAATCTGAGACTCGACAGATATGTATACAATCGGGAAGGGATACTCATTGCAACTAATTGAACATCTTCATCATCCATAATCAACAACGTGGAAACAAATTTGGAGAGGAGATGGTTTAAAAAAAGTGAAAATATTGTGTTGGATAATGACCCATGGGGAGATTATAATAGTATACAATCTAAACAAGTGAGGGGATTAGGGCCCATCAAGATTACCTTTATGCTACATGGTGGAAGAAACATCATGGCATCTTTTAATGGAGTGTGAATTCACAAAACAAGTAAATCATATATTCTTTGTAGAGATGGAAAAATTGTTTCCCTACCCCAAAATTAATGAGAGATATTATATATACAACATACAATGTACAATGGCACATTTTAGATCAAACCCCTTCTAAAAAGAGCATGGAAATCAATGCCAAAATTCTTTTGTTGGAAAATCTAGTCGGCAAGAAGAAGAGTAATTTTCAAGCAGGAGCTTCTTTTTATGTGATTAGTACTCGCACAAGCACATGGACTCATTTAAGATTCAACCTTATTAAGGGGATTAAAAGGAATAAATATAGTAGTTTTAGAATAAAAGGAGATATTTTGGCTAAGGGGATTTTGATGGGGGGGGATTTGGTGCCCAAAATTCTCATGAGCAAGGTTCATAATGCATTTTATTAGTAGATCATGTTGGAGGAGAACAAATTTCAGAGATGGAAATATTAGAAGAAGTATCACTTGTTTTTCTTTGATGGGACTTTGAAAGGAAATCTAGAGTGACAATGTGAGGGGGGTCATATTTGATCTTGGATTGAACCAAAAATAAGCTTTAACTGGAGACTAAGAGAAACTATCAATAATCAAGCATAGGTGGTGTCTATGTATCAAGGATTAAATATTGTCAGATCAAGAGGGATCAAAATCCTTTCTATAATTGGGGACTCTTCAATCATAATCTAGTAGATGCAAAATTAATTAAACTCTCGAGATACTTGTCTAGTGAGACTCATATATAGGGTTTAAGGGATGGTAGGTAGTTTCAAAACCATATAATTGTAATGGAATAGAAACATATTGTTAAAAAAATAAAAAATAAAATGCAGGAATGGGGGTCCCAATGGTTAGATTCATCTAGTAGGGTTGTTTTTATTAAATTAAGATTATCATCCTTGCTAGTATATTAAGATTTAACAATGTTGGCTCCAGATGGGATAACACAAAAAACAAGGAGAGAAATATAGAAATTTATGTGGCAAGGAGGGAAGATGAACACCAACAAGTATGATCTAATCAATTGGAGAATAGTGAAGGATATAAAAGAGAACAAAGGGTTGGATATTAAAGATCAATTTCTCTTGAATCTAGCATTAGGGGGAATTTTTTTATATGGAGATTAGTTTCGAGCAAAAAGGAATAGAGAAACATTGTAATTCATAAAAAATATATTTAGGATAACGAGAAGAGAAGTTCAAACTACCAATGTTAGAAATTATGCAAAGTAGCAACACCCATCATCCAATATCATTTAACCCGGGTTCCTAGAAATGGAAAACAAATCAAAATTTGGGAGGATGGAATCATGGGGAAACCACCATTAATAATCTCCTCGAATTAACTGAAATAAGAGGGCGGTTAAAGGATCAGGGAATTTATACTATCTATGAGCTATTAAGGTGGGATCAATTTGGATCAAGATATTAGTCCGAATGGAAATTCTTATCTCCACTAGAATCGATAAATATTCAATTGATCTCTCTCGTTTCCCTTGTCTATTGAGTAGCCACTCTAAATATATATATTCAGGATAGTCGAGGTTGGGGATATTAAGGAAGTATGTATACAATCAAGAAGGGATATTTTCATTTGAATTATATTATAATAATTTTGTTACATTTTATCATCAATTTGAGTTGGTAAACTTGTGAAGTTTCGGGGAAAATATATGCAGAGATGATCTCAAAGTGTCTAACACACCATTCTCTAATGAACTACATGAAAAACTCTCAGAACTAGTTGTTCATCTAAAAATGAATATTCTAACATAGAATTGCAGGTTGAATATAGATACTTATATTCAATAGTACTTCGTTGGATTCACTCTGTAAGTTATATTGACAACCTTCAATTGAAAATATAAACAACATAATTGATAAACTAATTCATGCAGGCAATATGTCTATCATGAGTAATTTCCAACCAATGATGAATTGGTGACCATTAATTGCATATATTACAACTCTATCCATTCCTTTTCCATAGGACCACCATTCAAACTGACAGACAAACAAGATATAGAATCAAGTTACAAAAATAATTAGTTCGATCCACACAACATAAATAAAAGTGCAGAAATTGGATAAACTCACACAACGAAAGGAAATTATTCGACAACATATACTAGAGGAATGGGGGCCTCCCTCCCTTAGAATACACTTCCAAGAAATACTATAGTGGATATCTCTTGATATGCAACAATTTATGTATTCTAAAATTCTCCCCTCATTATAATGATCCTCTTTACATTTATACATATAGCTTACATCTCATAGAAGGGAAGTGGTTACAACAAAATGAGACCAGATCCCAAATGCATGGATCTAAAACCAACACAAACTTAATTATGTAAATGGAAGTTAAATAATGGTTGTTGGATATGTTTGAATAACATAGAAGCACAACAACATGATCCTTAACAAAACCAATATTCCCAAATTCGTCCATAAGAGGCGTAACCACCCGAATATCGAGGCGCTACAGGATTCAAGGGAAAATCCACCTTGAATATCTACCCATATCTTCCAAATCATTTCTTGTTTTGGAAATCTCTTTGCTTCTTAATCAATTTGGGGAATTATATACAAAACCCATGTCTTTGGTTTTCCAAATTTGTCTTCATTTGTCCACAAATGTCATGGAAAAACTACTTCTAGAAACAAGTCGCTATAAGAACTCAATTAGTGCTACAAAATTCGGAAGATGCTTGCAATTCCAGTAGTCACGTAGATTTAAATTCTGGTAAACTATTGAACTTTTGTAACTAATTTAGGAAATCACAAAATCTATTCTAAATAAACATCAAAACATGGGGAAGAAACAATAATTTAATGATTAAATGTCTTATGAAGCTCGAATGCAGTGAAGGGTTTATAAAATGGACAAATATGGAAATACAAGTGATAAATAGGTGAAAATGGAGGATAAGTCAAGTGAAAAGTGGACTAAATGGTCATTGAAAACATTTCAATTACGAGACTCAACATATATGTATACAATTAGGAAGGGATACTCATTACGACTAATCGAACATCCTCGGCCTCCATAATCAACACCATGGAAACAAATTTGGAGAGGAGATGGTTTAAAAAAAGTGAAAATATTTTGTTGGATTATGGCCCATGGGGAGATTCTAATAGTATATAATCTAAGGAAGTGAGGGGATTAGGTCCCATCAAGATTACCTTTATGCTACATGGTGGAAGAAACATCATGGCATCTTTTAATGGAGTGTGAATTCACAAAACAAGTACATCATATATCCTTTGTAAAGTTGGACAAATCGTTTCCCTACCCCAAAATTAATGATAGATGTTATCTATATGGAATACAATGTATAATGGCACATTTCAAATCAAACCCCTTCTAAAAAGAGCATGGCTATCAATGCCAAAATGCTTTTGTTGGAAAATCTAGTCAACAAGAAGAAGAGTAATTTCAAGTAGGAGCTTATTTTTATGAGATTAGTAGTCACACAAGAACATGCCCTCATTTAAAATTCAACCTTATTAAGGAGAGTAAAAGGTATTAATATAGTATTTTTAGAAGAACATGAGTGAGTTTGGATAAGGGGCTTTTGATGGGGGCAGATTTGGTGCCCAAAATTCTCATGAGTAAGGCTCGGAATGCATCCTATTAGTAGATCATGTTGGAGGAGAACAAATTTTAGAGATGGAAATATTAGAATAAGTAGCACATTTTTTTCTTTGATGGGGTTTCGAAAGTAAATCCAAGAGTGGCAATGTGAGGGGGTTGATCTTTGTCTTAGATTAAACCAAAAATAAGCTTCACTTGGGGACTAAGAGAAACTATCAATAATCAAGCATAGGTGGTGTCTATGTATCAAGGATTAAATATTATCAATTCAAGAGGGATCAAAAGCCTTTCTATATCGGGGTACTCTTCAATCATAATCGGGTAGATGTAAAATCAATTGAAATCTTGAGATACTTGTCTAGTGAGACTCTTATATATGGTTTATGGGATGGTAGGTAGTTTCAAAACCATATAATTGTAATGGACTAGAAACATATTGTGAAAAAAATTAAAAAAATAAAATGTAGGAATGGGGATCCCAATGATTAAATTCATCTAGTAGGGTGGTTTCGATTAAATCAACATTATCATCCTTGCTAGTATATTAAGGTTCAACTATGCTGGCTCCAGTTGGGATAACACAAAATATAAGGAGAGAAATATAGAAATGTATGTGGCAAGGAGGGAAGATGAACACCAACAAATATGATCTAATTGATTGGAGCACAGTGAGGGATATAAAAGAGAACAAAGGGTTGGATGTTAAAGATCCCTTTCTCTTGAATCTAGCATTGGGGGACATTTTTTTATGGAGATTGGTTTCAATCAAAATGGAATGGAGAAAGATTGCAATTCATAAAAAAAAAATATTTAAGATAGTGGAAAGAGAAGTTCAAACAACCAATCTTAGAAATTATGTAAAGTAGTAACACCCATCATCCAATTTCATTTAACCCGGATTCCTAGAAATGGAAAACAAATCAAAATTTAGGAGGATGGAATCATGGGGAAACCACCATTAATAATCTCCCTGAATTAGCTGAAATAAGAAAGTGGTTGAAGGATCAAGGAATTTATACTCTTTATGATCTATCAAGGTGGGATCAATACATTAGTATGGATGGAAATTCTTATCTCCACTAGAACCGATAAAGCTTCAATTGATCTCTCTCTTTTCCCTTGTGTGTTCAGTAGCCCCTCTAAATATATATATTCATGATAGTCGAGGTTGGGGATATTAAGGAAGTATGTATACAATCAGGAAGGGATATTGCCAGTCGAATTATATGATAATAATTTTGTTACATTTTATCATCAATATGGGTTGGTAAACTTGTGAATCTCCGAGAAAAATATATGCAGAGCTTATCTCAAAATGTCTAACACACCATTCTCTAATGAACTACAAGAAAAGCTCTCAGAACTAGTAACTCATCTAACAATGAATACTTTAAGGTAGAATTGTAGGTTGAATATAGATCCTTATATTCAATAGTACTCTGTTGAATTCACTCTATAAGTTAGATTGACAACCTTCAATTTAAAATATAAACAACAGAATTGAGAAACTAATTCATGTAGGAAATATGTCTATCATGAGTAATTTCCAACCAGTGAAGAATTAATGACAGTTAATTGTATATATTGCAGCTCTGACAAATCCTTGTTCAGAGGACCACCATTCAAACTAACAAACAAACAAGCATGAGAATAATGTTCCAACAAGAATCAGTTTGATCCATGCAACATAAATAAAACTACAAAAATTGAATAAAATCACACAATGAAAGGAAACTATTGGACAACATATACCAGAGGAAGGGGGGCCTAACTCCTTTGGCATACACTACCAAGAAAGAATATCGTGTAGATGTATTGATATGCAACAATTGTGTATTCCAATATTCTCCCCTTATTACAATGATCTTCTTTACATTTATACATATAGCTTACATCTCATAGAAGGGGAGTGGTTACAACAAAATGAGACCAGATCACAAATGCATGGATATACAACCAACACAAACTTGATTAAGGCAATGGAGGTTAAGTAATGGTTATTGGATATGTTTGAATAACATAGAATCACAATGACATGATCCTTGACAAAAAAATATTCCCAAATTCTTCCACAAGAGGTGTAACCACCCGAATATTGAGGTGCTACAAGATTTATAGGAAACGTCGCCTTGAAGATCCACTCATATATCCCAAATCGTTTCTTGTTTTGGAAATCTCCTTGCTTATTCAACGATTTGGGGCATTCTGCACAAAACCCATGTCTTTGATTTTCCAAATTCGTCTTCATCTGTCCATAAATGTCGTGGAAAAACCACTTCTAGGAACAGGCCGCTACAGGAATTCTAGTAGTGCTACAGGATTCGAAAGATGCCTACAATTCCAGTAGTCACATAGATTGCAATTTCGGTAATAAATTGTTGGAATTTTTCAAGTGAGTTAGGAAACCACAAAGTATATTCTAAATAAACATCAAAACATGGGGAATAAACAATAATTTAATGATTAATTGTCTTATGAAGCTCGAATGCAGTGAAGGGTTTATAAAATGGATAAATATGGAAATACATGTGATAAATAGGTGGAGATGGAGGATAATTCAAGTGAAAAGTGGACTAAATGATCATGGAAAATATTTCAATTCTAAGACTTAATAGATATGTATACAATGAGGAAGGGATACTTATTACAACTAATCAAACATCCTCGGCCTCCATAATCAGCATTGTGGAAACAAATTTGGAGAGGATATTGTTTAAAGAAAGTGAAAATATTTTGTTCGATAATGGCCCATGGGGAGATTATAATAGTATATAATATAAGTAAGTGAGGGGATTAGGGTCCATCAAGACTACCTTTATGCTACATGATGGAAGAAACATCATGGCATCTTTTAATGGAGTGTGAATTCACAAAACAAGTACATCATATATCCTTTGTAGAGCTAGACAAATCGTTTCCCTACCCAAAAATTAATGAGAGATGTTATATATATGACATACAATGTATAATGGCACATTTCAGATCAAACCTCTTTTAAAAAGAGCATGGCAATCAATGCCAAAATTATTTTGTTGGAAAATCTAGTCAGCAAGAAGAAGAGTAATTTTCAAGCAGGAGCTTCTTTTATGAGATTAGTAGTCACACAAGCACATGGCCTCATTTAAGAGTCAACCTTATTAAGGGGAGTAAAATTAATTAACATAGTAGTTTTAGAAGAAAAGGAGGGAGTTTGGCTAGGGGGATTTTGATGGGGGGATATTTGGTGCCCAAAATTCTCATGAGCAGTGCTCAAAATGCATCCTATTAGTAGATCATGTTGGAGGAGAACAAATTTCAGAGATGGAAATATTAGAAGAATTAGCACATTTTTTCTTTGATGAGGTTTCGAAAGGAAATCCAGGAGTGGAAATGTGAGGAGAGTCATCTTTGATCTTGGATTAAACCAAAATAAGCTTCACTTGGGTACTAAGAGAAACTATCAATAATCACGCATAGGTGGTGTCTCTGTATCAAGGATTAAATATTATAAATTCAAGAGGGATACAAATCCTTTCTATAGTGGGGGACTCTTCAATCATAATCTCGTAGATTGAAAATCAATTGAACTCTCAAGACACTTGTCTAGTGAGACTCATATATAGGGTTTAAGGGACAACGGATAGTTTCAAAACCATAGAATTGTATCATGTCCTAAGGTCACTTAATTTTCTAGTAGACCTTGAGGAAAATGTAGTTGCATTGTTATAAGTTGGAATGTTTAGCATAAATGGGGGAGTTCCATTTATTTCTCATGTCCCATGAACAAGCATAATATATTGTTTACCCATGATGAATTCACAAGAAGACATATGGTAGATTACCATTAAGGTGAAATCATGGGCATTAAAACCTTCTGAACTTACAATACTACCTCCTCAATTTCACATTCACAAAGTGAGTTTTAATAACTCTACAAGGATGGATTGGAGCGATGAATGTGAGATTTCATTTTTGGATTTTAGCCTGCTTATAGTCCTTGGTAAGTGTTCTATGAATGTTGGTGAGATTAGATACAAAGGCTGCTCAACCCTACTTTCTTTGAGTCAATGGTTTGGTTTGTATATATTGTTTGTATTTGGTTCAACATATAAAAAAAAATTGGTTTCAAGGGTTCATCTATGCCCTTGCTTTTGTGGCCTGTCATTGGATTTATTTGGATAGTGTAGGTTGACTTTGGTCTAGGTATTGATAAGCATTGATTCCTTTGGATTCTTGACTTGGTTTGTTTTAAGAGAGATAGTTTTTTTAATGTGTAGAAATAAGCTTAATTGTTGGCTTTGGTTAAGGATGGAGGGCCACAAGCACATTGGTTGTTAAATATAGGATCCTCATAGAGCCCACTAGAGATGTGTTAATCAATTAGAGGATTTCCTATTGGCCTTCTCTCATTTAGTAGTAGAATGGCCAATCAAATTTGATCTCAGAGAAACACAAATGTAGATTTCTCAAAAATTGTGACTCATTAAAGCAATGAAATTGAGAAATTGGAAGCAGATTGCAACATGCTTTATCAACTAGCCTTGGGCCTTGCTAGGAGTTTGCATTCTCTGGCCACCCCTCTAAAGGTATCTACTGGTTCTAATCAAGCTATGATTAAATATGAGGAGACAGATCAATAAGCACAAGGAGACATAGATATCGAAAATTTAGAACTGGAGTATAATCGTTGGTTTGATATTAAACAAGAAGTCCTTAGTGGACATTTATTCATCTAAGCTCGGTTATTTTTTTAAACACATTTTTAGGAATTTTTGTTACTAGCCCAATGTGTTAGGAATTATACTAGTTGACTCTATATTTATATTTCTAAAAGTAAGAACAAATCAGTTAATAGGTAGTCATTTTGAAAGCCCGGTGTCAAAAATTATGAATCTTTCTTTGTGTTAATTTGTTGTATAGTGCAACGATATCCTTTTTGTAATACAAATGACAATCATTTTAGTTTTTTTGAAATATTGCATAAATAGTTTCCTTCAAGGAGTTAGTGTGTATAACAAAGTCTTTATAATGGTCATGGATAATCAATAGAGTTGCAAAAGTGATGGTAATTTACTTGAAATATTTTAATGTCATTATTCATCACTTGATTTAAACGTTTAACAACTTGGGAAAAATCAAGGATGAAGAGACTTAAGAAGTTGACTATTCAAAAGAAAGACTACATCTCATTTTTGTCGGTAGATAAAGGAAGGACCTTATTTCTACCACCCTCTCAGGATCAATCTTAACACCCTCTTGAAACCCAATGTAACCCAAAAATTTCCTTAGTAACATTGAGCACAATCTTTTTAGGATTTAGTGATATTATAAACTTTTGGCACATAAGGAGTAATTTTCTAAGGTGGTGAAAGTGATTTCCCCATTCTTTGGAAGAGATTGTGAAGTCATCAAAGTAGAGTACAATTTTTTCCCATCAAACCTCTTAAAGAAATCTCCATGTTGAGATGGAAAGTACTTTAGATACTAATAAAACTGAAAGACATTTTATGATAAGTTTATGTTCCATAAAGAATAATGAAAGTAGTTTTATGACTATCAATAGGCTTGAGGATATCTAATTGTAACATGAAAATCCATCTAACAGGGATATCATTTGTGCTTTAGAGACTTGTTGGAGGATTTCCTCCATGGGTGGGACTTAATAGTTGTCTTTCAAGAACACGTTTTTCAAATGTAAAAAAATGACACATAACCAAATGTCCCTAGTTTTCTCCATAATCAACACCAAGTTGGACACACACTAAGACTAGTGAATGGGATTAGTAGCTCCTATAGCTTACATATTATCTAATCCAACTCTAAAATTATGCTTTAAAGTGAGGTTATTCTTTCTTTGCCTCTATTAAAAAGGCTTTGAATCTAGGATTATGGGTATGCTATGAACAATATGTTCCATATAAAAGACCTTGAAATCTACTCCATGTAAAAGACATTAAGGTCTTCATATCACTAGCAAAGACACCATTTAACTCTAATAAGAGTTCAATAAACTTAGTGATCCCCCTAGAAGAACATTGCGACCCTAAATAAACCCACTTTGCTTCTTCTTCAATTCATACATTTATACGGGTGGATTTTTGCACCTTCCTAATTGATTCATCATTGTTATTAGGTGTGGGAGTGGAAGAATCATTTGAATCAAACATGGATTCCTATAAAGACAATATAGGTGATATTTTGTTGGTTTTCAATTGGATTATATCATCAATTTCCTCTTTCACTTCATGAATAATATGTTAGTCTTCAAACTCCTTTGTTTTGGATAAATATATAGATTTTTTCATTGGAATTGAAGACTTTCTAGAAATCAACAATATCAAGTATCATAGACCTATGTAAAATTTTCACTTTGATATCATCTATAGACAAAAACGACATAAAGCATGAACTATACAAGGCCAAACTCTCGACTATGTGTTTTACAGCCCTAGGTACAACCTGAATTCTAAAAGCCTAGAACTTCTTAATACATTATTTATCCTTATGATAATACTATTTGAGGCAAGGATCATGGACTACATACTTCTCCTTGATTTGGTTCACAATCAATTATGAATCCCCACTAACTAAAAAATGGTGAATTCCCAATTCTTATTCCTTTTGTAGGCATTGAACTAATATATTCATCCATGCTATTAATATTGGAAAACTCCAACTGAAAAGAAAAATCAATGGATTTCCCCTTGGGATTTCAAAGAAGGACTCTAGCATCGAATCCCTACTTAGACATTGCACCACAAATTTCCTACTCGATATGTGTTCCTCCTACTTACAATAAGGGACCTAAATATTGTCTTTAGATACAATAGCATAAGCATTTATTCCCATGTTTAGGAGGGAAGGTAAAATAGGTTCCCTCCATGAAATAACAACCTTATTTGAATTTGGTGGACCATTATCTTCCTAAAATCATATCGTAAGCTTCAAGTATGTCCACTATGATCACATGGATTAGCATGCTTACTTCGAGAGCTTGCTTAAATGCAATGGAAAAGTCCTTTGTGTGCCTGATAGTTTCTACATGTCCTTGAGTCTAAATCCAACAAGTCTTTACAAGGGATGGTGCATTTGAGACCCAATCTTCTCATAAAAGGAAGAGGCATAACATTGTTCCTTATCCCCTTGTCCATAATGTAGTTATGGAACACAAAATAAAAAATCATCACTGAAATGTAAAAGGGAAGAAATCAATGGTCTAAATCCATGACATTGTATCCCTCCTTTAAAGGAGAAGATACCCTTTTGGAAGGAGGGGCTCTTGGCTAGGATTGTGGAGGAGAAGAAACTTGTTAGAACATGATAAATTCTCAAATTGATTAGGTGTCCTAAGAGTATCTAATAATATTGTGTGGGTCAAAACCATCGATAAAAAACCAGCTACATTTTAAGGTTGTGGTATTCAGAAGTGTGTAATAGGTGGCTCATTAAATCTACTAACCTTGTTCAGAACACAAAGAGATATGTTTCTCAAGGGAGAAGGATATCTTCCACCCATGGAATATTTGTTTTCTTTTTTGTATTTGGTCTTGTTTTTGGCCTCATCCCCTCCTTATGGAAGTAATATTGAGGTTTGATTCCTAGTTTCTACAACAAAATTTTTGAAAAGAAAAAAAATTCTCCATAAGGAGCAACTTCCTATATATTAACATAATCATCTTGGGGAGTGGAAAAAAGTTTGTTATTCACCTGAGACAGAGGAGTCTTAGAAAATATGGCACCAATCCACTTCAATAATGGTATGTCTAGGAGAGGAGAAAGAGAATTCATTTCCCTCACTGGTGTGGAAAATCGTAAGTCATTAACTAACAAGTCTAGAATGGGATACTTATGAGTGAGGAGCCTCATCATGATTTCTTACATGCACAAACCTCAAAGAGTGATGATGGGCATTAGAGCAAATTTTCTCCAAGTATGGGCCTCCTAAGGAGATTATAAAATAATAAGTTGTTTGTGACACATAAAAACCATGTATGTCACATGACATTACCACATAAGCTAAGATAATCTAGAATTACAAGCTGAGAGTGAAAAATAATAGTGTGAAGTTTAAATTATTATGCATAGACAATAAATGATAATAAACATCATACAATAAATAATTACTATTAATATATAATATGAAAATATAATAAATAATATATTATTAATATATGATAATAATTTATAATATAGTAATAACATAATATGAATTAATAACTCTATAATATAATACTACTATGAATGATTGTGAATGTGGAAACATCAGAACAAATGTGCATATCTCGGGAAACCCTCCAGGTAACTTCCCATCATTTCGAGGATGGTATGGGAGGAGGTAAACCGATCGGTTACAGTTTTCCAACATAACTCGAGGTGGACATTGTGTGAGGCCCAATAATCTCTACAGAGGTTGCTAGCTCGAGGACTTGACCTTATGACCTTTTGCTTGTAATACACAACACTCAACCACTCAAGCTAACTCACCGAATACAAATTAATAATTCTATGATATAATATTATTACTATATAATATAATAATAACAATACATTATTAACATATAATAGAAGCATGCATTATTATTGATATATAATAATAATGGAAATATAATAAATAAATGACATAAGTACTAATAATATAAAATATTGAGTATTGAGTATTTCAAAGATATTGAACATATCCCAGGAAAATATCAACAATATCTTAACTAAGTTGAGTTGTACATATGGTTAAATATTGTAAAATAGAAACATAACACATAATCATCCTTGATTTTTATATGTACAAATCAACAATTATCGTTGACTCAATTATTTGAAATTCTATTGGTTATTGAATTTTCAACTCAACAATCACGGTTTTTCTTATAAGGCCCATTTTTAGAGCAAATTCACTCTAATAGAGAGTTATGGAAAACTTAATGACATTTTTATATTATTGTTCCATGTTTATACATGGTAATGGTTTTTCTTATAAGGCCCATTTTTAGAGCAAATTCGCTCTAATAGAGAGTTATGGAAAACTTAATGACATTTTTATATTATTGTTCCATGTTTATACATGGTCATTAATGTGTTTTTGTTCATTGATATGTTGGCTTATCTATCTAAAACAAGTCTTTAGGATTTTCCAACTTCTTGGATGAAGAAGAAAGGGTAGTGCATGTATTTTTATTTTAAAGGTTAGCAAATTTTAAAATTTATTTATGAAAATATATAATGAAAATGAAAAATAATTTACAAACATGTACTCAACCAACAAACACATACTATTGTCCCAATTTTAATAAATGAACTTAAACATTATCAGACCTATATATTCGAGGCAACAATGAAAAGAAGAAGAAACAACTCATAAAAGGAATTCAAAGAGTTATGGAAGCAATGCAAATAAAAGAATGGTTTAAGGTCATCATCAATTATTGCTCCCTTTGTTGATCAAATATACTTATATTGTGTAAGAGAAGTAAAGCTCCACATCAATGGATTCTCTTTTCTATAAAATCAGCAAGCATTAGGGGTTGCAATTTGGTTACTAATATGTCCATTCAATGTGTTCTTGGTGTTCTTGATCACCTCAAGTGAAGCTTGAATTGACATTAAAATTTGTGCTAAATTGAGAAAAGTTATCGTTAACCTAAAATATTATTCCTCATTTCTAAGTCAAATATAACTCTAATTTGTCCCTTTTATCATTTTCCAAGGATTGATTCTTTAAGTGAGTTTCACGTTCACTCAAATTGAGCTTGATTTGAGTGAGTTATGGTCAAAATTTGACCTCTTTTCCCACTGGAAAATATGTCATCTTCTGTACAAATTCTCATTTATTTGTATGTGTAAAAACCAAACCAAATCTAAAAATGATTTGTGGTCATCACCTTATGCATGGAATCCTGTTCTGTTTTGTTTAGCTTAAATCAATCTCTAATTGAGTGAGATTTGAGCCAAAAAATGAGACATCTATGAGGCTTGTGTAAAAATTTGGCTTAAAAGTGGGATAATGTGAAAATCTAATTGCAAGCTTACTTTCTAGTCTATTGCTAAGGTTACATCGTGTTGTAGTTGAAATGGGTTTCTTTATGTTTGTTAAAATTTGGCACTAGATGGGGATTTATTTCACCCTTTGCTAGCATGCATTCTTCCTTTAAAATTTTCCTTAGTACTCTTCTTGGCACTACTCCTTAAAATTGTTGTTGTCCTAGTGATTTTCATTATTGTATATGGATAACCCTCTTTCTCAGTTACATCTAGGTTCTTTCCTGGCTCAATGTTTCCTCTGAATGCCCAAGTTATGCTAAGTTTTTCCTAATGATATTTTTTTCACAAAATAAAAAAGGAAAATGATATATTCCAAAGTATAAAAAAATTATTTTTTTTATAAATTTTAGGCCTTGGGGCTCTGGGATTGCCTTGGTGGCCCTCTAGTGGCTCCTCCCTGGTAGTGGGACAAAGGGACATCATTTTTTCCTTGTAAATGGTGGTGGAGGCAATGGTGGTGTTGGAGTCCACCACCAATAGGGGTAGGTTGGTGGCTCTTTAGGGAGGTTGCATCCCATGGTAGAGTTCGAGGTGGTGTAATAATGGAGGTAGGAGGGATCTGCAACGGGAAGTGGGGAGGGAGCTAACTCTGGTGGAGGTGGCTTGGGTACATGGAGGAGGAGTTAGGGGAGGGAGGGGGTTTGGGTGTCTAAGATTAGGGAAGGGAAGGGGAGTGGCGGCCTAATGGTAATAGTTAAAGCCACAATATGGCTATGGAGGTTAGGGCATGAGGGAGAGTGTGAGGGGTTTTTCAGAAGTGTGAAAAAGAGGCGATTAGGGGATTTATACTGCTTGCTTCCTTTCCCTCCTAATGTTGATAAATCAATAACCTCACGATGCCTATAAGGATAGGATGAGGATTTGGAGGGGGGCAAGGAGGGATGGGCAAGCAGGATCATTGAGAGCTCAAATCCCTCCCCTTAAATTTTTCCACTATTTTGAAAATGAACTCATACAAGCACTAAAAAAAATGAATAAGCACCTTAATAACCATTTTTCACCATCAAGCTAGCCCATCAAAACCATGACATGGAAACACCATCACTCGGTATTTAACCTAATGAACAAAAATTTAAACCAACACCTATTTCAACCATTAACCAATGATCTTATCCATGTACTAGCAATGAAAATAATGAACCAACAAGCAATAAACCAAGAATAAATCACTAAAAGCAATGGATGGGAACCAACATCTCATAGATCATGCATTGGTCATGTAATGGATTTGGCCCAACACTGCAACCTTGCCATTAAAACCTTCAAATCCATTCATGGCTCTCCTTCCACCTGATGATGGAAATGAGTGAGAAAGAATATGTGGAGGAGGGTAATTTTTCCCTAAATTGATCAAAATTGCATTAAAAGAATGCATGAAGGCTCCTCCCTTGATTTGATTTGTGTGCCAATACTTAATCAATGCAAGAGAGGGAATTATCTTTGCATGGGAATAAAGTGTATATTGGTATTTCTTAACCCAATTCTTCCTTACCCTTTCGATGTTGATCCCATGGGATTGTTAGTTAATGGAGTTCAACATGTTCAAGGGAATGTGTTGAATGGTTTAATGCCCCCACTAGGCCTTCTCTTTTTTGGAAAACACGCTATTTTTAATTTTTCTCAAAATCCATGCCACTGTTGGTGTTTAATTCCCTTGAAACTACTACGTCACTAAGGCCCACATGCACTTTATCTTTGAAGGTTGCCACCTAGTCATATGGAGCTGCAAGGGAGAAATTTTGGTATCGTTGTAAAGGAGTTGATGAGTACTTCACTGCTATCCACCAAAAATATTGATTTATTGCATTTGAGACCTAATTTATAAGCTATAAGGTTTATTGTGCACAATGTTGGGACCCCACCCCCGAAACCAATTCAAAAACTTGCAAAGGGTCTAAATGAGTCATATGGGCATGAAATGATGCAACTGATATATCACCAAAAATCTCTCGAGGTAATATATAGCCTAGATATTCTAATTCTTTATTTTTGTACCAAACAACAACACTTTGAAACTTTGAACCTCTACCACCAATCCACCACCCTTAAACTAAACAATATTTTGCAAAAGGTTGTTCTCAATGCTTGGGGGGCAAAATATGGCATTTAATATATTATTGGAAAGTTATTAGGTTTCCCTGCACCATCACTAAGCCAATTTTCATTCTAGGTTTGGTTCACAACGTAATCTAAACCCCAAAGTTATGATAATAAAATTTGGGCTTAGGGAGATGAACATTTTGCACAGGTCATAGATCAGGCTTTCAAATTTGAAATTGAGAATATGAAAACTTGTTGGAAATATTATATTGAGAAATACAAGGTACAACTATTGGTTTTTTTGAGAAAACCTCAGAATGTATGTATTTTGTATGTAAGACCTAACTCAAGTGAAACCCACCTAGTGATCAGTGAAAGGGGTCAGCATTGAAAATTTTGCAAATTGCTTCTACTTCAAACAAAATCTAACATGATCAGCCTGAACATACACTTAGTTGATATGGGAGGGTTTTGGAACTAAAAATTACATCAGCGATGACCTACATAAAAGGTAAAAGCTATTGCATCTGGAATGAGCCAAAAGAGATCAGATTGACTCCAATTATGTGCCAACAAGATCCTATTGAGCACTCTAACATCAATAGATGTTTATGAACATGCTATGATCGTGACAATATGATAGAAAAATTTCCATGTTGAAACAACTAACAATACAAGCCTAAGATAGGTGCATGAGGCCTGACCAACAAGAAATGAGAACACCATCTACAATCTCTATCATGTTGAGATAGACTATTGATTATGAATGATAGTGATTTAGTGTCTGATAAGTCATTGTACAACTAACATGGATAATCAAGCTTCTATTTGATACTATTTGACGTGGCAAAAACAATAATGGAAACCACTCATATTATCTTCCTATTCAAAATTGGTCTTTGAAACATTGATTATAGCATCTCTTCAATTGTCTTGAAAAGGTATGCACTGTAAAAGCTCGAGTAGGGCCCAAAAATATTTTTGGGTCAAAAAACACTTTCCCCCCATGCATCATTGATTCACCATTATCATCCCCTATATTTTTTCTATCTTTATTGCCTCGATGATTTCTTCTCCTTCCTTGTAAATCACGATCATTTCATCTCATGGATAGTAGCTCTTGCAAGGTGGGAAATATGTAGCATATACATTTTTTGCTTTAATACTCACATATGCCTATCCACTAAGAGACATCTTAGTGTTTCCTATGCATGACCCACCCAATGATGACTTGTTTACCTCTCGTCCTTCATTACAAAGACACTTCTATATTGTATTACTCTCCCTTGAATCACCTCGGCCTAGCTTAGATGCATAACCACTTTTGGATGTCTAATACTTAAGTGGGGCTCTCCTATCACCCCCTTACTTGTCTTTGGCCCTTGGAATTGGTTTAACTCTGCTAGACCATTTGGAGCGATTGCTTAGGTGCATTCTCCTACTTTTTGGGTTATGTTTGTGACTCCAAGGCCCTTATCTAGCCCACAGTTGGTTAGGATGCTTCATTTCAAGTCCTTAACATCCCAAATATGTTTGGGTGTTTAATTGGAGGTACATTAGGTTAAACATTCCTCAACTCTTCATGATTTATTTGTCAATTGTGCAAATTCCATGGGTTGTAATGCATCCATAAGACATGGTATATGAAATAGAACATACTTATAGGGGAAAATACTTCTAGTACAAGGTTTTGAATTCACAATTCACAATCAAAATCCATGACACACTTCCTCTGTATGAAATGTTTCATCCAATAGCCAGTCCAGTGTTCACTTAGACCTTGATGTTTTTTCTTTCTCTATTTATATTTATCCTCTCCTATTTGTAAAACTTCTTTGAATATTCCTTCCTCCCCTCCTCATCTTGCAAGTACATTATTGGATTAGCATTAGACCTTGATCTATCTCTCCTACTCTTCTTCCATGCTTTTGCACTACTTGTTCATCTCATCTCCAACACCTCTACATGTATTTCTTGCTTTTGGTTTGGTCTTTTCCTTAAAGGCATATTTTTTTATAGAGCATATCAATTGGCTTATTCCCCTCCTACACCTTGAAAAATTAAATTCTTCTACCTCAAGGGAGATTTTATCACAAAAAGGGAAAGAGAGATACCACCTTTCTAATGCATGTTTGGGTCATCATACAACAATTCATCATTTCATTATTTATATGGTATATCTATAATGTGTTATTGCATTGTATTAGGCATACAAATCAAATATGTTTTTCAAGAAGATGTAGCAGTGTGTGAGGTTCATTCAAGTGGAGAAACACTCTCTTGGAGGCCGCTTGCATCTCTCATCTTCAACCCAAGCAACTTCAACACCTACGAAAATGTTTTCTAGATGAGTTCCTTCCTTTTCACCTCTATGCATATTCAACAATTGGGTTAATTAGCTCACTAAAGGATAATGGTAAAGTACCCCTAATTAGTTTCCCTTCCATTGTTATTAGTTGTTGTTGACCCCTAATTAATCTACAACGCTAGGGTGCATAAACAACCCTAAAACTATAATGAATATAATGCATCCAGTGGCCTTACCCCCTTTTATTTTCCTCCTCCTTTCCTCTCTCTCAAGGTTTCTCAGTTTTACCTTAAAACTGAGTGGTGACTCCACTCTCTTCTTCTTCCTTGTGGTAGCGTGGTGCCTCATAAAAATAAAATTAATTTAAAATTTTACAAGAAATCACAAAGAAACTCATGAAAGTTTCTATGTAACTATATGATGAAGTATTTTTATTTTAAATCCAAAAGAAAATGAAACAAGATGAGTTATTACAACCTCAAAGTATTAAACATAAATGAAACATTTTAACAAGACTCTTTCTCTTGCTTAGTAAATATCTATAAAATAAAATTACAAAAAAATACCAACTTCTATGTAAATGCACCGGGAAGTTGTTTTCAACAATTATTTTACTTGATATATCAAACATGAATATTTAAAGCAATAAATTGAATGTCAATTTGAGTAGAAGAAAAGGGTATTCCTAACATGACTTAAATGGAAGTTAGGTGGAAATGAGGATGTCAACCGTTAGAAAAAGTTATGAGAAATTCATTAAATAAATTTTGAGGTAAAAAAATGGGTCACAAAAAAAATGTGCTATCAACATCAATTTTTAAAAGAACTAATAAGGTTCAAGATGATGATGTCAACTATAAGGGTAAATAATTGTTTTGAAGGGAAAGAAAGAAAACTACTTTTTTAAAATTGTATTTTTGATTTATCTCTTTATAGATTTATTCAATTTATCTCTGCATCCAACAAGTGCTTACACTTGAAACTTGAACCTAAAAGGAGATAAGTCGAAAATACGATCTATATATATATATATATATATATAGTTTTATTTCATTCCTTTTGAAAATTTATAATCCTTATTTTATTTTTTTTAACCAGTATTTTATTATTTTCCTTATGAGACTCATTTTAGACCTCAAAATCTCTCTAATGCATAGAGGTAGAAGGTCTTGAATTCATGATGGTACATAGAAGGGAAAAAAAAGTATTCCCTCAGGGGTCTTTACAAGGTTGTGACAAAACAAATGAGTATCCCAAGTTGAAGGGTCAAAGGTTGGGTTGTTCTTTGATGTTGGAATTTCTTCTTCACCTACTAGTCAATCCTGTCATGGGGGTTGAGTGGCATGTTATGTCTTTGAGTACTAAGGAGCAGGCATAGGTTATCGCCAATGAGTGGAAGTCAAGGATCGTCGTTGACAAGGATCTTGCCAAAGACACCAAGTTGTTGGAGGAACAAGCCTTCTTGTAATACATTTGCAACTATTTGACCTTAAAATTGAATTTTGAAATATCACCTTTGCAAGATTGTTCTTATTCTCTCATGTTGTGGGCATATTTTGTAAAATGGGGGGTTTCTTTATGGAAAAGCATGTCAAATGTTTATGGTGGATTGGTATTTTTTATCCCTTATTAGTCCCTACCTTCGGCTAGGGACTATAGCATTCGTTAGGCGGTCAACCATTGTTGACCACCTATTAACTCGTCCAATTTGTTTTATTAGATGGTGTATTTGGGAGTTTCTTAAAAGATTTAGTATTGTTATGAAAAACAAGTTTATTATTTTTATTATTTTGGAAAACATAAACGATTTTTATATTTTTCAATTTGGTAATTTGAATTTTTTGATTGGGTAACGGGTTGTGATGTGACTTAATTAACCCTGGTATGTTTAAATTTTTATCACTATTTGTCAGACATTACAAATTATTTAAAAATTCAAAATTTAAAAAATAGCCACTTATTCTAATTGTTGCATTCGAGAAGAAATTGGTCCAGTCCAGTTCGTTGCAGCGTGGCTATCTGCATGCATACTCTACAGAAAATAGGCTACTACCTATTTCATTTGTTGCAGAAGAAAACCACATCTCTACAACAAAGGCGCCATGGGAGGGTACCCTAAGTGATCTTCTCATTTCGAGTATTGTACTACTTTAGGTCTTTCAAGCCCTGAGAAGGAATTGTTGCAGTCCAAGTCGTTGTAGCGTGGCTATCTGCATGCATACTCTACAAAAAATAGGCTACCACCTATTTCATTTGTTGTAGAAGAAAACCACATCTCTACAACAGAGGCGCCATGGGAGGGTGCCCTAAGTGAGCTTCTCATTTCGAGTATTGTACTACTCTAGGCCTTTCAAAACCCCATTTGGAGTACTGTACTAATCTAGAGAGACTCGGCCTTTGTAATTTATCCTCAACATTATCGAAATCCATAAAGTCTTCCATGGGCATGAAGGTCACGAGATGAATAACATATTATCTCTTGGAGCGTCGGTTCAAATCTCAATCGATGTCACTGGGAGAAAGAGAGATTTGAAAGTCGTTTCAAATCACAATTGATGTCACTGAGAGAAAGAGATATTTGAAGCTAGGTTGGGATAAAGAAAGAATTAAAACTCTACGAAATCATTCCCAGACATTCATAACCTTAATTTGCAATAGGTAAATATCTAATTTTCTATACCTTAACGATTTCTTCAAACTCTAATGGAAATATTATATTACAATACATTAAATTACAAGTTCTTACCTTATAGTTCTCGTGCCCTCACTAGCTGTAACTATAACTCTGCAAGAAGTCTTTCTACTATACAAAACTGTAAAAAAAATGACTTCTTGTATTGTGTGTGGTCTGTCGGAATCCTTCACTCTGCAGGAAGTCTTTCTCCTGTACATAATTGTAAAAAAAAATGGCTTAGGTTACGTAGATATGATTCTCCATTGTCATCACACTGGTGCCTTGAAGTACAAACTGCACCATTGAGTTGAAGAGAATCCGTCCAAGTTCAGATGGCCCATAGCAGCTAGCTCATGGATGCGCCAATCCAAACTCACTCTCTTTGTTGAGGCCCTATATAAACCTTGTAACCCCTCCTCGTCTTGTAGATGATAGGAGCCATTGTCTGGTCATGTCATGGTTTTGGTTTTGCAAGACCATACTCACTCCCTTTGCTCAGGCCCTCCGTCGTCTCAGTTTTTCCGTGGTCTAGGTTTTTCAAGACCATACTCACTCCCTTTTCTCAGGCCCTCCATGGTATCAATTTTTCAAGACGGCCTTTCAAGTTTTGAGTTCAAGTGTGATGTGGACTAGAAGATCTATCATTCCCAAGGTCGCAACTATGGCCATGGTCATTCCAGTTGGTCTATGTGAACCTTGCAGTCTACTCAAAGGTCAGATATCTATTCCTGAGTGGAGTGTTGAAATCAAAATCAATTGTTGTCAAGGGAAAAGGATCCCATGCAATGAAGACCAAGGTTGATGTTATTGGCCTCATCAAGAACTAGAAGATATTTGTTGCAATCTCTGAAAATATGAATTCCATGTTTGGACATGAAGAGTGCCAAAGTTATTCTATCAACAACATGGCATTGACGGTGTATCCTGCTTTGGCGAGAGATGAGATTCCTTGTGAAGTGCTACAAAACTTCAAGCAGGAATTGGATTATCTATCTAACAAGCTTTTGGAATCAAGCCCGCCTATGGATAACCCTATAATTTTTGTTTCTGTTACAAAAGGCGATATCAAGTATTGAAACTTACAATTCCAAAAATGTGTCTAAAACCATGTCAATTGTGATATGGGAGATTTGATATTATGTTCTTTTTGCAGTCAAACTGCACTGGAAAGAGTAGTCCAAGCCGAACCATGAGTTGAACCAAGACCTAGTAACTAGTTAGATCAGGGGGAGATTTTAACTAATGCCTACAGTAACCCAATGCACCACTAGTGTTCTGTCTCGGGATCCAGTACAAGGATGAAGCTCAGATTTTTCTCTGCTGCAAATTCTTTTTTGTCTCGGCCAAATTTGGTTTGAAAGAAATGATTTTAACGTCCATGAGGCTAACAATAGCCTATGGGACAGACCGCCTCACACACTAATTTTTGCAGTTCAACCCTTTTCTTGTTCAACTTGATGATGAGCTCCCCCAATTTCTCCACTGTCCCCTCACTGAATAATTTATTCCAAGAGCTAGTTGTCAAGATATTTATATAGTTGTCCCTGCTATCTTTGAAAGCTTCACACTCTAAAATGAAATGTTTTT
>ML776828.1:1178964-1231278 GCA_009831015.1 Picea engelmannii | reverse complement strand
TTCTCAATTTGTTTCCACTATAAGTCATATGTGTTGTTGGCCCACACTTCACAACCATATAGAACCACCAGGATCACTAAAAGCCCAAAGAGAGTTTGCATAGTCTTCCAATCCCATAGCTTTGCTTCTCTGCATCTATTTTGAAAAGTATAGAACGCTTTCCAACCTCCCAAAGTTCTTTTCTTTCTACAACCTTCCCAACTTATATTTTTGTTGAAGTCAATTACAAGGTATTTGTAATCTGCCACTTCTTCAAGAGTGTTGTCTTCAAAGTAGAACTTATGTTGCTTATGTTTTCTTTTGCTAGAAAAAATTATCACTTTTGTCTTGCTAGTATTGACTTGCATTCTCACTATACTACAAAAGCGCTCAAAAGAAATTAAGTGTTCTTGCAACCCAAGAGCAGATTTAGCAATCAAAATAAGGCCATCTACAAACAAAAGAAGTCTTATCACAAAATCACCCAACAGAGCACCATCACCCTCCTCTGAGTTTAACCACAATATATAAGCCAATAATGAATTCCAAAGAAGGGGCATGTGATGAAAAATAATGAAATAGAAACTGTAACGAAGAAACGAATTTTTGAAACCACATACCACATAAAACTACAATTAAATCATGAAAATGTAATGTACGAGTTGAAATAGCTATAATAAACATTATGTACTAAAATAATCTACTCGGTCAACTGCTCTAAATTAACTTTAAAAAAAACATTCATTTCACACCAAACAAAACTAAATTAACTTTAAAAAAACATGCATTTCACACCTAAAAAAACTAAGCAATCAACAAAACTCATAGTCAGTTTTTAAGTTGTTAACAAAAGAAGTTTGGCCCCAAATCACGAAATGTAGATTAACCATCTAAAAAATGGAACTATTGTATGGCTTCATAGCAGGTTTTGACCATTCATGTTCCACCTGTATTTCGTCTTTCACCTCGTCATTATAGATTGAATAATTCTTTTTTCATTATAGATTGAATAATTCTTTTTTAATTGAAGGAAAGAATTTAAAAAAAAAATGATATCACATACCTTGAATGATTTCGACCGATGAAATGTCGGTTCAATAGCTAAAGCACTCAAGTATGCACGTTTAGTAGCCTCCTATTCTACTAATGCAAAATATCCCCATGTGTAGACAAGCCTGCAAAATGTAAATTATAGCAATCTAAGCACTCAAAACTGCATATATAATAATAAAACTCAATATCTTCGTACGTGTAGGTTTTTCTCCACGTGGGCAAGATATTCAATGGTATATGATAGTAAGAACGCTAGAAAAAAAGATATCCATAATAAAATATGACTTTGGATTATGTTATATTATGATATTAGTAAGTAAGCATTATAATGTTTAAAATATTAATTATAATATATTAATATAACATTTTGTTAAATTTTAAATTTATATATTAATAAATTTCATTTAAATTTTAATAATATACTTAAAAATTTTAATTATTTTAAATAAATATAAATTAAATTATAATTTTCCTAAAATCAATTGTATAAAAGAATTTCAACTATCCTCATTGAAGTATAAATTAATTGAATATCATTTATAAGAACATGTTTTTCCTCTTAAAGGTCATAGGTTCAAATCCAGAGGGGGTAGGATATGTATACCTTTGTAGACTTTACTAGTCAAATCGTTGGGCGGAGGGGGGTCCCTTGTCCCATAAACAAGGGGGTCTCATATACCAATTTGGTGTGTTGGCTTGGCCGTAACCTTAAAAATAGATTATTATTATTATTATCTTAAATAACTTTAAATTAATTTTAAAAAAACATTCATTCCATATATATATATATATATATATATATATATATATATATATATATATTCTAAACAAACTGAAACTAAATTATAATATTTCATGAAATAATTTTANATATATATATATATATATATATATATATATATATATATATATATATATATATATATATATATATATATATATATATATATATATATATATATATATTCTAAACAAACTGAAACTAAATTATAATATTTCATGAAATAATTTTAATTAATAAATAATTATTCTAAATAAATTCACATTAAATTACAATTTTTCATGAAATAATTTTAATTAATAAATAATTATTATAAACAAACTTGACTAAATTATTTTTTCATGAATTAAATGTAACGAGTATCTATGTAGAATGCTATCTTCACTTTTTTTAGAGTGAAAATATTTAAATATAATTATAAATTTAAAAATTTAATAATAAATAATAATAATAATAATAAACATACCTTAATTATAGTCATAACTAATCTTAATCTGTAAATGTTATATACTTAGATTTAAAGAGTTTTAAATATTATTTTTTTAAATAATTTAACTAAAACAAACTATCTTTAATTTTAACAAATTAATTGAATGCTAATTATATTTTAAATTAACTTTAAAAAAATATTCATTTCACAAGAAAAAAACACTAAATAAAAATAAATATTTGTTAAATTTTAAATTAAATTGCATTTAAATTTTAATAATATACTTAAAAAATCTTTATTATTCTAAACAAACCAAGATTAAATTACATAAAATAAATTTGAAAGTTTAATTATGTAATAATGTAGATTTTCACCTTAACCCATTATAAAAAGATATGCAGAATGTTATTTTCACTTTTTTTTTAATGATTTTGAAAGTTTAATTATGTAATAATGTAGATTTTCACCTTAACCCATTATAAAAAGATATGCAGAATGTTATTTTCACTTTTTTTTTTTAATGATTGGGTGAAAATATTTAAATATAATTATAAATTTAAAATTTAATATTTGACTGTTAAAATTTAGAGAAGTAAACAAATACCCTAGAACAACGATACATTGGTGGACTTACTAGTTATGCATCTAAATCTTTGATTGGAATATGGCGTGTAGATCTTTGTGAAAACCCTTGCTAGAAAAGGAATATAAATTCCCTCGAAAGGAGAATTCGAACTCCAACTCCATTGACATTGTGAAAACTAAGATTTAAGTCGAGGGGATCCCTCAAACTAGCAATGGCTTAGCTTTACCAATCAAACAATGGATCCCTCAAACTAGCAATGGCTAATTCATTTGTGTGTTCCTACCCATATTTATAAATAATGTATTCTTTAGTTTTAATTTTCTAATTTACTATGTATCGCATATTTATGGAATAGCCTTAACGTTTGATTAAAAGTATTGTTACCATTTGTTATAAAGATTTAAACCAATCAATAAGAATATGTTGCTACAAAACTAAAATATGTATATGATGTTACAAGTATATATATAAATTTGCAATAAAGTTTTTTGTTATTATTATATATGACAAGTAGGTAACTAAACTTGTTAGTATTATTATGTGATATTATAAGTATACAGCTGAAACTAAATATGTTATAAAATAGTTAATATTATATAATTAGATTTTTTATAAAGATTTTATTAGTGAGGGTTATATATATATATATATATATATATATATATATATATATGGAAAATGAAAATTAAGAATGAAAAATATACATAAATTATCTGGAATCAAGTTTGGTTGATAATGTTGGGTTTAATTTTAACTAATTTTCTAGCCATCATCTCTATTAAGGTTATTAGGTCTCTTTTCAATTTTGATTGATTTTGTAACTTTTCTATTGTGATAGTGATCCACCTTTGCTAGAATTTTGGTATCTTAAATGTGAATATGATGCTTCATCTTGTCTGAGTGTTCGGCATGAATACCCACACTCACCCAAATAATTACTTCCAAACTATATAAAAATTAAACTTTTTTATAAATTTTAAGCATTGGGGCCTTGGTACTCTCTTGGTGGCTCCTCCCTAGTAATGGAAGGGAGGGCCACCCCTTTTTCCTTGTAAATGGTGGTGGTGGTAGATTCTACCATCACTAGGGGTAGGTTGGTGGCTCTCGAGGGAGGTTACATCCCATGGTGGAGGTGAAGGTGGTGCAAAAGTGGTGGTAGGAGGGCTTTGTAATGGAAAATGGGAGGGACCTACCTTTAGTGGTAGTGGCTTGGGTACATGGAGGAGGAGCTAGGGGAAGGAGGGGGAATGGGGGTCGAAGTGTAAGGTTTAGAGCTATGATGGGTTCATGGAGGTAAGGGCATGATGAAGAGTGTGAGGGGTTTTGGGAAGTGTGGAAAAGAGGCATCTAGGGCTAGGATGTGGAGGACAAGGCCAAGGAGAGAAGGTTAAAGAGGCTCATCGAGGGCTTAAATCCCTTACTACAGTTAATACCTAATTTATAAACCTAGAAGGTTTTCTATGCACGCTACCAGGGCCCCATCCGTAAAACCAATTCAAAAAAATTTGAATGCTTTAAATGAGTCATCCACACATGGAATGAGGCAATTGATATCTCACTAGAAATCTCTTAAGATAAGCTATATCCTAGATATTATAATTCTCTATTATAGAGTTTGTTACCACTCAAACTCTCACTAGGTGAAGAAAGTCCTAACCACAAATTGTGAGAGCCTAGAGGCACTATCATGCAAGCCACCCATTATTACCTCGGTGGCCTTTCCTAATAGTGCCTCTAGGCTCTCGTGATTTGTGGTTAGGACTTTCTTCACCTAGTGAGAGTTTGAGTGGTAACATTTTGGCACCATTTTTTAGGATAAATTCCATTCCATGGTTATTACAAGATTTGCTTCAAGCTATTTTGATGAGTAGGATCCAAATATCTATCTAGTTTACTCATCTGGCAACTTCATTGAGGGGATGAAGCCCATCTACCCTAAGATATTTTAAAGGCTTGTTGGTTGTAAGGTGAAACATGCAACATCGTGCTGACAATTTCAATATTGAGTTTGGTGACTTCACTCTTACCATTTGGTTTTTAGATTTGAGTAGTGGAAAAAATGATCGTGTTATTTCCAAAATGGGGTTATAATAGAAAATAGAGAAAAAATTGACTTAGTTATGATGTTGTTGAAATCTGTGATGGGAAAATTATCACCGTGTTTTGGAGCCACACATGTGGGCAGCTACACTTCATTTATGAGGGCACATTTGACCTTCTATGATCACATGTGTGGGTGTGTTGGACAAGCATTATGGAAATAATATTCATAAAAACCCTAAGTATGGAAGATGTGTGTAGAATATGAAGAAGAAGAAGGAAGTCAAGGAAGGCTCGGGAGTGTGCGGTTGAGGCACATTCAGAAGTACAGTGCACAGTGAGAAGAATAAAGCAGAGGAATCAAGAAAAGAAGAAAGCAAGACAAGAAAGAGGGAGAAAAGGAAGGATGGCAGTCCGACGTGCAAAGATAGAAAGACACACAAAGGCGGGAAGAACAGCAATCAAAATGAAAAGGCAGCATGCAGACGGAAAAGCATGTGAAAGCAGCCCGAACAACAAGTCAGCTTGAGTTATCATGAATTGTAATAGGGTTTTGGGATGAACAAAGTAGGGTTTTAAGCCCTAAAATTTATGTATAAATATGTAACAGGTTGGGAGATTAGGGGTCCTATTCGAGAACAGAGTGATAGAATGTTCTGCAGAGTTACTGTTGAGAATATGTTTGAATGTTAGGGAGATGTTGCAAAGAGAGAGAGAGGCTTGCACTGCAGAGCGGCTAGGCTAGGTGAAGGAAAATATAGCATGATGTATCTTTGTAAGAGTAGTGCACAAGCCTGAGATAATTACTGAAAGAATAATAAAGAAGTCAGTTGTTGTGGACGTAGCCCAAAGTTGGGTGAACCACGTTAACTATTGTGTTTACTTGTCTTTTATGTGATTGGTTATGGATACTTTCTTGATGCATGTTAGACTAGATTTGTCGTCTATGTGATCATTGCACAATGGTTATGAATATCTCAATAATTGGTTTATGTTGTAATATGAAATATAATGGCAATACATAAATGAAGTCACTAAGTAACCGAAGGAGAGAAAATACAGAATAACGTGTGTAGAACCGATAAGTAAGAATTGTTTATATTATGGTAGTTGTGGGAGGTATTAACCTCCACGTGTAACCCTGACAATAATAGAATATTCCAGAAAGAAAGAAGAAACCCTAAAGCCTTGGACATAACCCTAGAAGACAAGTCAGCTAAAGAAAATAATTAATATTGAGTCTTTAGCCTCTAGAAAGAGAAGTCGGCCCAGCCAGCTAAGAAAGAGCAGTATAAATACAGGATGCCAATACACACAGCTCGCAACTGCACAAATTCAGTAAGTGCGCAAATCTAGAGAGTAGTTGCAGCTGCAGCCACTTCAACTAGTATTTTCGGTTTTAGGCTTGGACTTTCTCTTGGTTATGCTTTGGAATTTATGATTGGTACATTATCTATGGAGAGTGGTGTTGATATTATGGTAGTTGTGAGCGGTATTAACCTCCATTTGTGGCCTTTAACGAGATTAGAATATTCTGGAAGCAAGAAAAGATTTGGATATAACCCTAGAAGAGAAGTCAGCTAAAGAAAATATTATATACTAAATATTTGGCACCCAGAATAAGAAGTTGGCCTAGGGAGTCTAGCAGAAGAAGTATAAATATAGGAGGCTAGTCTTCATTTTATCCAGAATTCTCATAATTGCATAAATACACTTGTGTGCATTGCAGAAGTCCAGTTGTGCGCAAGTATGGGGAGCAGTTGCAGCCAACATTTATGCAATCTGCATTTTCGGTTTTTCTGGGTTGGACTCTCTAATCAATTTTGGTTATATTTGCTTGGTGCATTAGCCTTGGTTGGCTATTGGTTTGTTGCCGGAAATTATTCTCTCTGTCAAGGTCAAGGTGCTCGGGGGTGGCATTAGTGCCTATGGTTGGGTGACAATATTATATTGTCTATGGTTAAACAAGCACACCCAATATTCTAACAGGTTATGGGCCCACACCTCCTTCATTCAATCTAACCACTAGAAGGAAGCTAAGTCATAAGGTTATCAATCTCCTTGAAGAATTGTCGCTAGGGTTTCTAGCAGGAGCAGTTATTGAAGCATTGTCGCTAGGGTTACTAGTAGGTGCAGTTGTAGAAATCCTAAAACTCTTGCCTAGCACCTTATGATGGAATACCTTACTCAAAGAGAATATGTTCTAGTGCGCCTTAGTCCAATGCACCTCTTGGCACTCTCATAAGGCAAAAACATGAAGATTGAGATTTTGGGTCAAAGCTTGACCATTTATCAGTCAACAGAAATCATGAATGAAAAGATGAATCATCTACACTACTCAGCCCTCACACGAACTCTTAAAGATGACATGTGGATAATCGACATTGGAGCTTCCAGGCATATGACAGGAGACCAAGCCAGACTCTCCAATCTAAATGAAAATAAGACATCGTACAAGGTAGAACTTGGAGACAAAAACACTTACCCAATCGAAGGAATTGGTCAAGCCTCCATCAAATTGAAAACAGGTAACAATGTTCATTTGAGCAATGTCATATATGTACCTGGTTTAGAAAAGAATCTTGTATCCATATCTTTCATAGAAGACAAAGGAAACAGAATAGCCTGTGTATATGGAAAAGTATTATCTTGGCCTAAAGACTCCAACATAGAGAATGCTATAGTTATTGGAACCTGTGAAGGAAAAGTATACAAACTACTAGAACGAAATGTTGAAGCCCTTGTACATGATGAAATCAATCCCAATTAACTTTGGCATAGAAGGTATGCTCATATCAACTATCAATCATTACCCTTCCTCAAAAATATGGTTGAAGGAGTACCAGAACTATAGTCTACACATGAAGGAATTTGCAAAGGATGTGCTCTTGGTAAGAATGTTAAGAAACCATTCTCAAGCACCACTAATAGATCTAAGGAAATCCTAGATCTAATACATTCAGATGTTTGTGGTCCGATGCCAGTCAAATCTCTAGGAGGTTCTCTTTACTATGTAATCTTCATAGATGATTACTCAAGAAACACTTGGCTATATCTCTTGAAGACAAATGACAAAGTATTCAACAAGTTTCAAGAATTCAAAGCAGAGATAGAGAACCTCACAAACAAGAAAATCAATACCTTGAGAATAGATAATGGAGGAGAATACACATCAAAGGAATTTGTTTCCTTTTGCAAATTGGCAGGGGTTAGGAGGGAGCTAATTGTTCCTCATAATCCTCAAAAAAATGGTGTAGGAGAAAGGAAGAACAGATCTATTCAAGAAACTGTGAAGGCACTATTGAACAATCAAGGTTTATCTATGTATCTATGGGGAGAAGCAGCCATGACAGCAATACATGTTCAGAACAGAAGTCCTCACCGCATATTGAAGGATATGAAAAGAAGCCTTCTCGGGAAAGAAACCTAATGTGGAACACTTAAGAATCTTTGGATGCCCTGTTTACTTTCACATTCCCAAGGATAAAAGGAATAAATAAGAACCCTTAGGAAAGAAGGGCATATTCGTGGGATACAGTGAATCATCCAAGGCCTATAGAATCTATATCTCGGAACAACATAAGATTGAATTCAGCAGAGACGTAACCTTCAATGAAAATATGGATTTCAAGAAATCCATAGAAGAAACTATAGAAGAAGAAGAATATGAAGAGCCTATTGAAGAAAGCACATGTCTTCCAGAAAGTCAGAATGAAGAAACAGAACAATTTGATCATCCGATGCAACCATGTGAGACTATCGATTCAAACACTATACCCAAAACCAAGAAACGTCCAGCTTGGCTTGAAGCTACTCTACAAGAAGCAGAAAGACTCAAAGCCCCAAGTGGAACCTTCAGAAAAAGAAAGAAGCCTAAGAGATTCTCCAACTATGCAGCATGTATGACAAATCTTCTAGATGAAGAACCCACCACATTTGAAGAGGTGGCTCTGAAGAAACAATGGAAAGAAACCATGACAAAACAACACCAGTCCATCGCGAAAATTGATGTATGGGAAATTGTGCCTAGACCTAAAAGAAAATCAGTAGTAACTTCAAAATGGGTCTATAAGATCAAACATGCAACAGATGGAAGCGTGGACAAATATAAAGCAAGGTTTGTAGCTAGAGGGTTCTCCGAGAAGGAGGGAGAAGACTATGATGAGACATTTGCTCATGTTTCCAGATATACTTATATTAGAGCCATTATGACTCTTGTTTCTTCCATGGGATGGATTTTACATTAGATGGATGTAAAAATGGATTTCCTCAATGGAGAAATCGAAGAAGAAGTATACATTGAACAACCTCAAGGATTTCAAGTACACTCCAGAGACACTCATGTTTGCAGACTAAAGAAAGCTTTATATGGACTCAAGCAAGCTCCAAGAGCTTGGTATGCCAGAATAGACAACTACTTAATGAGACTTGGTTTCTCCAAGAGTCATGCAGATCCAAATATTTACTACAAAGTCGTGATCAATGCACATGTGATTCTATTGCTATATGTCGATGATTTATTCTTGACAGGTGAAGAGTCTCCCATCATCTAGTGTAAAAAAGAACTAGCTTCTTAGTTCGATATGAAATATTTTGGTCTCATGCATTATTACTTGGGACTAGAAGTATGGCAGAAGAGTGGTGAAGTATTCCTTAGACAAGGAAAGTATGTTGTAAAGATTCTTCAGAAGTTTGGAATGATGGATTGCAAATCCATGGACACTCCTATGACCATAGATATAAGAAAAGTAAGAGACTCAGATTCTGATCCAGTAGACTCGTCCCTATATTGGAAATTGATTAGGTCATTTATGTATTTAGTAAATACTCGACCAAGCATTTGCTTTGCCGTAAACACACTAATCTAGTTCCAGGAGGAACCCAAACATGAGCATTGGATAGTTGCAAAGCATATTCTAAGATATATTCATGGGACACTAAACTATGGTTTAAGATATACCGCATCTAGCGATATACAACTTCATGGATTCACATATTCAGATTGGGCAGAAAGTGCAGAAGACAGAAGGAGTACTTCAGGGATGTGTTTCAGCTTGGGCTCCGATATGATATCTTGGGGCAGCAGGAAACAGAAATCTGTCACACTCAACACAGCAAAAGAAGAATATATCGCAGCATGTGAGGCATGTACAGAAGCAGTATGGCTGAGAAAGATGATTTCTGGATTAGTTGATCAGGTTATGGATTCAACCATAATACACTATGACAATCAGAGTTGTATAAGGCTATTAGAACACCCAGTGTTTCATGAACGGTCGAAACACATTGAGATCAAATACTACTTTATTCGAGATAAAGTCTAGGAAGGTGAAGTGAAGCTCCAGTATATCCCCACGAATGAGCAAACAACAAATATCTTGACAAAGCCTCTGTCCAAAATAAAGTTTGCATACTTACGAGACAAGTTGGGGATCGTGGAAATAAATCCCTTTGATGAAAGGGAAGATATGGCTCTCCAAGTTGGGAGGGAGCACTGACATATACTTGATTTATGGACAGTCATTTTCCAGCTTTGAAAAATGGTCCATGATGGGAAGTTCCTTTCTAGTTTGTAAAGTGGTTTGATATTTCTGACGGACGAGCATTTTCCAGTTCGAAAAATGGTCTAGATCGAACGGTCATTTGCGTAATGAAAATGGTTCGATAGATTTGTTATGTACCATAGACATATATTCCCCTTGTGGTGTGGGGGAATGGTCTAGGATAGTCTTTCTTCCTGGAAGTCACTCTTAATAGTGGTCAAGAAGAATGGTTTGCCTTTCCGGACAGTCATTCTTTCGAAGCTCACATTTGTGAGCAGTTTCAAAGAATGGTCCTTTTTGGAGGTTGGTGCAGGACATTCATTTCCTTAGGAAATGGTCTGGACAGTCATTCCCTAGGGCAGACTCATTCTCTACAAGTTTCACTTTGTTTAGTGTTGAAGGAATGGCCCAGTTAGGTGAATGGTCCAGGTTCAACAATCAGGGACAAGCATTCCCTAGGGCAAACTCATTCTCTCCAGGTTTCACTTTGTTTAGTGTCGAACGAATGGCCCAGATAGGTGAATGGCCCAGGCTCAGAAATCAGGGACAGTTATTCTTCCATGCTTGGGAAGAATAGTCCAGATAGCCCATGGTTGATGTTTTACTTTATGAGGGCAGATGCTCTTCCATATCTCATAGATGTGAGTGGAAGAATGGCCTAGATGACTCAGTTTATATCATGATATTGGTTTTTTGTGCAAGTTGATATCAGATGATATGATTTCTATGGAGACTCTATGTCTCTAGACAGTATATGTATGCTATTGTGGTGGATATGTTCCACTGGTTGTGACTATGTGTCGCAGATTGAGTAGTTGTGTACTACTATGGATAGACACAGTTGTGTTCTATCAAATGACATTGTACTAGTTGTCATGCAGATTATCCAGTTGGATAATGATGATGGTTCTCGTGATTTGATCATAAGATAGCATGTGTGTCTATAATTATACTATCGGTTGAATGGTTTGTTTGTGCTCAAGACCATTACTTGTTATACCTCCCTAGCTATGAGGGAGTGTTGATATTATGGTAGTTGCGGGAGGTATTAACCTCCATTTGTGACCTTTGACAAGATTAGAATATTCTGGAAGCAAGAAAAGATTTGGATATAACCCTAGAAGAGAAGTCGGCTAAAGAAAATATTATATACTAAATATTTGGCACCCAGAATAAGAGTTCGGCCCAGACAGTCTGAAAGAAGAAGTATAAATATAGGAGTCCAGTCTTCATTGTATCCATAATTCTCAGAATTGTTGAAATACACTTGTGCGCAAGTCTGGGGAGCAGTTGTTGCTGGCAGTTTTGCAATCTGCATTTTCACTTTTTCTGGGTTGGACTCTCTGATCAGTGTCAGTTATCTTTTATTGGTGCATTAGCCTTGGTTGGCTATTGGTTTGTTGCTGGAAATTCTTCTCTCTATCAAGGTCAAGGTGCTCGGGGGTGGCATTAGTGTCTATGGTTGGGTGACAATATTGCTATATTGTCTATGGTTAAACAAGCGCACCCAATATTCTAACAAGTGGTACGCTACCTTGATTGGCTTTTAGACCTAAGGTTTCCTTCCGGAATTATTCTCTCTGTCAAGGTTAAGGTGCTCGGGGGTGGCTTTGGCCTATGGTTGGGTGACAATATTTCTATATTGTCTATGATTAAATGAGAAAACCCATTTTTTCTAACAGGTTATGGGCCCACACTATCTTCAGATAGTCTAACCGCTAGAAGATAGATTGGGAGGATTTTGCTCAATTACAGTTGTAGTTGCAGTCAAAGTTTTTGTTGCAGAAATGAAACCCTAACCCTCCTGTTAAGGCACCTTAAGTGAAGATATTGACCTAATTTATGGATAGACTAGTGTGCCCTAACCTAGCGTACCTCTTGGTACTCTCAGCAAGCTAAGACGTCAAGTTTGATTTTTTGGTCAAAGTCAAGGTTGACCAAGTCAAAGAAGTCATGACTTACTCTATGACGTTAGAAAATAAGTTAGAAGGGGCTCCTAACTTCAGATCATGGAAGACAAGGATTGACCTCATCCTTTCCAAGAATAAAGTGTTGGATATCGTGAAAGGAAAGATCGTGAAACCACAGTTTGAAGAAGGAAAAGAGAAGGAACCTCATAACATTGCAGTTATAGAGAAGTTCAAGGACAATGACATCAATGCCATGAGTATTGTAGTGGACTCTGTAAAAGACCACTTGATACCCTACATCTCTCATCTTGACTCATCTAAGAAGATGTACGATGCCCTAACTAATCTCTTCTCAGTCAGAAACATTGGACAAGTAATGAGTCTGAAGAATGAGCTTAGTGACATGAAAATGAATGATGATGAAAGCATAACATCATACTTTGAGAGAATCTCTCAGTTAAGAGATCAACTACAAGATATTGAAGAAATCATTTCAAGGAATTGGTAAATATAGTACTCAATAGCCTTCCTAAGACATGGAATGCATTTGTCGCAAGCATGAACACAAGAAAGGAGTATCTCACATTTGAAGAACTTTGGAATTTTTGTGCACAAGAATAATCAAGGATTAGCACAAAAGAGAAATCCCAAAAGAAATACGATGATCAAGCCTTCACAGCGAAAATTCAAGAATTTCATGAATAAGAGGAAGTTTGGCTTAAGGAAGGAAACAAACGAAGCATCAGTTGTCTAAGAAAGGGAACCCTCAAAGAAGGCCAAGCAGGATAAAACAGACTTCGTCTAAGTCAAGGTAACAATATTCATCAAAGTTCTTGTACATGCCATGTTTACATAGTTTTTGTACATATCTTGCATATCTATTTCTTAGAAGATAAAATGTTCAAGTAAAACAATACCTATGGAAGAATAACAAGATAAGGATTGCTATCATGGTGACTACAAGTCAATCAATACACATGAAAAGATGAAGTACGTTGACAACCCTTGGTAACAATTCTTGTGGAAGCTATTATATAAGTAACAACTACCAGATAAACCGAAATCGAAATCAAACTTGAAGAGACCCAGAATAAGTCAAAACAAAAAGAAGTTAGCAATCAAGAGGAAATTAGAAAAATACTTGTGACACTTTGCAGAAGGCAATAAGGATACAGACGAAAGCATGGACTCTCTTAGATGGAGGGAGTTGATTACAGAATTCCAAAAGAAGAGCATGCATTCATGCATGAAGCAAGGATTAGGAGGGAGCTAATCCTAAATGATATGATCCATTGAGGATTATGAAGTATCTATCCATGTTCCCATTGAAAGTAGCAGCCATGATAAGCAGCACATGTTCAATCTGACTCTAGAAGAAGTCTTCTACGAAAAGAAGCCTTAAAGTATCTTGGTTGTCCATCCACATTCATGATCCTATGATGAAAGGAAGAAGTTGGAATCTTCAGGGCATATAGAAGACCCCATGGACCCAAATTCTAAAGAGAGACATGAGGAAGAACATGAAGATTCCAAGAAAGAAAGAAAAACAAGAACAACCAGTTATTATACCAAGAATCACAAGACTACCAGCTTGCTTTGAACCCACTAAGAAGCAATCAAGCAGAAAAAATGGAAGTTACGATAAAGAACAGTGTATGTAAGAAAATGTGAAAAAACTTATGAATGAAAGCATTGCAAGATTCAGAGATTCTTCTAGAAGGAGGGAGAAGACTATGACAACAACTTGTTCTAGCAAACCAGATATACCTCTTGTAGTATCCATGGATTGTAATTTACATGTAAAAGATTGTTCTTGCCAATAAAGCAAGTGAGAAAGAAGCTTATACCAGAAAGAAACTCATGTGTGCAGATATAAGAAGACCTTCTATGGATTCAAACAACATGATGGAGAGTATCTCATATACAGTAGAAGCATGGTGAAAACTTTCTATGACAGAGATAGTGTATCAGAATAGTTACTCGGAAGTCTGGGATAATGGATTGCTAATCCATGGAAAACTCTCATGATGACAGAAGAAGTGTTACTTGGATATGTTTCAGTTTGAGCCTTGCCATTATGTTATGAGCTAGAAGAAAACAGAAGTGTTGAATTCGACCATGATATATTGTAATGATCAGAGCTATATGAAGCCTTCAGAAAAAAACCAGTGTTCCATGAAAGACCGAAGTACATTGAGATCAAGCATTATATTCTTCGTGATGAAATCCAAAAAAGAGAAGTGGATCTCCAATATATCTCCACAGATAAGAAGATAGTAGATATTTTCGTAAAATCCTCTACCCAAGATGAAAAGTTTGCGTACTCAAGAAATAAGTTGGGGCTCGTGGAGACAAATTTCTTATTGAAAAGGGAAGAGATTACTCCCAGGTTGGGAGGGAGCACTTATATGTTATTGATTTATGGACAGTCATTTTTCAATTTGAAAAATGTTCTAGGATGAGCAGTTCCTTTCTAGTTCGGAAAGTGGTTTGAGATTTCTGACGGATGGGCATTTTCCAATTCGGAAAATGGTCCAGATCGAACAGTCATTTTCGTAATGAAAATGGTCTGATAGATTGTTGATGTACCATAGACAGTGATTCCCCTTATGTGCCAGTGTGGGGGAATGGTCTAGGACAGTCATTCTTCTTGGCAGTCACTCTGAGTAGTGGTCAAGTAGAATGGTTTGCCTCACCGGATATTCATTCTTTCAAGTTCACAGTTGTGAGTAGTTTCAAAGAATGGTTCATTTTGGAGGTTGGTGCAGGACAGTCATTTCCATTAGGAAATGGTTCGAACATTTATTCCCTAGGGTAGACTCATTCTCTCCAATTTGCACTATGATTAGTGCTGGAGGAATGGCCCAGTTAGGTGAATGGTCCAAGTTCATCAATCAGGAACAGGGATTCCCTAGGGCAGACTCATTCTCTCCAGGTTGCACTATGATTAGTGTCGGAGGAATGGTCCAGTTAGGTGAATGGTCCAAGCTCAGAAATCAGGGACAATTATTCTTTTGTGATTGACAAGAATAGTCCACATAGCCCATGGTTGATGTTTTACTTTATGAGGGAAGATGCTCTTCCAGACCTCACAGATGTGAGTGGAAGAATGGCCTAGATGACTCAGTTTATATCATGATATTTTTTTATGCAGTTTGATATTAGATGATATGATTTTTGTGGAAATTGTATGTCTCTCGACAGTAGATGTATGCTACTGTGGTGAATGTGTTCCACTAGTTGTGACTATGTGTCACTGGTTAAATAGTCATGTGCTACTTGGTGTGGTTGTGTACCACTGGATAGTAGTTGTGTACTACTATGGATAGACATAGTTGTGTTCTATTGAATGGAATTGTTCCAATTTCCATGACGAGTATCAGTAGAGTTGGAAATGATTACCAGTTAGATGGATAGTTAGTGTGTTGGTGGACAGATACTCTCCAAGTGGAAAATGGTCCATGACAATTATTCTTCTAGGACATATGTCCGGATTAGAATAATAGTCCTTATATCCCATGGTGTGGATTCCAGTATATGTTGGACATATGTCTGGATTAGAAGAATAGTTCGTGTATCACTTTGTGGAGTGAGTGACTTATTCAGCATCATGTCTGATTACTCAGATGGAGTATGGCTTCGAGAGATGATGTAGTTGATGCTATCAGATGATATTGATAGTGATGATGGTGCTCGTGATTTGATCATGAGATATCATGTGTGGCTATGATGATGCTACCAATTGAATGGTATGTTTGTGCTTAAGACCATTGTTTTCAATACCTCCCTAGCTAAAAGGGAGTGTTGATATTATGGTAGATGCAAGAGGTATTAACCTCCACGTGTAACCCTGACAAGAATAGAATATTCTAAAAAGCAAGAATAAACCCTAAAGCCTTGGACATAACCCTAGAAGACAAGTCGGCTAAAGAAAATAATTAATATTGATTCTTTAGCCTCCAGAAAGAGAAGTCGGCCCAGACAGCTAAGAAATATCAGTATAAATACAGGATGCCAAAGCTCATTTGTACACACACAGCTCGCAACTGCAGAAATTCAGTAAGTGCACAAGTCTGGAGTGTAGTTGCAGTTGCAGCTACTGCAACTAGTATTTTCTATTTTAGGCTTGGACTTTCTCGTGGTTATGGTTTGGACTTTCTAATTGGTACGCTAGCTCTGGAGAGTGGTACGCTACCTTGATTGGCTTTTGGACCTAGGGTTTTCTTCCGAAATTATTCTCTCTGTTAAGGTTAAGGTGCTCGAGGTGGCTTCGGCCTATGGTTGGGTGACAATATTGTTATATTGTCTATGGGTAAACGAGCACACTTATTTTTTATAACAATAACGACAAGGAGGATCACCTCCCATTCCCTCACTACTGTAGAAACTCGGTTCCTACAGCCCCAATAGATGCCTCGGGTGAGACTTCACTTGCATGCAAGTGATGTTGAAAGGGTCCATGTCTGAAGGGTTTTGTTGGTCAAGATAACTCGAACATAGGGTCTTACAACCATATTTATGAGGGTGTACTAATTCTTGGAGGTTTTATTGATGTTTTTGAGAGCACATTGTATCTTGCTCATGGTTTTGCTTGAGCACACGGTATTTGTGTGTGGTTTTTCCTAAGCACATAGTATTCCACTCATGGTTTTGGGAGGTTCCTTATCTATATAAGGAGGGATCCTCTCTCATTTGTATTTTTTTGGAAATCAACGAGAAGAGATAGCTTGTCTTACAAAGTTGAGTTAATATCGTTTCTTATCTTGAGTATATGTTCTAGTGTTGCATGGATGATATCTTTACATTATAGGTTTCTAGGAAGAGAAAATATACTACAACTACAACAAATGCATTTGGTAATGGAGGTTCCCTATCTCATATATTTTGTCATTTCCTAAGCTTAAAACATTGTTTAGGGCATAGAATTTTTAGGATTCTATCCTTTTACTTTGTGCTTAGTTAGATTAATTGTTGTAATACTTAGGATAAGTCTTCTTAGATTAGTCTTCCCTACAAATTTTGCAATGCATCAAGTTTCAAAGCTTGAAGCTCATTTAGCAATCATTCATGGTTCTAAATGACCTCAAGCATTAAATATACAGGAATGTCACTCAGGATTTGATCAAGTGACCCCATTACCCAAGTGAGATAAGGCACTGATCTTCCCTGCATTTTCAACCATCTCATTTAAATTTTTCACATTTTACTTCTATTTATTGCAATCTAGAGGGTTTCGTGTTTTATTATTCTTTGATCTAGATTGCCAAGATCCAAATCTTGAACTTAATCTCTTATATCTAGATAGATTTTGGATTTCGTGTACTAATCATTGCTTCAATTGGTTATCTAAATAGTAGTTTGCACTTGATAGCTAGTTTATCTTTTACAAACATTTAACTCGCTTGGATACTTTAAATCTTGATTTTAGATGTTATATGTTTTGAAAGGATCTATGTTTCACGGATGAATAAACATAAAGATACTAAAAATGAACTTTCCTTAATTCATCTAACTTTGGATGCATGAAAATATACCTATGACAAGGATTTTGAAAATTTACTTTCTCTCTCATGTCTTGGACAAATTGCCAAATGATTTGGCCCAAATTCATTCATTCTAGCAATGTTTTGCGTCTAAATTAGCGTAAACAAATCCAGCGAGCAAATCAATGGCACATTGACTCATATATGTCACATCCTAAGTTGTTTAAGATCCAATGAATGGTTAAAATTTTCATTTGTAAGTGGATGGTTTGATCTAATAATATTGCTAGCTAGTGGATGGAAAAGATACTTGTGAACATACTCCTTAAACACATGTTTGACGTCTTGTCTCACTCATCATTGGTGGCTTTCATTAATATCATCGTTGGTGGCTTTCATTAATATCATTTAATTTATCATTGGTGTCTCACTTCATTGAGCTCCTTTCATTTCATATTTAATGGTTCATTTCTACATTGTTGCTCTTATGATGAATGGTCTCTAAATCATGTCTTATTCTCACAGATGTGGCTGGTCAATATTGTTGATTAAAGAATGGTTCAAATGTTGTTAATGGTTGAACGAAATCATGAATCCTTAAATCAGACATAATTAAGTAATATGAGCAAGGCATAATCCACTAAATGATTGGCTTTTAAGATCATCAAGAAACACATTTCAAATCTGTTTGCACTAGTGATACTCATGGTGGTGTATCTCTCTTAAGATTGTTGGTATAATGGTGTTTAAATGTTTCCAAATACACTTACATTTCAATGAATGAATTATACACTTAATCATTGATGAAACAAATGAAACAACAACTAATAGAATTATTTCTCACCTAATAGAATTATTTCTCACCTAAGTAATGATGGATTATGAATAAGATTCATGGTGAAAAACTTTTCTAATTTTCAGCACTTGTGGATAATCTATGGTTAATGAGTAACACATGAGTAATCTATGGTTAATGAGTAATACATGAGTATCGACGCATTGGATATCCTTGTTAAATCATGTGGCACATTTTAAGTTTTATCAACACATGAGTAATCTATGGTTAATGAGTAATACATGAGTATTGACGTATTGGATATCCTTGTTAAATCATGTGGCGCATTTTAAGTTTTATCATTTGACAATTAACTTCATTTGGTATAATTAAATAATGGTGAATGAATGACTTATCTCATGTTTCATTTACATGTCAATGGTTGGATGTGGAATCTAATGTTGTTTTGTTCTTGCAATACATGTATGGATCTCATTTTGAGCTATCGGATACTTTGTTAAATGTGTGATATTGATCAAGTTCTTTCCTTGTCTCTTATCATTTTCAGCATAACAATTTTACATTGCTCAACTTGTTGAATAATATCCACTTAATTCCCTTGTCCTCTCTCTCTCTCTCTCTCTCTCTCTCTCTCTCTCTCTCTGACTTAGCTTGGTTGAACTTTAGGGACTCCCCCCTTGACTAGGTAGTTGTTTTTACTTTGTCTAAAGAGTGGATTAAGGAAACGAGGTAACAGTGGGTGGCTTGCCCAACAGTGCCTCTAGGCTCTCACAATTTGTGGTTAGGGATTTCTTCACCTAGTGAGAGTTTGAGCAGTAACAAAGCCAAACAACAACGCTTTGAAAATTTGAACCTCTACCACCAATATACCACCCACAAACTAGTCAAGATTTTGCAAAAGGTTGTTCTCGGTGATAGGGAGTGGAAACAGAAAATATGATATATTTTTGGAATGCTCGAGCTACCATATATCATCACTAGGTTAATTTTAATTATGGATTTGCTTCAGAACATAATTTAAACCTTGAAGTCATAGCAATGAAATTTGTCCCTATGGAGATGCACATTTCGCGCAAGTCAAAGATTGGGTTTACGAATTCAAAACTAGGAATGTGAAAGCTTGTTGGAAAGATTATATTGAGCGATACAAGGTAAAACTATTGGATTTTTGGAAAATACCTATGAATGTATTTATTTCTTTACAAGACCCGAATCAAGGGGATCCCACCTACTAACCAGTGAAAGGGGTTAACATTGAAAATTTTGCAAATTGCTTCCACTTCTGAAAAAAATTGATATGATTGGCCTAAACACACTAAATTTTTTATATCAAAACATTTCAAAACTCAAGATAAATTTAGTGATGACTTGCTCAAAAGCTAAAATATATGGCATCTAAAATGAGCCAAAAGAGGTTAGATTGACTATGATTACATGCCACAATATCATGTTGGGAACTTTGACCTTGATGGATGTTATAGACATGCTAGGAGGGTGATAGTATCATAGGAAAAATTGTTACTTTGAAACTCAACTAACAATACAAGCGTAAGATAGATGCATAAGGCATGGTCGGTCGGAAACCAAAACACCATCTACAATCTCTATCATGTTGATATAGACTATTGATGATGAATGATAGTGATCAAGTGTCTAATAAGTCATTGTACACCTTACATGAACAATCACTATGTCTCTTTCATACTCATTGACATGACAAAAAAAATACCAACAACCACTCATACTATCTTCCTATTCGAAACTAGGCTCAAGAAATGTTGATTATAGCATCTCTCCCACTGTATTGAAAAGGTGTGCATTGTAACAACTCATGTTGGGCCAAAAATAGTTTTCTGAGTCAACAAGCACTTTCCCCCATGCATAGATTTGTATTTACTTGATTCTTTATTCTCCTTCTGACATTGTAACTCGCTAATATTTCATCTCCTGGATAGTAGGTCCTACAAGGGGGGGAATATGTGGCATATATATTTTGCACTTCAATACTTGTATACACCTACCTACTCAAAGATGATACAATGTTTCTTATTGTTGTGTTGTGTCCATGTGTGACCCACCCGGTGATGACTTGGTTACCTCTCACCCTTCATGAAGAAGACTATTTATATTGTATTACTCTCTAGTGAATCACCTTGACCTAGTTTAGACATTGGTTTAAATGCCACCCCCTTACTTGTCTTTATCCCTTGGCACTGGTTTAAATATGCTAGACGCTTGGGGCACTTGGTTAGGTGCATTCTACAACTATTTGAGTTGTTTTGGGGATTCCAAACCCCTTATCTATCTTGGTTGGGATGCTTCATTTCAAGGCCTTGATGTCCCAAATACATTTGGGTGCTTAATTGGGGGTCCACTGGATCACAATCCTCAACTCTTGGGGGGGGGGGAATTGTACAACAACTTACATGGATTGCATTACATGTGTAAGTCATGGTACACATAATGTAATGTACTTGTAGGGGAAAATACCTACAGTACAGGGTTTTGAATCCATGATTCATAGTCCCCCGTATGGGGTGTCAGGGACGCATTCAAAGCGTCAGTGGGCCCCTGACCCCCCCCATTCACTTAGCCCCTCGCGTTGCGAACAGATGTCAGTCGCCTCCATCACACACTTCACCTCCCCATGCAATTTAAGCCCCCATTGCCCTGTCTTTTCCTCGCACTCGAGTGGCCTTGTCCTAGCACTCACTTCATGCTCCTACACTCACCTCACATGTTTGATCCTCATGTTCTTCACATGTGGTATGGGAAAGTGAAGGAGAGGCTCTGTTTAATAATGGATACGACCCATATCCTCATCAATTATGGGTGCATCCTCCACTCATGGCTCCTGGTGTTGGGTGTCTATGTAAGTTGTTTTCCTCTCTGGCTGCATTGTTACTTCTCTTTGGTTGTTCCTCTCTGTTGTCCCCCGCTTCCTTCCATGACTTCTCTGCTCCACCCTGCGGTGGGTGTTTCCTCCACCTACTTGCTCCTGCTTCTGGCACTCTAGTTTCCCAGTTTCTCGGATATGGCTAGAGGAAGCTCCTCCCGCCGAGGCCATGGTGGCACCTCGCGCAGATCCATAACCCGGTCGGGCTTCTTCCTGGTGGACGTGGTCAAAAACTCAGCTAACAACTATCGTTTTGTCACCCCTTCGGAAATTCAAACAGAAATGGCATGGTCGAGGCAGATGTTCGCGTTCTACAGAGGTTCATCCATGATGACAAGGTGACGGGGACCACCAGCGCATGGGTTCTGGATACTAACAACTTCTGAGGACGGACCTCGCAATACTTGAAAACTGTGTACATTTACTAGCATCTGAAAACTCTGATGGGCAGAGTTATGTTGGACCACCATGAAGCCCGCCAAGAAGTTCTCCTGCAGCTCGACGATGTGCAGCTTCAGGTCAAGTTGGTCGACCACAAGTTGAACCTGATTGAAAACAAGATGGTTGGCATGGACTTGTCCAATCTAGACTATGCTCAACCGTAAGTTTCAGCGGCAAAAGAAAAAACCATTAGCTAATTTTTTATGTTGTTACATCTGTGTTTTTTGTTAAAATACCTGAGAGGTTTGGGTTTACCACCTCTGTATAGTAGACTAAATAAGAAAAGTAGGACAAACAATGGAACTAGAAGCTATCTTTGTTAATTTATCAGTTACATGCATTAGACATATCAAGCAAATTCAGAATGACAGTGTTATGTTTTTTTGTTGGTCTAGTTTCCCTGCGGGTAGGCCAACAACAACAAAAAAAATGTATAATATCTTATCATTAGTAATACAAAGACTCGGGATTATGGGGGAAAAAAATACACGATTCATAGTCAAAACTCATGGTACACTTCCTATGTATGGAATGTTTCATCAAATTATTAGTCCAACATTAATGTATACCTTGAGGTTGTTTCCTTCTCTATTTATATCTCTCCTTTCCTATTTGTAAAGATACATCTAATATTCCTTCCTCCTCTCATTATATTGCAAGTACCCTACCGAATTAGTGTCAATCTCGATCTAGCTCTCCTACTCTTCTTCCATACTCTTGCACTGCTTGTTCATGTCATCTTCAACACCTCTACATGTATTTCTTGTTTGTGGTTTGGTCTCTTCCTTGAAGGTATGTTATTTTTTCATAGGGAATCTTCATTGGCTTAGTCCCTTCCAACACCTTAAACAATTCAATTCTTCTACCTCAAGAAAGGTTCCAACACAACAAATGCAAGAGAGGTACCACCTTTTTTAGGGCACTTTTGTGTCACCATACAAAACTTCATTGTTTCATTATTCATATGGTAGATATATGATGTTTTATTGCATTATATCAAACATAAGGATCAAGTATTATTTTCAAAAATGTGTAGCAGTTTGTGCAGATTCATTCAAGTGGAAAAACACCCTCTCGGAGATGTTTTCCATCTCTCATCTTCGGCCCAAACAACTTCAACACCTACAACAATGTTTTATGGACAAGTTTCTTTCATCTTCAGCAATTGGGTTAATTAGCTTACGAAATGACACATGTAAACTAACCCTAGTTAGTTTGTCTTCCTTTTTTAATTCATTATTATCTTCTATTTGTTGGTGACTTTTTATAACCATGGGAATTGGTAACTCATTAGAGTGATCTGGGCTAGGCTCGGGATCAAACCTACTCTCTCCCACTATAACCCAAGAGTATATCCAACAACCCGCAAGCCATATATGCCAATAACTTGTGACTTAACAAGGGCCAAAGCATCCTGAGGCACACCGAAGTGGACCTCTATCCATGGGGGTGTATACCCTTCTATCATTATCACAATAGGCCAACATGTCACTTTGAGGGAAATGGACCTAGGTGGAGGTGGGCTTTGATCCACTTATATCTGTACCGGTCATGGGACCATTTTAAATAATCTCTCTAGGTGTGACCACACATTCAGCCACTACCTCAACGTGACCCCATGCCTCTAGGAAAATCCCTCATTGGAATTGAACCTTTCCCAATGGTGAAAAAGTTGTTGCATTATGCCAATGGTGAAAAACCCCTATTAATTTATAGCATTAAGTCACATAATCAACCCTAAAACTCTAATGAACCTAATGGCATTGTCCCCTTCTATTTTCCTCCTCCTTATCTCTCTTCTAAGGTTTCTCATTTTTTCCTTAAAATCAAGTGGTGACTCCACTCTCTTCTTCCTCGTGCTAGCGTGGTGCCTCATAAAAATAAAATTATTTTTAAAATGTATTTGGCAATGACAAAGAAACTCGTCAAAATTTCTATGTAACTATTCAAGGAAGTATTTTTTATGTTAAAGCAAAAAGCAAATGAAACAAGAGAGTTATCACAACCTCAGATTACTAAACATAAATGAAAAAATTTAATTAGACTCTTTCTTTTGCTTAGTAAATATAAATAAAATAAATTTGCAAACAAAACATTGGCTTCAAGTAGCGACTAAAAGAAGTTATGAGAAATCCATTGGATGCAGAAGGCATCAAATTCATTGAGGAGCACAAAAAACAATGAAGTATTCCCTCGAGGTGTTTTACAAGGTTGTGACAAAACAATTTATTTTGGGCATGAGGATCAAAGACATGCTTGTTTTTTTATGTTGGAATTTATTCTTCACCTACTAGTTGATCCTATTCAGGGGGGTGAACGGTATGTTATGTCTTCAAGTACTAAGGAGCATACTTAGGTTATTTCCAATGACTGGAAATTAAGGATTGATGTTGATGGGGATCTTGGCAATATTGTAGACTCATTAGAGGAACATGCCTTGTTGTGGCACATTTGTAACTTTTGACATTACAACAGAGTTTCGAAATATTATCTCCCTAATTTTATTCTTATTGTCTCATGTTATAGGCATATTTTGACGATATGTGGGGCTCTTGGACTTATGGGAAAAAATGAAAAAAAAAAATCAATTGTTTATGGTGAATTGGTTATTTTGTATCCCTTAGCCAGAAACAAATACCCAAGTGAAGGAAAAGACCTTGGTTGATTTGCTACTTTTGGGAGGAATCAACCATGCATCTTGTTCTTTGGTTGGGAGATGGCATGTATGTCTTTGTGAAAACCCTTGCTAGAAAAGAAAAGAAAAAAAACTTGGAGATGGAGAACTCGAACTCCATTGATAATGTGAAAGCTAGGATCCAAGTTGAGGGGATCCCTCAAAATTAGCAAAGGCTTAGCTTTGTTAGTAATTAGTTGGAAGGGTAATTGTAACATTTAGGGGAATTCGACCCTTCAACTATGACTCCCTGTGGAGGCACTCGTACCAAAGGGATGGCCTCCTCCTGTAAGGCTATGGGAGTGTGTCCCTAAGAAAATGTTATTAAAGGCAAAAGTTGAAACAACCTCATTTAAGAAGGTTCTTCTTCATTCAGAAAAACCTTGGATTAGTGTTAAGTTTGTTGTCAAGTTGTGTTAGTTCTAAAGCTTGATCTTGCATAGGTTTGAGGAAGAAGACCATTTTTTGAAACACAAGTTGATGTGCAAGTTGAATGCCCATCATTGAACAATTTATGTAAGTGGTTCTCTAACCACTGGTCTTCCTTCCAAAGCACACTGGTTGTAATTCATCTATGTGTCAAAGGTCTTTTCATTCTAGGTTTTATGTCTAAGCAAGATCATGCACAAGTTATTGGTAATGGCCCCTAGTTCATCAACAAAGCAGGGCTCCTTATGAAGCTATGGTTCACTTGTTTTAACCCACCTTTAAGGTCTTTATCAAAAATCACCATTTAGGGAAGATTGTTTAGTGTCCATTTTTAATACAAAGGCATTAAATCTCTTATTTCTATTGGTAACGTTTTGGGTAAGTTTATCACCCTAGGTCTTGAGACTTTAAGAGGCGACATCCTCAAACTTAAGCCCAAAATTATGTTTATGCAAATTTGTGCAAAGGTCTTCTCGATCAAATTGCATTAGAGTTCAAGAAACGTAGTTAAACACAATCATTGGATTATGAACATATTATTTTTATCGCAAGGAATATTCGGAGCATGGACTTGTGGAAATTTCTTGTATGAAGGCAAAGAATTCTCAAGCTAATATGGAGAAGCACAAAAAACCATCGCGATGGAAAGACTTGGAAAATGAGAACTTGAAAAACCCTTTTGGGTGGCACTAAAAACAAAAAAATCGGGTCCAAAGGCACTTGACCTTGTGGTTTATACAAAGAACATTGACTGAGGCATTGTAGACATGAAAATAATTATGACCCAGGAGTCAAAGCCTCCAGCACTAGTCTTCTCACTTAATAGTGCTCTTGCAAGGATGAAGAGACGTTAATCGAATAACTTGCACTGAAAAAGGAAACCAATCACTTTGACCTCAGGAGATAATGCAAAGAAATCAATATTATTATAATCTCTTTCAACCCCCAATTAGCATGTTGGTTGGATTGATATAAGGAAGAAAAAATAGGGGGGGCGCAACACATCAGCTTGCATGACCCCCACCAACAAAATTTAGAAGTAGAGAACCATTCTGCAAACATTGGGAATGAATTAACCTAACATGCACTCTTTAGTATGCAAAATTTGTAGTTATTCATCTAAACATGAATGGTAATAAAGTTATATTTGACCCAAGATCATTACTCTAAATTTTAAGGGTAAAAAATGTAGAGTATTAACCACAAAAAGGTAGGCACATATTGTAGCTTATCCTTGATGCTAATACAACTATTTTACTTAGCAAAAGAAAATTTGAGTAGAATAAATATAGGGATAGCATCTACATCAATCAATTTATTTACACCTATCAATGAACAACCAAATGTTCTTAATTGAATGCTAGAAATCATTCACTTGGTAGAATAAATGGGAACAATGTAAACCTTGACTCTCTCTTTTTTCATTATGAAAGTGGAATCCCACCCCCAAAAGAAATGGAATCCCAACCCCCAAAATAGAATATTATGATATCACTAACCCCTTTGGAAAGCAAACTACATAACCAGTTCGCCCAAAATTAATGTTGTGGCCAACTCACTAGTGGTTGTCATTTGGCTCAAACCAGTGACCTACTCTTGGAAAGCACTCAAGGAAATGTTTTTTCTAATCAAGCTACTCTTGTAGCTCTTAGTGCAACTCTTATGATGAATATATTGTCTATTTACACCTACATGAGTCATTATTTTGAAAACCTTTTCCAATTGAGTCTTGATATGAGCAGTGACCAAATGTAATAAGAGTCTTAATATGACCATCGATCAAATGTAATAATGTTATTTGAAAAGATGTTATGTAATAATGGAATATAATAACCTCGTCCACAACATTAATTTAGGACTTTTAGGGATTGAAATGGAATAGATGGAGATAGAGAGGTTATTTATCATTCATCATTGTAATGGAGATAGGAAAGAGTGCATGAATCTAGTTGACAAAAAAGATACCCTCCCTGAGCTTCCCATAGGCAAGGGTAGCACTTATAATAGCTAGGTTTCCATAATCAATAAAGAAATTATAATGCTAGTCTAGTTATTCATGTGTTGTTGTGTTGTCTTCTTGATATTGTTGTATGTGTGTGTTTAATGGCTTGTAGGCTATTAAGCCTGACAGCGTAGAATTTCCAATGCCTAGTTAGTTTTTCTTCCTTTGTTAACTCATTGTTATCTTCTATTTGTTGTTGGCCCCTAACTAATATACAATGTTAGATCACATAATCAGCCCTAAAACTCTAATGAACCTAGTAGCTTTCTCCCCTTCTATTTTCCTACTCCCTCCCTCTCTCCTAAGGTTTCTTGGCTTTGCCTAGAAACCAAGTGGCAACTCTGCTCTCTTCTTCCTCCTTGCAATAGCATGATGCCTCATAAAAATAAAATTAATTTAAAAATATATTCAACGTAAAAGAAGCAACTCGTATAAGCTTCTATCCGAGGATGTAATTGTTGTGTAAATCCAAAAGCAAATGAAACAAGTTACAACCTCGGATTATTAAACATAAATGAAACATTTTAATAAGACTATTGTTCTTCCTTAGTAAATATAGATAACATAAATTTGCAAACAAAATATCAGCTTCAACATAAATGTTATTTGACTGTGAACTCAAATGGAATGCTTTGGATGAATGGAGGAGGAACGATTAAGAGAAAAGGAGGATGAGGCATCTGCCTCACCCTGATCCTTGATAAATTGACATAAATTTTATGGGGGTTTTTCCACCCTGTCAATTCATGCATGTGAGTGGCCACACAAAGTAGGGAGAGGGTTGTTTAAGGGTTTTAAGATATTACCCTTTCCTTTATTTCTTGGCCACTTTTTGTAGATGGTGCCTTCTAGGCTCTAAGGAAACAAAATAGTCTCAACCTATGCAAGGAAGCATTTACTCTCAATTGTAGTTTGAATAGCTCTACACTTTAATTTTACATGCACATTGTTTATAGGGTATTGTGTTGTTCAAGCGTTATGTAGTGTAAGGGTTTTTCCTTCAATCTAGTGTGTGCTTTAGTTGGTTTTCAACCATCTTCTAATTGTGCCATAGGGAAACAACACCTTGTCCTTGTGCGGTTGTCATTGAGGGCATGATTCAACAATTGCAGTGATGGTGTCACAACACATTCATTGGAGGACATTTCTTGAAGTTTATCTAGTTTTTGCTCTTATTTTAGGTTACTTCATGTTGAAACTATGGATGGGATTTAAAGGGTTCTCAATGAGTCGACATTGAGTGTTTTCTACTTTGATTGTTAAGAGTTCAGTAAATTGGCCCAAGGTTGTATTTTTCCCCACACAACTCTTGATGGTTTATGGGGGTTGTCTCAATCGTCTTTGTTAGGCTCACATTGCTCCTTTTGCACAAACACCTCTAAATTTGTAAAGGGAATAGGGAAATGTTATCCGCCTATGTGACTCTCCTCAATTTTGTTTCTCACAGGGATCTATTTCAATTTGAAATTTGGTTTTTATGTTCCAATTGAGGGCAATTGGGGGGTTTTCATCTTCTATTATCAATCTAAGTCTTTTGTTGATGGTCATTCCATTGTTCATTTTTCTGCAATATGCTTTATACTATGAAATCCTTGATCTAATGAAAAGTCAGAGGTATGTTTTAAAAAATATTGAGTCCTTTAGTGTGAAAGTACTTTTTATGTGTTTCCTTTCAAATATCTTCAAGTTTTCTTAAGTTTTATGTTGAGCTAGAATTGAGGGTGGGTTATGTTTTCCATTGGACCAATTGATATCTTTTGTTGTGAGTCCATTCAAATACAAGGACAAACGCCCAAAGGGGTAGGATCCAATGGTGGAAATCGAGGAGTTTTTCACCATTGGGCAAGGTTCAATTCTCGTGGGGGGCTAACCTAAAGCCATGGGGGCACCTTGAGGTAGTGGTCGAACGTGTGGTTGCACCCAGAGATATTACATTAAATAATATCGTGACCCGTGCACACATAAGTGGATCAAAGCCCACCCCTATGTCCTCCAAATTTATAAGCCCCCGGGGGGCAGCGCAATTGGCAAGTGTCGTGATATGAAGTGTTATGTTAGATGAGGTTCTGAGTTCAAATCCCTCCGACTTACCCGTCCCTGCGAAAGGGGCATACGTATGACACCTAGAGGTTATAGTGGTAGCAGTTGGAATCGACCCTGTGTCACGCGAGTACGAGACCGCCCAGTGTTGACAGAGAAAAAAAAAAGTACAAGGACAAACTCCATCTGAAAGTAACTCTATAATACCCTGCCTCATTGAAATTGCATCTTGAAATGTCAAACAAAATTTTAATATATATGAAAAAAATGTATTCTTTGTTTTACATGTTTAGAAAAGAAAAAAAAATTGATCTTGGGAACCAACGGTAGGGGCTTTCAAATCCTCAATTATCTAAATTGATGTCAATAATAGGCAAAGTAATTTTTCCTACTAAATTAGAATGTAAAAGATCATTTGATATTTGGCTTAATGAGAAAAGATGCATTTCAATTGAAAAGGACAATCGAGAGGGGGAGGAAGGGTTAGAGGGGGATTGTATTGTTCGATATTTATGTTGGTAAAATTTTATAGGTGTGACCATTGGTTGGTTTCAGGTGAAATAAATTTCCCAAGTATGACTCAAGGATGCATTCTACATAACTAATGGTAATTTCAGCATGGAGAAGCATCCTACATAATTAATGTCAATTTAAGCGTGAAATAGAAAACCTTGGAATCAAAGGAACATGTGTATCAAGATCGTGGATATCAAAAAACAATGGAAGTGAAAATCCCCTAGACATATTTGCCATACCAAGTTGTTTGGGTTCATGTGGGAAAGGGTGGTGAAGAGCACTATTTTTTAAATCAAAGCACAAGGAATCATGTTGAGACATCGAGGTGCGCCAGATTAAACATGTATATGTGAAGATACTCAATAATTTTAAAAACAAAACTTAAATTAATGTGAAACGGATAAATAATATTAATAATATAGTTCAGGCATGATATAATTAATGTCCCCCTCCCTCCACCCTTAATATGATTAATATGCCCCCCATCCTTGGGCCACTTTATCATCTCAATATATTTCCACAGTGGGTTCAAATCATTCTTTTAAGGTGCCAAGATATGTCACGAAGACCACTAAAATTATCAAAAAATCTAATGCGATTAATTTGTTTTTTCTTCCTTGATGTTGCTGCCACAGTGAAAAAAATGTGCTCAGAGTGAAGATGGCAAAGTACTTGGATGGAGGAATACTATTGTTTTGTAGCTAATTTTTCCCACCATTAACAAAAAATCAGCTCAAAAAACCCGATATGCTCACAAGGGGTACACACATGACGAACATAAATTAGGGCTTCGGGAAAAGATAATGGACCCATTAATCACGCCCTCAAGTTCCCTATGAGGTCCCACACAAGTTTTAAAACATATATGTTTCTTTAAATGCATGTTTTTTTTAAATATCAAGGGTAGTGATCCCTCGTGACAACGCATATTCCTAGATTTTGGGACTTCCTTGCCAAGGAGGTCCCCCAAAATGTCGAGGGCATTTCCAACAATTGGGATGTTTCCATCTATGTACCAGGGAAGGGAAATGCATCCTCATCTTGGGGATGTGTCTCACATGGCAAGAGATGTGTCACAATACAACACAAGGTGCACAAGATACTCTAATAATAATTATTTAGTATTTTGGGGAATGAGTTACAATGAGATCTAAAAACAATAGGCCAAGGGCCTTTCAAAATTTGAACTAAAACTAACTCAACATTAAATTGCTAACTAAGCAGATTTAGACTTTGTAGGGGTGGGTAGGTGTTGGGGGAGATCACCTTCAATCTCAAAGGAAACCATGAAATGAGTTTTGCATGGAGGTCAAGAATAGCATTTAATAATCAAGCAGAGGCATTGGCGCTCTTTCAAGGATTAAATATTTTAAGCTCAAGGGATCAACAGACTCATTATTATTGGGGATTCAATGATTATAGTAGAGTATTTGAAGCATCAGTGAAATTCTAAAGATTCTGATCTTGCAGCAAGGCTCCTCTTTAGAATTCATGGAGTAGCAAGAAGCTTCGAAACTATAGCGTACTTCCAAGAACTAAGAGATCACAATTATCAGTGTACTTCCAAGAACTAAGAGATCACAATTCTGAGGCAAGCCACCTAGCAAATGAAGCAGTTATGCTTGAAGGGTTCATAAGAACAAATGGGGGGAATATTAGCATGTCCTGCATCCCCTAGATCTTAGTTAACTACCCATAGTCGATAGCATCATTTAGTGCTTTAATGGTTGAGGGAATTACAGACGAGTAATGACAAGCTCTTAATATGAGGGGACAAACATTAAAGCCCTCCAATCCTCTAGTACCTCTCCTCATTTCTCACACAAGCCCACAGTGATAGCCCTTATTCTATCTTTTAATCAAGGTTGCGATGCAAGTGGAATTATTATGGAATGTTTGGTTTTGCTCCTCCGAGATAGTTCTGAGTTTTGGCATTGTATGTGGTTTAGCTAGACTCTTTCTCAATCCTTTGGTTGTTTGTTTTTCGGTTGAGGAGGGTTCCACCATGAAATATAAATTGGCTCCAAGGCATCAAGATTTGCAGAAGGTTGAGTCCCTTTTTGTCACTTAGAAGCACTCAGTCCAACATAGATTGAAGATGGTAGGTCACAATCATTCAAGGCATTGCTTATGTAAATCTTCAAATCTTCGTCGTGCTAAAAGGAGAAGTGAGCAACTTTTCACAAATATGGAGGTTGCCATCTTGCATTTCAGTGATAGCTTGACCACTCAAATTGATGTTAAAAATGCCAAAAAACGTAGAAATGTAAGAGGTTGTGTCTCAACAAGGAAAAATTGGACGTTCATTGCAATGTGCTTTATAATCTTGTCTTGGGTCTCATTGGGGTCTCCTACTCTTTTGCTTCTCATCCAATGACTTCAATTGGGTTTGTTCCTGTTGCAATCAAGGACAAGGACATTATTCAACAAACTTTTGCGATTTAAAAATGGGCAATGTTTAATTGGTACACCAACTGATTTAAAAATGGGCAATGTTTAATTGGTACACCAACTGATTTAAAAATGGGCAATGTTTAATTGGTAGTAGGTACACCAACTACAGAGGACATCAAGCAAGAAGCTCAAAGAAAGCACTTTAGAGAAATTTTGAGGCCAAAAATAGACCTCAAAACAAAAAAATATGCTATCAATGTCAACTTTAATAGAACCAGGATTCAATATGATGATGTCAGTCATAAGGATAAATACTTTTGGAGAGAAAAAATTACTTTTTTAATCGTATTTTCAACTTATCTCCCGGTGTTTACTCAAATTTCAAGTGTAAGCAAAATTAAATCTGACATCCAATAAGGGCCTACACTTGAAATTTTAGTGAACATACAAAGATATAAGTTGAAAACATAAATAAAAAAATTCTTTCTTACCCTTTGAAAACACTTATTTTATTATTTTAACCATTATTTTATTATTTTCCTTTTTGAAAATCGATAACTCTTATTTTATTATTTTAACCATTATTTTATTATTTTCCATGGGAGGCCCATTTTAGACCGACCATAGTCATACTTCTACCACTGTTAAATCAAGCTGGCTTACCACTGTTAAATCAAGCTGGCTTACGGACAGCAATTTGGGACTTCTTGAAAAACCTATTTTGAATTGTATTATTACCCTGTTCAACGCAGCTGCAGCTACTTTTTAATACAAATTATACTCGTTTCAGTGTTTTTTTAAGCAGATTTGGACTATGTATGTGGGCATTTTCTTTCACCAGCTTCCTCCTTTCATTACACGACAAGCATGATATACCCTAATCTAGTAGTCTTACAATTAATGTAACCGCTTTCACGAGCTTCCTCCTTTCATTACATGACAAGCATGCCATACACCACTTTAGTAGTCTTACAATTGATGTAACCGGCTAACCACACTCGAATTGGAATCCTTCTGCTGATATCTATTCCGCCAAAGTTCCCAGGGTTTGCTGATATCTATTCCACCAAAGTTCCCAGGGTTTCCCCTAGCCCTAACTGCAATCACAAGCACAAGTTGAAATCCCTAATTGCAATCACAAGCACAATTGATGCACGAGGGGCAGCATTTCAGTTGGGGGACTTGAACTCTGGTAGAGAAAATGACAACCCCCGCTTTCAAGTAACCAGGCTAGCCCCCGTTGATACTAGTAAGCAGTTTTGAACTACCATACATGGCTGATAAAACTAGAACCTCGCTACTATGCTCGTCTCATTCTAATCACAAACCTCTGACATGCAAATAAAGGATGAGATGAAAACATATATTCTCAAATTCAAGATAAGCTGAGGATCAATCATAAACATTGGACTCGGTTAGCAGGCCATACATTTACATTTTGCAAATTTGAATTCACAATCACAATATGATAGCCCATCTTAAAAAAGATTCTCTGGTAGAAAGTAGCAATTCTACTTCAATGCAAGACCGTGTTAATACACCGAAGCTAACAGACCCTACATCTTTGTAGCTAACAACGGCCCAATCAACACAAAAGAAATATGATCCAAGGATCAACTCTCACTAGTTTGTAATTACCTCGTGTTTCTACATAATCACTGCTTACAGAACCCCTGACGAGAATAAACAAAAAATATATATGCAAGAATCACAAATAAAAAGCAGGGAAAATATTCTTAGCATGTTGAGACAGCTGCGACAATGATGGGAAGTTAGATATAATATCAATTTCTTCCTGTCTATGTTGTACATATTCGTAGCATTGTGGTTGTGGTTCTGTGGGGGATGACAACATGCACATCAGTAATGAATAATCACATGATTTGATAACTTCACTGGAGGGAAGTGTGTTGTATTGCCAATGGCCACAGTTGATACATGTTGCAATCACACTGAAAATCCCTACACCAAAAAAAATATATCCAACGAATCATATGGGCAAAGATTACATTAAATAAAGTTACAATAAACTCATCACCACCATTACACCAGTGACAGGTTCCCGCTGCTGCTATATCCTGAACAGCCCTGACTTATAGAATCAAATTGCATTAATTTCCTCAGTGCATTATAAAGAAAAAAGATACTAGCACGAATTTTTCAGCTGCATAAGAAGCAAAATGTGCTAGTCCTTGCTAGACTGCACCATCTTCATCTCTTCCAAGGTAACGATAGTGGATAGTGGCAACCGCCCCAAAAATTATATGTAAACAGAAGCCAGCTGACGACCTTAATCTTCATAAATAGCAACAAATAGTTAAAGCTCTTAAAACACCTTAGCAGGTATGGTTGACATCAGAAGTGTGCCTTTGAATCCTTCTTCTGTTTGCCCATTGTCCATTTCCTGCTCCGATAGCTCCTCTGCACATCAAATCAAGTAGATGATAAATAATAGCTTGTAATGGATTCCATGTTAATATGATAAATATGTATGGAATTCTACATGTTCTTGGTGAATTCTTTTCTGTGAATACAACAAAACAGTCAGTTCACAAATTGTTAACAACCCAATGATACTATATGCAACGATGATACTATGGGAAAGAAATGCAGATTAGACCATTACCAGCAATGTCCCGATTTTCATAAATTTCAGTGTCTGTAACCCATAAACTATCCCCAGGGAAAACATTCAAGTCAGCTAAAGTAGCTGATTCTTCTGTCAGTTCCATCGTGCCTTTGTGAAGCTTCTGGTTCTCCTTCACCACCTAGCAGTAACAAATGAATTCCAGTGAAGTGCACGAAACAACAGTTATGAAGAGAGCACCAAATGAAATATCCAGAAAGAATATGGAACTTGCACATATGGGCATAAATAAATGCAAAGGTTAAAAGAAAATTGTCCTCAGAAATTTGACTGCTCAGCAACCAACAATAGAGAAAACAAATGCACAATATAACAATAAGGAGACGTGAACAGAAGACTACCAAAACCATGAATTAAAGAGTGACAAAAACACATAGATGAACTACAATGCATAATTGAGGACTTCCTGTTCATTTAGCACCTTCAAACATTTTCAGAACGTGAACATATGTGAGTTAACAAATGACATTTGCACAGGTGCCTTGACTGGAATGAAAGAATCTAAATCCATTGCTATAAAAGTTAAAACAACTACAGAGAAAACTTGTCATCCTTAAATTTCAAGTGAAAAGCAAAAATAAGCATAGAAGTATTGCAAAAGAACTAATCCTTTCCAATAAATCCAACTGGCCGTTTCTTGCTTATGAATCACTGCTTACTTGAGAAAGCTTTACAGGGAAGCTTGAGAGATGCAGATGCAGATCAAACTAGTGATTTGCTCCAATTTTTGTAGCCAAGGTTCAATGTGGACTAAAATCCTTCTGTAGGTGCATTGCCCGAAAGGAGTCCTTCACCTAAAGGATAGCAACATCTTCCCCTATGCTTGTCCTTTTGGTTATGCTCTTATCATCGTAGAAGAGATTCTGGTATTTTGTATGAACTTCACAAAAGTCCTATTACCTAAGTATCATTCTTATGCTGGAGATATGTGCATATTTTAGTAATAAATCCAGTGATATTTGATATGTAGTTTTATCTATGAAGAATACCTGATTTTGATATATGATCGGAGATGAAACTACTTGAGTACTGGACAGGATTTCCACAGTAGACAGAAGTCATTGAACTTGATTGGGGAAAACCGGAAATTATTCTCAAACTCTAAATATCTGTAAATGTGAGATTAAGTCCCATAAATAGAGAAAGGACCTCTCTTAACAAATTCCATATTATACAGTTTAATGTGACATTGATGTAGATGCAAATATAGACTAACAATAATACAGAATGTCATTAGATGGCTATAACACAACATGATGAGCTCATATTGATGATTGGAATAATTACTATGACTCAAAATGCTCATCAAGTGAGTTGTTTCTCTAGGCAATTATTTTAAGTGCCTTTACAGATAATTGTTATCCCATTATACATGTCAGTTACTTGAGCGACACATAGTATCTCATCATTTTGTTAAAAAAGAATGTACACACACCACTCTACTGAACATAAAAAACAAAATTACAATGGCGTTGAGTTTTTTTCTGATATTGTGTGTTTCAGTTGTTTCAAATCTGTTAGCATGTTTGTGTCCATTGTCCACTGTCATAACAGGCATAAACCAGAAAAAACAGCAGCAAACCCTCCTTCTACCACACATTTTAAACAGTCCTAAACAAAAACAGGAGTATAATCTTAAAGCAAAGCAGTGAAAATGCCATGAAAGGGCTTTCCTTGGACTGCGAAAAGGTTCCAGGATTAGGTAAAATTAAATGTAAATTTTGCAACAATCTCTTTCGTAGCAGCATATATAGATTCACATACGAACTTGCTTGTATTCCTGGCCGTAACATTGGTCCTTGCCATGGTGTTGACCAAGATGTTAAACACCAAGCGAACTTGACCATAGAAACCCTCAATGATGTTAAAGCAAGAAAACCAAAATAAATGCAGAAATAGCTACATTTGGGAGTTCCCTATAATCCCGCATCAAAGTCAAAGCCAAATGTCCCCTCCTCCTATTCCTACAAATCTTAGTTGTGGGGGTGAAAATATACACACCTTGTTTGCTCCCCATAACCCAGTTGAAAGAACTTAGTATTGGAAACTAGTTTTGCTACTTGAGCGAGATGGGTTTCCAGCGGAGCGAGGCGGACCCGAACTTGTATTTTCTTACAGGGGAGGCACCTCTCATACTGTTGCTGTACCTAGATGACCTATTTCTGACGGGACAAACAGCTGATAGCAGACTGCAAGACAAATCTTGCAGCTGAGTTTGAGATGAAAGACCTTGGGTTGATGCATTACTTCCTTGGTCTGGAGGTCTGGCAGCAGGATGGCGCTTCTTCTTGGGACAAGGAAAGTATACAGTGGAGATCTTGCCTAGGTTCAGGATGACGGATTGTAGGCCCATGTCCACACCTCTAGTCACGAACTGGAGGAAGATTGATGCGTTAGATTCAAAGATAGTAGACCCCACTCTCTATCATCAGTTGATTGGATCGTTCATGTATCTGGTCAACACTCGGCCATATATCAGCTTTGCAGTAAACTCATGGTGGACCCTCGGAGAGTACATTGGATTGTTGTGAAGCATGTGCTTCACTACATTAGAGGTACAGTGGAGTACGGGTTATTGTATGAGCGTAGTGGTGGAGTGAGGTTAGCAGGCTTTACAGATGTTGACTAGGCAGGGTGTGCGCAGGACAGTAAGAGTACTTCGGGATGTTGTTTCAGCATTGGATTAGGTATCATTTCCTGGTTCAGCAGGAAGCAGCGTCCAATGGCATTGAGCTCTGTTGAGGCAGAGTACATGGCTGCTAGCTTGGCAGCATGTGAGGCACTGTGGCTGAGGAAGCTACTCTTGCGATTGTTCAGGCAGGAGTTAAAGGCTACTGTGATTCATTGTGAAAATCAGAGTTGCATCAGGCTCTCTGAGAATCCGGTGTTTCGTGATCGTAGCAAGCACATCGACATCAGGTATCACTTCATCTGGGATTGTGTACAGAGAGGAGTCGTGAGGCTTGACTACGTACAGACTGATGAGCAAATGGCAGATATTTTCACCAAGGCACTGAGCAGATAGAAGTTCATGAAGTTCAGGGATCAGATGGGGTTGAGACAGAATCCCTTCCTCGCTAAGAGGGAGTGTTGAAATTAATATCAAGAAAGGTCTTCCACTTGATTGCAACGCCCTAGCATGGTGGGAGACAATGAAACATAGGCTAAGTTGACTAATTAACTCCTTCCTAAAGTTTTACTTAGGAAAAAGTACAATTGATGTGTTATATTCTTTTGTTGACTTATTGAGCACCTTTTCTAAGGTTAAAGTGAAAAATAATTTAAGTGATGGTCTTTTAATCTTGGTCATTCATCTCATTGAGTTAGGGAAGATCTCAGCCCTCCATCTCTTTGAGATTAGGGTTTCACTTGCTCGTGGAGGTATAAGGAAATCGATTTGGCTAGGAGGGCGTATTATTCATCTGAGAGAGAGGGTGAACTTCATTGGAGTGAAGGGATTTTCCCAAGGGTTTCTTGGACAGGGATTGCAGGGAGACAAAGGAGGTCATTTTCTAAGTGGATCGACTCACATCTTCAGCATTTTGTAGAGGTTACGCTACAGATCTGAGAGGGTCGTACAAGGTGACGCAGACTTGACGCAGGAAGCCGTACCACAGCGCAAAGGCTCACGATTTGTCATTTTCTGAGTCGTTCTGGCTTGTAGAATTTGTGGGGAGATCGTACAAATTGTTGGGGAAGGATTATGTTGGGGTTTATTCAGCGAATATTGAGGATTGACTCATTTTGTAAGAGATCTCTATATTTTTCTGCTAAAATAATAAAATCCACAAATATGTTGCACTAATTTTCCCTCCGGGGTTTTTCTAGGGACTATTGTTCAAAATACTTGTGTACGTGTGATGTGATTATTTTTGTCTTTTGCATTTAAGTTACTGGTTATTATTTCTGCTATGTATAATCCATTTGTGAAAGAAAAATTGGTGTAATCAGTTATAAGTGTAATTTAATTGGTTCAATGAACCGGGTTTAGAGAAAATTCACATGGTATTAGAGCATGATTGTTGGAGTAACAGCATCAGCGTATTGTTGTTGGAGTAACAGCATCAGTGTATTGGTCGATTTCCAATCTGAGAGCAGGACTGTTAGAGTAATAGCATCAATGTATTGATTACAGAAGATCAATTTCAGATCTAAGCACAGGATCAGTTCGTGAGACAGCATAGGGTTTATGTTGATATTATGGTAGCTGCGGGAGGTATTAACCTCCACTTGTAACCTTTGACAAGACTAGAATATTCCGGGAAGCAAGAGAAACCCTAAAACGTTGGATAATAACCCTAGGAAACAAGTCGGCTCAAGAGAATATTTAATATTGAGTTATTGGCCTCCAGAAAAAGAAGTCGGCCCAGTCAAGTGAGATAGAGAAATATAAATAGAGGGCGCTAGAGCTCATTTGTCACTCTCACTCTCACAACTGCATAAGGACTAGTGGTGCGCAAGTTTGGAGAGGAAGTGCAGTTGCAGTTGCAGCTGCTGCAACTGGGATTTTGGCTTTTGGTTGGACTTTCTCTTGATTATGGTTTGGACTTTCTGCTTGGTTTCTAGTTATTCTTGCTTGGTACGCTACCCTTGGAGAAAGGTGTGCTAGCCTTGGTTGGCTATTGGTCTGCTACCGGAATTATTTTGTTTGTCAAGGTTAAGGTGCTCGGGGGTGGCCTTTGTGCCTATGATTGCATGACAATATTGCTATATTGTCTATGGAAAAACAAGCACATCCCTTTATTTCTAACAGGTTATGGGCCCACACTATCTTCAGACAGTCTAACCACTGGAAGATAGATTGGGAAGTTATTTTTTAAGCTCATTATGGCACCAATTACAACTGCAGCTAGGTTTTCTGATTATGCAGCTGCAACAAACCCTAACCCTTGTGTTCAAGCACTTCCGGTGAAGCATTTGACCTAATTCCTTGGCATTCTAGTGCGCCCTAGCCTAGCGCACCTCTTGGTACTCTCAGCCAGCAAAAACGTCAGATTTGAATCTTTGGTCAAAGTCAAAGTCAAAGTTTGACTGGTCAAAATCAAAGGTTGACTGAAAAATATAACTTCTAGGACATGGTTATATTTTTCGATCAACACAAATCCCGTACCTTGTTACTCGGATTTTTTATGCATGTTCCAAATAATAAAGGCAAAACATATAACATCATGAATTTTGGTGGGTGATGCTCACATATTAACCAGTAAACCAAAATATTTATGCGATGTATGCAACGTTTGGAATGGCCATTTGTTTTTCAATGCCTTTGCCATCTAATCAACATTTCCTAACAATACTGCTGAGTACTGTCCAGATGCTGCTGGAACTGTACAATATGGATTTAACGCAAATTTGATTGTTCAGCATATGCCATGGCTCTCATCCATAGATCTCACAAAATACAAAGATGAAGTTATCTGAAGCATCAGAAACCGTGCACAAACAAGACTTCTAGTATACCAGTGGCTTCTTTTGGGTATATAACAAAATCCTTAGCCTTGTTAGACTCTAATACAATTCTTATTTCTTAAGATATAATACAAGTGCAGCCTTTAACAAATGATTTGCTTCCAACTGACAACTATCAACCTTCTATGTTATTGTCATTTAATAAATAAATAAATTATCTATCCTTAACTTCCACTCTCCATGGCATGTACTGGCTTCTACATTTTAATAGCAGCTAAAACTTAATACAAGAGAAACCAGTCAAAGTTCACTTACTCCAAAAGACTCCCAAATCATCATCTTCAACTGATAGATAGATGTGCATCCAGAAACCTTCAAGTTAATTAGGCTACCACTTGTTGATGCCTTTCGAGAGCGTTTTGAAGTACGTCGCTCAGCATCAGATACTGTGCCAGAGGCAGCCAGAATAGACCTAGGAGGCTCTTTCCCTCGGACAAGATAAACACGAATCTCCTCATTGCTATATTCCAATTTACGCATCAATTCAGAGCTCTCTCTTTCCTCTATGCATTCTTCACAAATCTGCTCAAACAAAAAAGGCAAGCAAAATCAAGGTCAATGTCAGCTTCATCATAAACATACTTTCTGAATCTGAACACACCATAATGTCTTTAGTATACAAATATAACCAATAAAACCATTTTCTTTACAACGAAAAATGCTGTAAAACTCACCTCTGGCTGCGTTCTCAGGGTAGGGATTTTGTTGATCTTACACTCTGAATCATCACCATTTAAGTCCTCATCACTTATTGGCACTTCCTTGCAGTTTCCAGAAATATCATTCATTTCAGCAGATTTCAATTCAATCACAACACTAATGCCTTTGCTTTTGGGCACATTCCATTCTTCACAGAAAAGCTCCCAGTCCTTCTGTGTAATAATTGTCAAAACATCTACCTGCACATAAATGACCATAGCTTAGGAAAACTTTCTATTAAAAAAAACAGGAAACTTCCATGTCTGCCAAGAGTTTTGAGATTAGCTTGGTGCTTAGTACACTACTGTCTTTGTGGTCCCCCTTCATCATCAGAAACCTGTTTTTGGCATCTAATTCATCCAATTCTTATTTCTGGACAGGATACCCATATTTCAAGAAACAGTCAGTGTTTCTGGCTGATCCTTTCCCAGGCTTTTAGCCTGTGAGAAACAGTTAGCAAAAAGGGCCCTAGTTCAAGTTTCTAATATTAAATTTTATAACACGTAGTCTCCATTTCGCTATTAATGTGACTAGTTCATCACCATGTGTGCGAAATTGGAGCAAGTATTCCTTCCTTCCTGATTCTGTGAAGAGGATTCACCTAACCTCACAAAAGGCTCGAGATTTGGTGTGTTCACTCAATTTTCACCACAAGAAGCAGACTACCTTGTTGCAACCTCTAGGATGTGGGATTATGCAGATTCTCAAGATGATGGTGATGGTGAGATGCCTTTGGAGGTGTCATAGGGGAATGTCGAAGAGATGTTAAAAGGCCATAGTCATACTGTTTATTTTGACAAGCTATGGATAATTATATTAAATCTTTAGAAGATAGAACAATATGCTTTAAACGTATTTTAAGACTTACAGAAGCCATTTGTAGTAGATATGTTTCTTTCTTGAGAAGCTTACTGCCCTGATTTACCAGAAGCTATGATTATCTATATATATTTCTTTTGCAATGATATATATTATAAAGTCGTTGACAAAGAAATACAAAAGCCATGTGCTTGAATAGCACAATATTAAGGTTATTGAAGACCATATTCATGCAACATTAACCCCAATATAAAGCTGAATCCTAATGTGTGTAGCATAGCTCTTCACCATTAGGTTGACAGCCAAATGTGGATCTTCTGCCACATACAAGGATTGCATCTATCTAAACGCTCTTATTCAGAAGTGAATAGGCATCTGATGGTTGTATGTTGTGAGAAGTGGAAGAAATGGTGTAAAAAATAGTGGTCATATCTTAGGTCATTCCTACCAACAAAAATACAAGGGACCATAGACTTTAGCAGTCAAATTGCTGTGCAGAGGGGGTCCCTTGGTGTCTGGCTTGGCCGTGACCTTAAAAAAAATAGATTAGATAGATAATCCCTGCAGTATGTTATAGCCTCACTCCCTGACCATCTTGTAATTTCCATGTTCAGAAACATTCATAGACTAGGTAGCAAACAATACTTCAGATTGCTAGCCTTCACTTATTTGGCTTAATGGCTAAAATTTGGTTCTTTACCAAGGCAGCAAGGCTCCACACATATAGGGCCATACCAGGACATGGCAGTTTGCATATCAGCAAAATCCTCATTCTAGACATGTAAAAACAAAAAAGCCCTGTATGATATAGACAATTCAAATATCAAGGTGTCATGATTTTGCAAATTTCACTTAATCTTGCTCACCATAATCCCAGCATACATAGTATGAGAAATGAGTGCAAAAAAAGATTGCATTATAAACATCATTCAACAAATACTCAGAAGTTCCTAGAACTCCTATTGGCCATGAACATCCTTGACTTCAAACAATTAAACGTCATAGAAAGTAAGTACAGTTGAGATTTATTCCTCTGTAATCTGCAAGAAAAATGCATGGCAAACAAAAGCTGTGAAAGGTATCATGCAAAGAAAAGAGGAACTCTTTTGGTTTTTGGTTGAAGATCAATGCAAAAGTAAAACATCATTGGCAACGATGCATTATATATTCACCTTCTAATTTTTATAGAAAATTAACAAATGTTTCTTGGTGTCACATACCTACAAACAAATACCTTAGGACACATTTAAAGATTCATTTCTTTGTCATTGTTCTTCTTTATAAAATAATGTCGAGAGACTTGATCTACTTACATTTGTAGTCTTCTGCACAAATTCACCTCGCTTTCTGACAAGATCAGGAGGCCTATAAAGCAATTGAGAATGCTGTCCAAAAAAGTATAAAGGCATCAATTAGTTAACCAAATAAATGCTTTGGACGAGTACCAAATAAACAAAGTGAAGCACTAATTATCTCACTATGTAGCTAATTGCTTATGCAACGCTATAATCTCATAAGCAATCTTGGACATAAGGGTTCATTATATAGCCAGTAACAGGGCCACCATAAAAGTTGGAAATCATACTGTAATTGTAACTAAAATAGTGTAGCATCAGTTGAATGTCCTAAATTATCACGCTGCCATCTCAGATATATTTAAGAAGAATGATTCGTTCTCAACAATAAAAATCACCAAAACATACACAGAAAAGCAATAACATAACTTGTTGATGATGATTAACATTAACCATATAAGTAAGCAGTTTACTTTCCTTTCCATTTAACTCTGGAAATACAGATGAACACATAGTTTATATAAATGAGCTCAAAATCGCAAATTAATTCATAATATTTATGGCTAATCAACAAACTAAATATATAGAAACACTCCTCACTGCATCCTATTATGTAATAAAGCAAAGAATCGGAATATCCTGCCCATGGAGTGAATCTTCTACTAATTTTATAAAATGGCAAAGCACAAATCAGGCAATACATATAAACTTACGGATTCCATCATTTGATAAGTATATTGCTAGCAAACAAACTGCATCCAGGCTACATTCTGTTGCAACAAAGGTGAAGACTCTGTCTTTCGATAAACTAAGGCACAGAAAATCAAAAGAATCAACTTCACAACATTCACATAAAACATTATTTCATCACAAGCCGAGGATAACATGACAAATAAAGGTAAGTTCTGGCATTGACTCCCAACAAGGGTCTTAACTCTCCGCAAATGGATTGCACAGTCTCCATGAGAATCAAATCAAAATTTGATAGAGCTGCCAGATCCTTGACAAATGAGAGTGTTCCAAAAGAAAACGTCAACTATCCCATCAGCAGATATATTTTGAATATAAAGTCATTCCACCCTAAGTGTTTATGTATCAAATCTAGCTTGAATAATATAGTCAGGTTATAACTATTCACCTAATCTCACATGGAGAAAGCTCCCAAAGAAATCCAGTAGGCAAGCAAACTAAAAGAAACTTTCCTGCAATATATTTAAGCACTTTCATATTCCAGATAAAAAAATCTAGCATGGGTGGCATGGACATAGCCCAATCACACCCTGAACAGAAGACATATACCAAAACACCCATATGTTATACCTGGGCACAAACAATACTATTAAGTGCAGTAAAAAACAACAACTTCCACACATGTAAAAATGTAATTGGATGTATTTTCCAAGGAAAAAAATGTGAGAATGTAATTGAAGATTAAAACAAAAAAACGAGGAAGAAAACAACAAACTCAATATGGAAATCAAAAACATTAAATAACATCTAATTTGAGAAATTTCTTCTACGATCAGAAAGCTGTTTGCATTGGTTTACAGCCTACATATTTTAAACTTGATCAATGATGGAATATGCATATATTTGGAGTCTGAACATATAACTTACAAATCCAACAAACCTGAAGACCACCTCTGCAACTCAACCACTTGTTTGCTAATTCCTTAAAAGTTAATATTGGCTATTATAAGCTTCTTGAAAAAGTTGCAATAAAGCCTAAAGGTTGCAGACAATACTTTACTAGAGTCTATTATATAAGGACTTCCCTAACCAGTTAAAAATTTACCTTACCTGGAGAGATTTATGAATAAATTCACTCCGTGTGTTACAAAATGGTCATTATTGTTGTTATAGACAATAAGATATTATCCTATACTGGAGGAGAGAATTACAATGGATGCAAGGATGCAACTACTTGAACACACCAGTGACATGGTAGCTTTTGCCTTTTTTCTGAGGTGGCATGACAGGAAGTGAACAAAGAAAGGCATTCATGATTCAGTTAATCATCATAAACTAGCATGTGGTTTCATGTTCGATGGAACAGAAACTTTTTGAAACAAGTTACAATACAAAGCATCAATCCAAAACCAAGCTTTTACTTTTAATCGTGGCTAGCATAAGTGGTCCACAAAAATTAAGCCAGATGACTGGCCAACTATGGTTTATACTTCAGGGCACACATTCTAGAAACAGTCCATTATTCATCAGCCTTTTCATGTGGAAGTTTATAGGTGTTATTTGCAATTGTGTTCATTATGCAGAAAGGGACTATCTTAGCTCAAAGAAAAGAAGAAAATGGTGTCCACCCATATTGCTCTACTTCAGGATCATCATTATTAAGGGTTTACAAGTTCTGGGTTAACCCCATTTTCATTTATTTGTTTCTATGTTGTTTGTATTGTTCATTTCAGAAAGGAGATGCCCTAGCACACGTTCCTGTCCTATTATCGGTATGAACCCCACAGACATATTTTGGTTATCAGTGGACTTTAATAATTTCATCTCATTTACATCGAATGCATGAAGAGACACTAGTTACAAGTAGGGCCTGCTATGCAATTGAAAGAGCATCACTAAAACATAAATTTGGATATAGAGAAAGCTAATTACGGCTTTCAAGATTAATGTTACATGATAATGCAGGCAGCTTGAAATCTGCAGATGCAAGTTGTCCAGTCCACATTTATACTGGAACATGACAATGAGCACTGGCTTTGACAGTTGCTTGCAGATTGTGGCATATACAATAATTCAGACCGGTTCTTGCTAAGGAATTTTCATTTCACTTTCTTTTCTTCCCCTCATCACATTTTGATCATGCACTTGTCATTCTTATTTCAAAAGGGACATATTCTACCATCCATATACAGTCTTGCATTAATAATACATGAAGCATGATATGACACTATGATGCCACTAAGAAATCATCTCAATGAAATGGATAAGTAAATAGCTGAAATATAACTATTAAATAGATGTATGAATATTTTAGTATTTAGAAATCTACAGCTACAGAACATATTGCTTGCCAAATGAATGTATGAACAAACCCAAACTTTGGAGATATACATGTTGGTCTAGACTCTAGACTGCATACCCATAAACCGCATGCCACTATACCTTCATAGACATGCTATATTATAATAAACACAATAAAGAGAAGAACAGATTATCAAGCTTCTCTTAACTAATTCAAATCAACAAACTACAAACAAGATTCAACTTCTGTACACCGAAAAATTTCATAAACAGACACATGAATCAAGTTCCCACAAAACCTCACAAACCATCCTACCCACCTACCCATGCTACATTAGAATAAAGAAGATTATGAAAAATCAAAGCTGTCATAATGCCAATTGACATTAACAAGATTTTTGAAAAATTACTCACATTGAGAGGAAATTGCTAGGTTAAAAGAGGTGAACAATCAAACTTGTCTGCTATCAAGAATCTGACTATTGTAATACAGATGATTGTCATATAAACCAAGGAACATAGTACTAATAAAGCTGAAGCATCAACAAGAGGATAGCTATGGCCAAGTGATGGATAACAAGGGAAAAAGTATTCATTTTCATGCTGGTTTCAATGTTTAAGCTGACTAAGGCTTAGACAAGGCTCCACTCACTGCCAACCAAAGATCGCACCAAAAGATTTGTATGGAACCCAAACAAGCAGGCCATCTAGAAATTCACAATTCTCATATTTCACAGGCCAACAAGAAAGCAGTCCTAACAAACTTAATAGTAGCCATACGGGATAACCATACAATAATTAGGCATAGCCAAATCCAATATTGAATATATGCTGAAAGACTTTTGACCATTATAGCACCTGGAAAAAGGCGTCTGTTTGACAACAGCAGATGAAGACTACAGTTATCAAACAGGTTAGGGTAATTTGAACATGAGTGAAAGATCTTAGTAGCAAATTGACATTATTATTCAGATTCTTTTTAAAATGGACTAAAACATCCCATGCCAACAAAGGGAGCCCCCCACTGCTTGGCATTTTGAGGACCTCTGGATTCCTGGGATTTGGTGTCATGGCTGATTTGGACGTTCCTGTCTCTCAGTGGCCAGGTTGGCCTTTCACCTATGTTGGCTGGAAAAAGAAAAACAAGGAAAGGTTCATGCTCTTTAAAATCTCACTCGTTCAGATAAAATTGTTTTACAGCACCTTTGCTGCATGATTCCTCAAGTGTCTTCTTAAAATAATGCTGCTTGGGTTAGGTCCATTCTAGAGGGATTGGAGATGGAGGAAAGGAAAGCCCTCTAGGCTTTTACATTTATGAGACCAAGGATCTTTAGGATATGGTAAAACACACTTCTGACATTGTCTCTCACTTGAACAACCAGTGGGAAGTGAAGGATCCTGTGACACACCGGTTCAGTTTTCAGGAAGTGTCAGTCTATCTGGAAATCACATGCCTCCTTTGAGCACAAAGTTTGTGTGTTCCTTCTACTCGAACCTTAGTCACTGGGTTCGGCGATTTTCAAGCATAAAATTCGAAATTCGCCGATTTTTATCCAATCCTGAATTTATTCGATGAAATTCGTCGAATTTAATGCCGAAATCGCTGAACTTCAAGCCGAATTTAATTGAAAAGCCCTAACTAGGAAATTAAAGTTTTAAATTATCTAAATTTAAATTAAGTGTATATATATTATCTTTTCATATTTTAATGCTCATGCATTTAGTATCAGGTAAGAACATTATTTATGTCATATTGAATTGTAAAATATCTCTGTTACCAACATCGCGATAATATCACGATATTGGCGATATTATCGGCAAAACGGTCAACGGCGATATTATCGACGAAAATAGCGCAATATTTTATGCCCTTTGAAAATATCGCGATATTATCGTAAATAGCGCAATAATATCGCGCAACAATCCAAAATATCTCGGGCAGGCGGACAGGGCCAGAAATAAAGCCCGATTTTGACTTTTTTTTTGTCATTTTGCAAGTGAAGTGTGGGGTTTGGAGAGCAAAGGAGAAAGAGGCGAGTTTGCCTTCAGCCAAAGACGAGGAGGAGCGAGATTTTGAGCACTATAACCTGTTTATTGTGAAGTTGGGATTGATTTCTCTCAAATTGAAAAAAATGAATATTTTTGTATTTTTTTCGTTCTTACGACATTTTCCGATATTTACCGATATTTTCCCCGATATTGCCGATATTTTCATTTTCGAACCCTCGGCAATATTTTGTCATTGCCGATGTTGGTAACACTGTAAAATATTATATTAAATTCTAAAAGGTATATTATTTTTAATTTATTTTTTATAAATAAAGAATATAAAATGAGAGAAAAATATAAAAATATAATATATATATACATTCCAACGAGAGGAATAAAACACTTCAGATTATTGGTCAAGTAAGTTGTCATTGACTTTTATATGAGTTTTGGCCATTCATAACACTCAAAAAATTCAAATATTTTCCAACATTAGCGCCTATGTAGCTTCTCTCAGTTCTTGATCTTGGCATTGAGAGAGAGTGATAGAGCTACTTTTGAACTTAGTGGTGATCATGCTTCTAGTGGTTTTACTGCCCCTAGTGCTCTTGATGACATAGAGCTTATTGATGTAATAAGTAGGCCACAAGAACATCAACACTGAAACTTGTGTTCATGTTCTAGTTTTCTTTTTGCATGCTCACTTTTGTAAAACTTTTTAATATTATGTTTTATAAATTTCTTTAACATGTTTTTAGTTTTTTATCATATGTGTTATAATGAAAGTATTGAATTTTATTATATATTTTTTTTATTTGTCAAATTTTGTAGTCTGTCGAACTTAATGCCGAATTTTATCCCCAAAATTTTGACTGTCGATTTTTTGTCGAACTTCAAGCTCGCCGAATTCAAACACGAACACGAACCAGGTGACTAAGACTCCAACAAGGGTTAGTTGTTAAGTGCAGGCTTTATAAAGTGGGAGTGATTGATATTGCTTGTGCTCTTCGTGACAAGGATGAAACACTCTGCTCTTCGTGACAAGGATGAAACAGTCGAGCACGTTTTTTGGTGATGTCGTGGTGCAAGAGTGTTTTGGAGATGGTTCCAGACTGAATTTCACTTCTTTACTGCCCTGCTTTCATGGAAAGGTCGTCTTCTGAGTCACAGTTAGATGGTTTGGGTCAGTCAGGAACTTCTTGCTGATTTGTTACGGTTACATTTGCAATTTAGGTGCTCTAGCATGTAGTTTAGTCACCAAGGGTTAGCACATTCATACCAAAACTAGAGATCTTTACAGCTGAAAATTCAGTAGTTCTACACTCAACATACATGAAATTGAACACGGGTATTTTTGGTCAACATGACCCTGGATAAAACCCCCCCGAGGAAAACCAATTTGGAATATATGTCTATATATGAGGAGAATAGATGGTGGAATACAGCAAGTACAAAATGTAGATGAACTTGATACAATAGCAGCTTGATCCAAGTTGCAACAATAGTCCAAATGAAGTAAGAGCACCCTAGGATGGTGCGCCCCCCAGAAATGTTGACAAGACCACTGAATTGGAGCCAGAAGCCAACTGGAAGCTCTGAACAAGAAACCCCTCCACAGTACTCTGATATTGATGAGTAGCCTCCCTCTGAAACAGACCTCACTGCAATCTGATCTCTCTAAGTCCTCCCCACTGATGATGAGCCCTCCTCACCAAGTGCGCCCTCCTCAAAACAGGAATCTCCTCAATAAATAAACAAGGCCCTAAACCTGCTGGCTATCTCCATGGAAGGGAGCGCCCAAACTAGCCTCACCAAATGCTTGAAACCTCATCATCATGCTCTCTCTCAAACTCTCCAAGTGGACAAATGAAGGAATGAGCTCTTCCTCCTCCTTTGCGCCCCTCTAGAACCTCCATAAGGAAACCTAAATGATCAATGGCTGAGATCATCTCATCTCAAGTCTAATCAAAGGTTGAGATCTCTCCAAACAAATCTCACTCTCAAACCCACTTTGGGTTAAGTTCCCTAAGTTCACTTTATGTCTCCTAATTCACCCACAAAGTGAATTAATAGTCATTTTAGACATAAATGACCAAATTTCACTTTTGACTTAAATCTCCTAAGTCAAAGTGAAATTAGACATAAAGTAGAAGGCACAAAGTACATAGTACTTCCCACATGTGTTTAGGAGCTCAAACACACATGGGGAACACCTCCCAAGGTACATAATTTCAACAAGCTGTAAATCTTTATGGCACTCAGTATTGTTGATTGCCATTGGCTTTCTTTGGAAGCACCAATGTCAAGTAACTTTTCAGGCATATCTTTCTTCTTTTTTCCTACGGGATATGATCCTCTTTAAGCAGGAGTTGGCTCTACTTGTGAGAGTCAAACACAGCATTTTTTGACATGATGTTGAGACCCTTTCTCTGGGTGTGCAAGCTCATATGCTTGCCTTTACCTTTTTGTCCTTTTTAGGGCAGGACATTCCTGGAACACATGTTGGTCGTGTGATGTAAAAATTTTGGTTCCATGATGTACTGACTTGATTTTTGAAGTAATACATGAAGCATTTCAAAAAAAACAGAACCGAAAATTAAAGCGTACGGAAAAATTGCCATTCAGTCAGGTACGAGGGCATTTCCCTAAGGCAGTCAAGCCATAACATCTTTTACAATGTTTTATATGCCAACATACCCCATCCTTTGAATTTATGATAAACTATAGTATTAATGATAAATGATAAACATTCACATATCTAAAATAACATTGCAACAGAATAGTTTCCCATAGCTTGCACAAATGAATCACGTTTTATTTATTTGATAGATATTACAAAAAAACAGAGTGCAGACTTCTTACTGCCCTTGAAGTTACAGTACAGATCCGTACTGCACGGATTCGTACGATCTGGTATGGTTTTGGAACAGTTCGGGTTTCCCTCTACAGTCTGCCAGAAATGACAGAAGCACCCTAGCTTGGCCTTCTCTCTTCCAGTAGCAGCTTCAACAAAAACTGTTGTGGTCCTACTCAACCCCTCTTACTGTGCTAGCTTGTGGTAGAGCTCTCATACGGATTGACCCTCACTGATAGAAGTGTTTTCCTGAAGCAAGTGAGCTCGTCTCACTCTATTTCTGCAGCCATCGTGCGCCTCTACTCGCCTCTGCTCAATTGCTCACACATGATAATATTTTTCCCTTTTTGGTCTAGGGTAAGAGTGGGTCCCCTAACTCGTGAGAGATCCCAGCCATTGGATCTTCCCTCTAGATCAACGGCTGGGACTTAAACTCTCATTGACCCAGCTTAAACCCACTTTTAATTATTCCTCACTAAATAACTTGTTAACATATAGAAGATAATTTGAGTATGTATATTTTCACAGTTCATCATATTTCAAGTAGAATTTCTGGATTTTAAACCATGTCAAAGTTTAGAAACATTCCCTCAAATTCTACTTGAACTATAGAAGATAATATTTCCAAAATGCTGCTTAAATAAAGCATTACTAATACTCAAGAGCTATTGCCCCATGTGAATGTCTGTCGTCTCCTCTGGAAGAGTTCAGGAACACTTCAATCCCCTGTTCACTATTGAATGAACAAAAAAAATTGTTACTCTAATAATCATCACATATAACGTAAAAGTCAGCCATTCTAATAGTGCTTGCAAAAAAACTATCTAGTATTTGATTCATTATAGGCATTGTACAAATCCTAGATTGGTAATATAGAGGTTAATAGCATCATTTTATTTTACTGCATCCAGTATTTGGCCATTTACCCACTGTTGTAACCCTCATAACGGCAATCAAATCGATTTCATGACCAATACTGCTCCCATCCTCTTTCATCAAACCCACCGCAGTTTGGCTCTCTTGAGGCATCTTCATGAAAGGCAAACTGCTGTATTAAACCAGTTGCAGCCACTCCTAGTCACATAGTTAACATTTCATCCCTTCACAATCTAGACATTTGAAGTTTTATCTCCCTTGGACTTTGTGTACACCACATCCTAGGGTTATTAAATAAACCTACATGCTCAAGTAAATGATAACCTTGGTGTTTTATGTTCTATCTTAAGGAGCGAGTAATAACACTTTGCATAGGTAACAAAACTCGAAATCAGTCCTCACTCTTAGTAGGGTCAAAACTACTAACATACACTCATCTGTAGAAATTATGAGGTCCTATGAGGCTGCCATCTAAGGTCTGTCCTTGACCTTAGTATGGCTCTAAGTTTCAACTGTATGGTTGTCTTCTTTTGCTGTTATAGGACAGCAAACAGTCATCCCACTTTCTGCTCAATGTTTTATAGGTTAAGTGCTCTTTTAAGGTGCCCTTGCAAGTGTTTTCTTATCTCAATGTTAGCACATGCAATATAACTTAAAACACATAACACTACCTCTAGATCTT
>ML776828.1:1149277-1178939 GCA_009831015.1 Picea engelmannii | reverse complement strand
TTCTAAACATGCATAAATTTGACACAGGTATTTTTGGTCAACATGACCCTGGATAAAACCCCCCCGGGGAAAACCAGTTTGGGATATATGTCTATATAATTGTGATTAAAGCAAGAGATACAACAAGTAATGAAATACAATGGACCTGTATACATAGCAAGCTCCTCACAAGCCTTGCCACAAGATCCAGAGAAAGAAGTGCCCAAACTGTGGTGCGCCCTCTCCCTTTGTTTCCCTCTGTACTGAACTGAGGCGCCCAAGCTCATCTGTCGCCCAATGAAGAAATCCCTCCACAGGAATGTCCTCTCCTGTGCTGCCTCTCCATAGAAATTGTCAGAGCTCGAATCCTCCAAGCAGATCTGCTACCAAGTAGCTGCCAGTCCTCTCAACTCATGCACCCTCCTCCAAGCAGAAATAATCACAGTAAATAAACTGAACCTGAAACTGAAAGTCTCTCTCCACGGAAACTAGAGCCCAAGCTCTCCTCTCCCAATGCATCAGATCTCATCCTGATCTGACAAGTCCTCCTCTCCCAGTGAGCAACTGAAGGATAATAAATGCGCCCCTCCTCCTCAAGATGCGCCCCTCCTCCATATCCATGCTCCTGACAAAGAAAGGAAAGCTAAGACTCCATGGATAACCTCTCCATGCAAGCTCCAAGCTAACTCAAGATCCTCCTCAAGCTCTCAAGGGTTTTGCTCAAACCCTCATGAAGTGCGCCCCTCTCCTCCTCAAGATGTGCGCCCTCCTTCTCTTCTCCAAAAGTCTCAAGTGAAGAATGAGTCTCCAAAATGCCTTTACCCTCACTTTAGCCTCCTCATGCCAACCCTAAAAGATCAATGGCCTAGATTAGATCTAGCCACAATGGGTGAGATCAACTCCAATAATCTCACTAAGGAAACCCACTTTCCTTAGTTGCTTTATGTCTATTAATTCACCCACATTGTGAATTAATTGTCACTTTATGACTTAAATGACATATTTCACTTTTGACTTAAAACTCCTAAGTCAAAGTGAAATTAGAATCATAAAGTAAAGTACAAGGGTAATAGTCTTTCCCCCTTTGTGCTTAGAGACTCATAAGCACATGGGGACCACTTTCCAAGGTATCCAACTCTCAACATCATCATCCTTAAGTTCACAGACAAATGGTCTCACCATTTAGAAAGCCAGGTTGACTGCAATTAAACTTTCTAACCTCCAGCCATAAAACTTTTTGAACATAACAACCTGAAATATTTCTAGAATGACATGGTTCTTGCTCCATTTAGGCTTCCATTTATTTCCATTTACCACTGAATAATTATCCAGCAAAACGAAATTTCTGAGACCATACTTCTGCAACAGTGACAAATAAAAAAGAAAGCCAGTGGCCGGTAACAAATCACAACAAAAATTAGGGCAAAGTCCTATACACCCAATAACAAGCAGTCATACAATAATGAAGAAGGCATAGGATTCTGTGGAAAGACAAAATATTTGATTTTTTGCAAATCTGTGTTATTCAAGTCTACTAATGATTGTTTTAAGTTATAATCAAAGAAGAAAACCGCTATAACAAACAAGAGGAGTGGCAGCAAAAATTACACAACACGACGTACACACCAAATCAAACAAGCAACAGTTGCACTTATTAGCCTGATTGTATCACATTCTGGAGTTTGTTGAGCAGCCATCATCCTGGCCACAAGAGACCAACAGTGGCAAGAGGAACATAGACTTGTAGGACGAACAGAGACTTGTAGCCCAAAGACAGGTACATTTTTCTGTGTGATTATCTGAAGCGAATACATACAGATAAATTCTTGAAAGAGGGGGCAGAAACAGAATATCTATTTCTAAATTCTCAGTTCCAGAAGCAGAAAACCTATTCTTTAAAAGATTATAATTTATACACATAACTCCTTTATGTTAAGAATTTGATCAGTTTATATGAGACTGGATATGGACCATTTACCCCTTTACAGAGTGACACAAAAAATTAACCCCACAGTGACAAAAGCTGATTATGATTACTTGCTCTGAGTGGTTGAATTTCCAAGGCGAGGGATAAGAGAAGTTTTAACTCAACATGGATAGTTGTCCAGGTAGATAGAGTACCTGCGGGATTCCAGAATAGTTTTCATTTTATGTTTTTGTTGTCACTTGGTGTTGTTTTTGTTGGAGTACTAATGCTGCAATACAAAGTTCATTGTAATAAAATCATTATGTTAGGCATAAGTCAATAAAAGGTTGATTAAATATTATTAATGAGTGCTGGCTAGGTATATGGGTAACACAACTACCAACAAATGACATAAAAGTGAAGCACTCCCATTGTATTAAATGACTTCAATGTACTAAACGCATATGTTTTACATCAGTCTGTTTTTTATTATGTTTCTTGTCTTTCCTGTGTGTTCAAATTTCAAAGTTTTAACAATCCAACAATTTGGGCATCCTATATTTGTTGGGCATCAAACAAGCACCAAAACAGGCATGTTTTGGTTCTACTCAAACAGCATCAGCTTGGCCAGTGAAAGAACAACTAAATTTTAATGGAAAAATATAAATAAAATAAAAACGAATCCTACCCCTAGTGGAGTCATTTTTACATGTTTTAGAGGAAAAAAGTTAAAACAGAGATGTCTTTTGTCTACAAAGCACAAACAAATCAAAAACAAAAAAAGCAAACCCTACTCCTAGCAGATTCATGTATAAATGCCCCCACACAAAATGTAAAGTCGTTTTTACATGTTCTAAAGGAAAAAACAGAGATGACTTTGTCTTCAAAGCACAAAGAGATGACTTTTGTCTTTAAAGCACAAAACAAACCAGGAACCTATCTCCAACAATTATTTTGATTTTGTAGCACCCGTATCATCCACTCACAAGCCATGGATGCTGCTATTTCTCGTAGGTTGGAGATCAAAGGATAACAGTGAAGATTTGATGTCAGCAATCAGACAGACTATTGAAGAAATTTTGCAGGTGTGAAGCTTCAGTTTTCACACCAAGGGATTATCCATCTATCTCCAGGTTCTTCTGAAAATATTTCTTGGCATTTTTAAGGTATTTTCATTTTGGGCGTTTTTCAGATTTCTTCTTTCCTATCTGCAGTTTTCCCCACGGTAACATATTTTTGGGAAAATAATTTCAAAATGGAGGGAAACTAACAAACAATTCAAAGAGAGACCATCACAGCCACAAGAAACTCCAAATTCAAAGAATTTCAATCCTAAATAACCCTTGTTGCAGTTTGTTAAAAAAAAGTCACCAAAAAAACAAGAAAAGCAGATGACGATTCCAGGATTATATGGGCAATAGTTTTAACCAACATTTCAAGGGCAACTACACCATCATATAGCATCATCTTTGGACATACCTAATGAGGGATGAATGCATGCACTATTACAATTGGGAAAAAACTCACATGATTAGGCTTCACAGGGCTATCACAGGTGGACCTGCAGACCCAAACTTGGACAATCCTTCCAAGTTTAAGAACCTGTACTTAGAGAGTCCTCCCAAATGAATTATAACAGTGTCAATGTACCTTGCAAATCTGAAGATAACAGTGTGAATGTACCTTGTTAATCTGTCAAGAATGAAGGGGGGTCTTCAATTTCTGACAAGAGGTCTGCAGTAAATTAAACCTCGATAGAATTGTACAATGCAACTGAGGCAGAGAATGCAATTGCTAAATTTTTCATGGCCAATGGGATTGCATTTAATCTCACCCTTTTGCCTCTCTACAAGGAAACAGTGAGGAAAATCATAGTTGTTGAGCCATGATTTATATCTCCCAACTAAAACAAATTTAGAACAACGTTGCTAAATAGCAGGCTCTCAAAGATGCAAGAGTTAATCGATGAATTTAAGCAAACTTGGGTTGTGTCAAGGTTTTCAATCATCATGACTGGTTAAACAGATATTCAACAAAGAGCCTTGTTGAATAATGTTGCCACCCTCTCCAAAAGGGACCTACTTTTTATGGGCAATCAATTGTACTGGAAAGATGAAAGACTCGTCATACCAACTTGAGATATAGATAGATGCAATCAAAGAGGTTGGTCCTTATAATGTAGTTAGTAGATATGCAGGACTAATGATTCAAATCACGTATAAGCATATATTTTGGACTCCTTGAATTGTGCATGCTCTAAATAATGCACTAAATGTCAATGGAATCTTCGTTCAATGGTAATGCATGGATGTTTCAAACCCCCCAAGGTTCAAATCCCCAGAGAAAAACTTGCCTCTCAGGGGCCTCTCACCCATGCAAGCGAGTTGTTTCATCTGGTTGGGGCCAGGTGCAAGTCCTAGGCAGCTTTGACAGAATGAGACCCATCCATGGTATCTATGCCAAAGTGATTCTTTCAAGTGTCCTAAGTCAGCTAAATTCCATTGTAATACTTCCAAAATGGAGAACAGAAAGCTTAAGGATACATTCATAATGTGTGTGGTCCAAACACACACACACACACTCATCAAAATGGCATAGTGGGTTGAAATAAGATCCACCCTCGAAATGGCAATGTTCAGAATGTGGGTGCCCCTATTATGCTAAGATACCAGGATTCGGATACAGATATGGATATGGATCTGGATTCGGATACTCATCCGCCAGATTTTTGAAAAAACAGGATGAAAATTTTAATATATGAAAATTTTAAATTTATAACTTTTACATAAATTTGTGATATATAATATTTATATAAAACAATTAATAATCAATTAATTATTTTATATTAACACAAAACTATAACTTAATAAATTAAAGTTTATTATGATATATTAACACAAAAATTTAACTTAATACATTAAAGTTTATGAATATACACATATAGTTAATAAATTAATGTTTTATCCAATTTCGCAACTCCCGACTATAAGGTGCAAACTCCTCCCATTCGTGTCGTCCTCTTGATCCCGATCCCAACAACAAGGCGCCATCTGCAATCTCTTTCCATTTGCGCCGTCTTCCGAATTCCGCCAACAAGGCACCGTCAAATAAATGAATGGCTGTGCGGAGAGTTCAGTGGATGAATGAAAGGGTCAAGAAATTGCATGGCTGCAGGGGACCCTCATAATGGTCATGCAGAATAATGGCATGTTTTGCTGGTTCCATTTCCATATACATTTCATTTGTAAGGATCAATTTTTGGAGTTGATCCTAGATGGATCCAGGGGTATCCGGATCTGAATCAGGATCCAATCCGGGGATCCAGCCCCCTAGGTCAATGGATCCGGTAACATAGCTATTATGTATGCAGTGGAACCATATTAACAACAGTGATTATCATTGTTGAATAGACTTGCTTGTCCCTTTGTTTCTGATAACGCAACTTAGACTTCATTACTTAGTTGTTCACAATGGGATAAGCTTTGTTCAATGATGGAAACAGGGTAAGAAGCCTTTGTCATAATAGTTTCTTGCAGCCGATCAACACCTTGGGGAGATATGTCAAAAGGCAGGATTCACAGCCAGCTGGGTGTTCATTGTTCAAGTGAATCATCCACAGAGCTTATCTGGAAGCAGAGTAAAGGTGCTATTGGGTTGACTCAATCTCATTTCTTATTCTATTGAAGACGCAAGAAAACAAAGTGGTTGATGACCTGCTACGCAGAAATCACCCAGGGTGTAGCGATAATCAGACAGATCTTGTCAAAAATAAAAATAATGTACTCAAAAGGCATTGGCCAAATTCATGGGATTGCAAAATGTCTACCTGTTCTCTGATTTTAGCAACTATTAAGGAAATGCTGACGAAAAATCCAACCTACCAGGCAAAGACAACATACCAAATCTTTAAAACCAGCAGTTCTGGCCTCACAAAAACTAGAAATATATTAAGGCATTGATAAAAGTGCTAGCTAACTGCCCAGAAGACAAGTTCAAAGTGCCCTGTGGCATCATTAACATCAAGAGGCCCAATATGGCATTAACGTACTGACATAAACAAAGGTAGTATTTCAGATCTGTAAAGGACGTTTAATTCTGATAAGAAGCTTGTCATTAAAACCACATACCTGAGCAGAAGCCCCAATTCAATCCCACATAAGGTTAACAAAGACCCCAAAAAATTTGTTTATAGATAAGGAAAATTCAAGTTATCTAAATTCTAATATAGCATGCCATACTAACACATTATGGAATCCAAGCACAACAACCACAAAAATGTCAAACAAAAGTAAAATCATTTAACCAAAGAATTTAACATAAAATACTAGATCATACTTAAACTAAGACACTTACAGACACTCTTTAACACACTTGTTCACTCAATCTAATGATGACCTTGGTAAGATTTGCATAGGTTGTTGGACTGCCCCCATTCTTAGGAAATTTCATAGCTATAGTTGCAGAAAGTTTTTATGCATGAATGTAAAAGTATTAGTGGAATTCTTCCATGTCACCAATTACAAGATTCAAATAACCACAAGTCAAGATGGTATGTCAGTGAAACTCGATATTTAACGAGACTGATCAGTTCATTGAAAATACCTTTCTGCATATAACAGATTCCATACAATGCTCCAAATTTTGTGGCTCTTCTGTTGTAGAAGCATTCCTGCCACTTACTGTCAAGTAAGCTTTCCATTTTGCAATCCAGAATGAAGGCACCAAATAATATCTACATTCAGGTAGCACGGCAATGCTTTTACCCGAAGACAACAGTTCATGCCTTTGCCGTTGTTCCATCTTGGTTGCCCTAAAACATGCAAAATGGTGAGATTACAAAATCCAATTTTCACATTAAAATGGCTAATGTATCTCACAAATCCTCCCCAAACCAGAGCCCCTTTAATCTTATTCCAGAGGAAGCTGCAGAAATGGCTCCATTTACCTCAGATGGTCTTGTAGACTAGCTGCCTGTGTTAATTCCATCTCACAAACTGCACAAGTCTTTGAATCCGACGGGAAGGGCGTATAACCTACAGGATTATTAGGTTCAACTTGCAAAGCATTTTCAAGGAAATAACTCCAGATATTCTCAGGCAACAATTGTCGCTTGGCACCGGTTGCCTGTTCTGGCAGAAGGCCTCCATGAGGACATCTAAGAGAGGCTGTTGGACCAGCATCACCATCACAAGGTGCATCCACAATTTTCCGCCGCAGCCATTGCATCAACCTAAATAACAGGATCAAAGAAATGAGCATCACTCAAACATATCAAAACTGCCAGGCAAAAACAGCCATAATAGATTTAGAACAACTTCAATCGTTTTGCAAGGAAACATTGATGCTCATGTTCTGCCCAAAACTTCTGAGTTTGAATTTAGGAAGCAAGAACAATGTTGATCCCTTGTATAAATATCAAACAAAAAAAGGTCCTAGATAAGCAGAATATTACTCAGAAACTGATGGTGTAGAATCAGCATATATTACTTAACACAATGTTAAAAGCAAGCCATTGTGTATCAGGGAAAATAGCATATGAAAAGAAATTTAAAATTCTTACCACGTTCTAGAAACATAATACTGATTCCCATCTAAGTAACGTCCTGAAAGCACAGCTTCCACCGCATCTTTCATAGATAACCTTTTATCTCGGTAACTATTAGCTGAAACTGCCATTTTGGCCTCGTCCTTAATACAATCAGTACAATATTCATTTTCCGACAATGCTGAACCTCCACCATACTGTGTAAACAATACAAAGTTAACCACAGATAAATATTTGCACCAAATGTAAAACTCAAGCATAATGAATGGTTGTGCAGTCACCAGTGTTTTCTAGGATTAAAACAGACAAGCAACATGAATGGTACAACACTAAGGGGATAAAATTTTACATGTAATGAAAGGCAGCTTTTGGAAGAACCAATTTCAAAATGATGAAGCTTTGTATTTTCCCATATAATTAAAAAGCATGCAAAGCAAAAGGAACCACCTCGAGCACATTTAGAGTTTATCAGCAAGAATTCCCAAGTGATATTTGATATTTCAGCTCTCATGTTATTATGAAAGGATGCATGTTTATTGCCTATGCATTTACCCTAATTCAAAGTTAAGGCAATCAAAAGTTCCATTTCAATTTTCATGCTAATCACTGCCTCAGATCAACACAGAATGCAAACAAACCCCTTGGATTACAACTCAGCAATCACCAAACAAGAGTGGATGATAATAATAATAATATAATTTTAAGGTCACTCTCAGGCCAAACACCAAATTGACGTATGAGACCCCCTTGTTTGTGGGAGAAGGGACCCCATCTGCACAGCAATTCAACGACTTAGTCTATGGAGGTGTACATACCCTTATCTCCATTCGCATTCAAAGCTGTGACCTCCAAGGAAGAAACATATGTTATAAACCATTAGGCCCACTAAAGCAATGAAGGAGCCTAAATTACAATTTACATTTGTAAAACTGGAATTCCATGGACAACTTTAAATACGTTAAAGAGGCCCTGGTGTTGTTGTACCATATTGAAATATCCTAGATTATGTGTTGCTTGGATCAAGTGTACTCTTAAGAGGCTTCCAAAAGGCTTGCAGATTTAGCTGCATGGCTAATATTTAAATTTATTCCTCATCTGCCTCTACAACATGAAAACCATCGGAAAACACTATTGTCATTAGAGTCCTGTTAACACTTGGATTTTCTCATTTGGAAATCCTGGGGTTAGGAGCTAGTATTATCTTCATCTACTAGCATTCAGACTTTTCTTCATAGACAACATTTGATCAGGCCGATGTTGTTTCCCATCGGGGGCAGGTACAGAGATTGGTTATGTAGTGGTTTTGCTTCAGTGACAAAGTCATCTCAGTTCTTCATAGTTCAGAGAGAGAGATTGTTGCTTTTAGCTAGTTCCCTATTTTTTAGGAGTTCCCTATTTTTTAAGAACTTCCTATTTTTTAGGAGACAGTGTCTGGAGACTTGCATGACATTTCTGAGCATACAATCTTGTTCCTGGTCGCATTCTGAGGCCAGTGAACCCTTTCCGAGATGTCATCTGATTACTTTCTATTTTTAGCAAGCGGAGATCGGGAAGTCAGATGGTGATTCCGGTTGCATTTCCGGATTCCTTTCAAAAAATCGAATTCGATGAGTATATACAAATTGACTTCCGAGGACTTTCTATTTTTAGTAGTGTCTATTTTTAGACATGCTATTTTTGGCAGTGGTCTCCTGGTGGTCCTGGACACATTTGTGGTATTTCCAAAATTTGAGGGAAACTGCTTTTTCGGGAATCTCTATTTTTGGAATTGTCTATTTTTAATAGAGGTGACACAAGGCAGTCTCCAGAAAATGACATCACAGTTTGGTGAAGTACTTGGATGATTCGGCATCCATGTGGATGGATGAGTCATGAGAAGAGGAGGGGCACCTACCTTTTTTGTCTCCATCCTTAATTCTCTCACCCATCAAAATCCCTATATTCTCTCCCTAATTTCCCAATTCCTATTTTCTCTCCCTATATTCTCTCTCTAATTTCTCAATCCCTATTCTCTCTCCCTAACTTCTCTCCCTAATTTCCCAATCCCTATTTTTTCTCTCCCTAATTTCCCTCTCCCTAACTTCTCTCCCATTTCCCCCTTTCTCCCCATTCATCCCACTTTCTAAGGGGGTGTCCCACTAATCAAGGGACCTAAATTTCTTCAACCACTTCCACAAATCTCTCTTTAATTTCACTCTCCCTAACATCCCTCCCATTTCCCCCTCTTGACTCATTTATCTATATAATCAAGTGCATTTCATTGTACAAGAGTTGGACATTCTACTTCAGCAACTCTACTATTCAAAATTATCTCATTCTCCTCTCTTCTTCTAGCTTTCTGTTTGTATGGTGTAATGGAATGGAAATGAAACACAGATTCAGGAACCCATTTGGAAATTAAACAATAGACAGAAGGAAGAGAAACTGACAGCTAGCATCATATGTGCTTTTTGACTTCTTCTACTGCAACCAAATAGCCTTCTATATTCTCCAAGGAATATTTGCTGTTAAGTTGCTTGTACTTGTCAGTATATATAGATTGAGACTTTCTATGTAGATTTGTTCATCTCTGGATACTTTTCTCCAATATATGGTATTTAATTTCATTGAAAACACATTCTTGGTGCTTCATCCTGTTCTCAAGAAAAGTGCATCTCCCCATGTTCCCCTCTCAGCCCTAAGATGGCATTCTATGTTGAGCACTTCTTGCAGATTGTTAGCCAGTTTCATTGTTCATCCAAAGTACCCAAAGTAGTAGGGGTCACATAGCCTTCAGATTCCCCCTTGGCCAATTGAGGATGTACTCTAATCAGTTATGAGTCGAAATGGAATATCATAAACCGTGGGAGGATAGGATCTCCTGACTTTGTTTTCTATATAAGATAGAGACGAATGAACATTTCATATTCATAAACCCTCTACCATGAAATCTAGGGAAAATTTAATTCATCTATAAAGAGTTTTTGGGGGACCCTTACTACCTTCTTTTGTTATCCAGAGCAAAGGTGTTTTTCCCTGTATCTACGAGAGGCTATTACTTTTAGAGTGTGGACTTTCTAAGGACCCTCCAAGTCTACGAGATTGATCATCACCTCACGTCTCAAGCCTTCAGGACATCAAGTACCTAATAGATATTGTAGCCATAGACTCAACCAGTGGTAGATCAGAGGCAGTGCTCCACCACACGAGAGACCACAAGACAACCTTGGATCATTGCTCCTTGCCCCCATCATAGAGGAACAACTACCATTCCTCATACAGATCACGTGGACAGTTGCACATCCCTACTTTTCTTTCATCATCGAGAGAACCATCTGCTATGGATGTTAAAGAGTTGTGTCGAGGAGCTCCCAACATCCCGCTAGGATAGCACACTCATGCCATCTTAGCCAAGGACACTCTTCAAAGGGAATTATCAAGTTTATCATTGGCACTTTCATGATGGTTGGGAAAGATATCAACTAGGGTTTCATCTAATTCGGATGTCAACCAGGGTTTCATCTGATTCGGATGTCAACTAGGCTTTTAGCATTCATGAGTCAATCGACTTATTTTGCTACAAGGGCACTTCTCCTTATAGAGTTTTTGTTTCTACTACATGGTCTATGGTTTACATGTTTGGTTTCACCCCACATTAAGTTTTTTATTGTGATAATTTTTTGTTTATCATCTCCGGAGATGTTGTAGGCACTACTCCACTACTATTATTACTTCTTGTATTTTACAGTGTAATTGACCTACTTTGTTCATTGTTGGACATTTATATAATTTCATTTCATATGGGTCTTTCTTGGTGATCTACTCAAATCCGTGTTTATCACTTTTTAATTGGACCTTCTTCTTAAGTGTGTACATTGACTGAAACTTCACTTCCATTAAAAGGCCCAATCCTCGTCATATAGCAATCATGTAAATCTAGTCTACACTCGATCTAGAGGGAAAGAAAATATTTGTAGCCTCCTTGAACGAGTTTAAGCATGAATCTATCCAAAATATACTAAAATCTAAGAAATGCTTGATGATGGCTGGAAAATGGTTACAAATATGGACTCTAAATATAAGAGAAGTGAGGGGAGGCACAAGCAGGACCTTGTGTATGACCCTAAAGGAAAAAAAAAACATCTGGAGCATACTTGGGTACTTGGCACCACCACAAAAAACGAGGCGGAAGCCCTTTCTATTTGGCAAGGTCTCACCATTCTCAAACAAAAAGGAATTTGTAAAGTCACAGCAATTAACGACTCCATGATAATCATAAGAGCTCTAGAGTCTCGCACTCTCCCATCCCATCTATCTCTGGTTAGACTCTATCAACAAGTCATAGTTGTTGGCAAGGAATTTGACTATATGGACTACTACAAGTCCTTCGGCAATTTAATTCAGCAAAAAGTAAATGAGGGGCTCCTCCTTAAAGAAGGATGTCTAAGTATGAAAGAAGGGGGCATTATAACACATACAACCTGCCCCCTTCCATGAACATTATCAAGAAGTAATGACATCAACTTGACGCATGCCTCCCAAGAATCGTATTAGGGGGGGAAACACCTCACATCAACACACGCCCAGTATGTGGATGACGCAAAGAAAATTAAACATTAGCCATCACCTACTCTTACTTACTCCTTCCTCACTGGTGTCAGAATTAAACATTAGCCATCACCTTCAGGATGTGTTTCTTATAGAAACAATGTATTACAGATGTCGAGTATGTAGCGCTACATCCTAGAAGTACCCACTACATCAAGTACATTAGGGGACATCATATGGTACATACCCATCCCAATTTTCGGCACCCCTTACAATCTAGTATGCCCATAAGTACTATGTCTATCAAGGGGCACACAAAAAAACCATTTTTGGGCACATTTTTTCATGAAGGAAATAAAAGAAAACCTTAAAATATTTTTTCCAACTCATTTCTAATTGGTCCCACTAACCTTCCTACATGCTATAAACCCTAAAAACTTAAAAAAATCATAATGATCATTTTGAAGGGTAATTGATGGTGTTGGTGGTGAGAATTAGCAAGTGCCAAGTGACAATGTACTATATTTCTAAATGTAACTTCTAATTGCTTTTCGATTTTAGTTTTCTTTTATTTTTCTCTTTTTCTTCCACGACGCTTCCCTAGATCTCGAAGGTTGTTGAGAAAGTGTTTTTTAACACTGAAATGTGTTGTCCAAGGAAGCTACAATACCGAGGATGTTAATAGAAAAGGCCATAATGCATTGAGAAGCTTCTAACACTACCTAGTAAGTGGATGTGGTGTTGATAAGAACATTAACACTAAATTGATCCCTATAACACACAAGAGAAGGAATTGATTACTCCAAATGTGTAACTCCATATATTTGAAGCTTGTTGAAAAGAGTAGATAAAATGAAGACGTTCTCTCTCTATCGTGTGTCCTATTTGGATCTTCTTCCCATCATACACAACATTATCTCTCTATTTATTGAGGGCTCGATTCCATGTCAGTGTTTGGTTTTATTCCTTATAATAACTTTTCCATGTTGCTTCTTTATTGGAATGGCCAGTTCTAGTAAAGACAACTATCTTCATTGAGTCGATGTCAAGCCCAATGTTACAATAACTAAACTTGATCAACCAAATAAATTTCAAAATCATCCACCTTGTGACCCAATTAAACAATCTGAATTTCAAACAAATTACCTTTGTTATCACTTCCAAATGACCTCTACTACACCACAAATTATGGGCAATTTTGGGCTACCTTACCCTCCAAAATTCTACCCACCTCTTTCATGGATACTAGGGTATCTTTCTACTCATGTCAATCTCTCTACCAGGGCTACTAGGGATGTTTTCACACTCCCTCTGCCTCTTTTGGGCACTTTTACCAACTAATTTAATCCATTATCTTCTAATGTTGTGTAGATTTCTACCACATCTACATGTACATTTTTCTCTAGAATTTTTCCGCAAAAAAATTGTTTTTCTTGGATACATTTTGCTCCAAATGCGATTTTTTTGTCTACTCGTATGTTTGTTGTGTGGATTCCCTACAAAGGGCCATGTCTACCCAAGGGTTGCACCTTTGTTTTCTTCTAGCTAAATTTTGTATGCATCTTTGTTTGGAATGTTCTACTCAAAAGGGTCCTCTCTCACAGATTTTTCTACTTCACGCTAGCTTTTTTTCTCTGCCTTTCTTTGTTGCTCATGAAGTTTGTAAATTGATTTATTTTTCAATGAATTTGTCTACACAAATTCCTTTGTTGCTCACGAAGTTTGCAAATTGATTATTTTTCTATGGATGAAGTAGTTTTCTTTTCAATGGCCTAGTCTATCACAAGTCTCCTTCATGATGACTAGTTAAGATTTGTTGTGTCAGCCACACAGGTTTTCCAACAAATCTACTTTGCTCTCTCTTCTTCACGTGGGGCTCATAGCACTACATACAATCTACCTGAAATTCATCTTTTTGGTTTACATGTTTGTTGATACAAGATTTCATACAATTTGCACTAGGAATGCAATGTTATAGGCTTGTTGGCTTTTATGTTATACGCTTTTATACAAGCTTTTATGTTACAGGCAATTGTGGTTTCTTGGTCATGAATGTCATGCACTACGAAGGCTAGTTTGATTTTGCTCAACTATTGTGAGTTATTGCTTTAGACAACAATGTTATCAAAATTGTTCTGAATCGTTAGAACCAGCCAGTCCAATCGGTTTTGGGGCAAAACCAATCGGAAAGGCACCCCTGAACCGTTTTTGGCCGATTTGGTACCGAACCGACCTTTTTCACCGAATCGGTTGGTTCCTTATGACGCATCAAGGACCCACGGATTTCAATTTTGTTTCAAAAATCTGAATTGTTTAATAGAGGGGGGCCTACTAACTAACCCTAGGGCCTACTCAAACCTAGTAATTAATGATAATATTAAATTCTTAAAAGTAAAAATGGCAGTCTCCTTTATCTTTCATTTTCATGCTTTTACTCAAATTTTTAACATTAGCATCAATTGTTTCAGGATGTTTGAGAGTGGCTCCAAGATCATTGGACTTCATATGGAGAAAGTAGAATTTTAGGTCCCATTCAAAATTCAGTAGACTTAATGGTTTTCAAGATTTCAAGATTGGCAGGATTGCAACATTTACACTGTATTTTATGATGTATGAGGGTATGGAATTGGCATTTAATCAAGCGCACCAAGCCCTCTATGTACCTTGATGCTGGTGGCATGGATTGTTGAACTCTTATGCCATGAGTCATGACCCTGGTAAAAATGTACCCTTCACTCGAGTAAAATCACTTATTAGGCATGTTTATCTTTTTCTATCTTTTTTTAATGCTTAGAGGGTCACATTGATGATGAGGATCCTAATATAGGTAATGATTTTGATGATATGTAGTTATTTGTTGTAGCATGATTTTTTTTTAACTCTAGAGGGCATTTAGAGCCTCTTTGTTGATGTATTTTGGTTCAAAGATGGATTGCACTCGGTGCTATTTTGGTTATATGCACTCTTACTTGCTATATAAATGAGAAACCTTGCAGATTTGTGTATAAATGGTTTGGATTCATATGGATGCACATGAATATGTATGTTTTTTTTTCAAAATTTGAATATTTTATGTAGCTTTTGGTTGACTGATTTTTTTTTCGGGTTTTTTCCGGTTCGATCCGGTCCGGTTTTACATTTTTGGAGTCGACCGGTTTGGTCACCAATCAAGTTTTGATAACATTGTCGAACGGGAACTTCTGCACAGGTTCTGTGTGAACATGCACGAAGTAGTTCGAGATAATTTTGAAAAGCAATTCTATTAGGTAATTCACTTTGGTAAAAAAGAGAAAAGTCTTATTTTTAGTAGTTGAGTCTAAAAAGTGTATTTCATGCAGGCATGTCTTAGACTAGGAGTAATCTCAAAAATAGATTAGGATTTTGGTCTCAGCTAAAAGTATAAAGAGAGGACAAGATAGAAGTTTTATAGAGATATGAATAGTTGAGCAAGTTGAGCGACTAAGAAAGAGAGAGAGTTGGGATTCAGGCAAAGGCAAATCCAAGAAGCAGGCAACAATCTGTATAGGTGCCATACAATTATGTATAGTTGTACGAACAGGTTGTGCAGGCCATACAGTTGTTTTCTCTTGTTTTATGGTTCTTCCAATAGGTCGTACAAACATAATTTTGGGTGATTTCAGTAACCGTTCAACTGCCCATTGTAAGAAGCTTGTGGAGGTTTCCTTGTAAGATTTTTGAAGGAATGAAAAGTTGGGTTTGAAGGAGTAATTACCCGTGTATGTGTCAAATTGATGTTATCCTTCCACTATTTAACTTCTAGCTATTGTGTGATTGATGCTATGGTTTGAATTTAATTTCAGTGTTAATTAAATTTAATTTCAAAATTAATTAAATTCAGCAATTACTTGTTTAATTGAGATCATAAGGACTTTAGTAACCTGGGCTTTGAATTTTTACATCAACCACATATGTACTTCACCTTCGTTAGCGAAATCGTTTTGTTGATCTTCATTTGAAGGTTATAAGTGAGTTCGGAGTCGACATTTTTTCTTCCAACCATGTTTTCATCCTCCCAAGGGCCTTCCTAAGTGATGTATGATGGACCTTCATTATCTATAAGATTTTGACCAAATTCAATTTCCCTAACTTCCTTGACAAACTTTGGGAACACATCATCAAGTTTTGCATGGTCACATATTCATTATGGCAATTTTCAACATCACTATGTATGCAACCTCTCTTTTTTCGCATCCTCACTTGACTATTTGATCATATATCAAAACCATTTCTAATGTGCTTAAATTCAAAATGGCACACTAGTACTAGCATCACTATGTATGCAACCTCTCTTTTTTTGCATCCTCACTTGACTGTTTGTCTTCATCCTCCCCAAGGCCTTCCTAAGTGATGTGTGATGAGCCTTCATTATGTATAAGGTTTTTGACCAAATTCAATTGCCCTAACTTCCTTGACAAACTTTGGGAACACATCATCAAGTTTAGCATGGTCACATATTCATTATGGCAATTTTCAGCATCACTATGTATGCAACCTCTCTTTTTCCGCATGCTCACTTGACTATTTGTCCATATATCAAAACCATTTCTAATGTGCTTAAATTCAAAATTGCACACTAGTTAACATCAAGGGATAAAAAGGCACTAATCATATGAAATCGAAACTATACAATCATTGAAATATAATACCTAGGACTAAAACATTATTATAGGTTTATGAGCTTACAAAGAAAATAGCTCATATGCATAGAGTTTACTTGCATAATAGATATGTATTTAAGTGCACAACATCTTGGATGTTTTGCAAATCATCCTCATCTTGGATATCTTCCTCCTTGCACATGACATTACCATTTCCCATAACGTGTCCATTACACATGACTTCATCATCATTTATGAATCCTAAACAAGCAAGATGTCCTTGTTACCCCCTCATGCAACATGAGGAATGTCCAGTTTGAAGACCCTACCCAAGCACGCTACGTTTGGATGATATTGGTTTTAGAACCAATATGTTGCTTCTTTAATGCACATTTGTTCGTGGAAAGTTACACTTTGGGCATCTTCATTTTATATATGGAGACTTAAATATTACATTTGGATCCTCATAGAATGCTAAGCTTGATGAGGGTCTTGCACTCATACTCTATACATTTGTTGACCCCCTAGAGCATGCATTCTTGGAAAGGGATACCCATCAACCAAGGGTTTCCCTAAGTATTGTTGGTTATTTATTGCTCCTTGATGAAGTACATTGATTGCTTGGCATGTTTACATGAGTTCCTAAGGTTCATGGAATATTATTTGGATTATTTCTTCATCATTTGATTGATAGCTCCTTGAGAAAGTGCACCCTCACCAAGGCACATTGTCTTGGGATCTTTAGATGGTTTGGATGGAAAGAGGAAATGCATCTCTTGAGGGGCGTAGAACTTTGCACACTTTCCTAGGGTGCCTCCCTTATAACAGCTACATCTATTGAACAATTTGTTGGGTGTGAGCCATTTAGTGAGAGATGTCCACTTGTGCACATGGTTTTAGGGCACCCCCATTGTTTCATGTTTTGTTGGTGGCTAGAGTGGGTCAAATCACATACATTGGCACACTTTCCTAGAGCACTTGACCACCTTTACTATTTTTGGCATGTCTTAAGTATTTTGAGGGGGATGACTCCATGTTTTGAGAAAGAACTCCCTTGACTATTACTCCTTGGCACATTTATTTACAAGGCCATAATTACTCTTGCACATATCTAAAGGATGCTCTATTTTGAGGATTATTGTTATTGTTTGGTGACCATAGATCCAAGGCATGCGACAACTATCATTGGAACACTTCTCAAGAGCACAACTTTCATGAACTATTTTATATTATTTGGCTTGGTCAATGTGGTCCCATAGACACCTCAAGGGCACACCTCTTCTAAGGGTATTTTATATTATTTTAGCTGATGAAGGCCCATCTTGGAAGGTGCATTACTTATGATGAGTACACTTGGCATATTTTCATAATCTCTAGGAGAATTCTCCATCTCTTGAAGAGCACCCTCTTTCTTTGACTTGGCTTGAATTCATATTTTATTGGAGGTAGTATTGAAGACTATTTTGAAGGGTGTTCAAAAGATGAGGACAAGTGGCATCTTGCATGGAGCATTTTGCATGATGTGAAGACATGTAGCATCTCATTCATGTGACTTCCTATTTTATTCTTTCTGAAGGCGTTTTGCCTTGGAAAGCCCTCTTAGGTAATAATGTAGTCTTTTTCTAGTATTTTCCTTGGAGTACTTAGTGGATCTAGAAACCACTAATTAGTATTTTATTGTAAGGGAGTTCAGCTGAAATATATATAAGGATTTTCTTTCTCCATTGTTGATCATGGTTGGATTAATAGAGAATACTCTTTGAGCCTAGTTGAATATCTTGTGATGGCAATGTGAATGTAACAGTTTACATACGTGTGTGGCTTCATTGTTCTTCCATATTGCTGATTAGTATTACTGGAAATTATTTATAATTCTGTTGCAATAAGGGCTCCAATTTAGAGCAGTTTTATCATTGGAGAAGGAGGTTGGATCAAGTGTTTCTTATTTAACCCTCTTGCTGATTTTACTCTCAAGTTAATTAATTGTGTGCTGTCATTTCCTTGAAAGGTAGAATATATATTGTTAATTTGAAGTAAGATCACCCTTTATGTGTCATGCATGTGTATAAGTACTAGTAGCGTGTCTTTGTAAGGGCCTACCTTCTCTTCATTTCCAGCAATCTTTATGACCATTCATAGGTGGGATTTTGGATTTCAAAACAGCACTTCTCACCATCCCCATTCATCTATTTTCATCCCTCTTAGTTTCCTTTATTGACTCCATATGCCCAAGTTGGATAGGCACTAATCTCAGCCCTCCATCCATTCTATTTCTAAAGAGCATCTTATAATTCTGTTTTAATAAGTCTAATTCTTCATCCATATTTGAGCCTTCATTACAGAGACTTAGTAATCCTAATCTTAGGGTTACCCCCCTTGAGCCAGAGGTGAAACCAGTATAAAGTGAGAAGGGCTGTTGTGGTGACAGTGATAGCCCCCTTTAGTTACCTTTAAGGTTGCATCAACCATTGGGACTTTCTGGCTCAAGTGCAACTTTGATCAATAACATTGTGATGTCATCGTCAAGCAGAAAGTCCATTTCCCGAAATATGAAGTTTATGCTTCATGACACTTAATGAGTGAAAACAAAGTTTTAAATTTAAAATCTCATCTACCGACTCCAAATAAAGAAAGCTCAAAGAAGAGGTAACAGCCCTCACGAGGCAGGATATCCTCTTTAAGCAAGGTGCACTCTCTATTTATGATGTCCATACTGATTAGACAGTGTATATCTTTGGGTTCTACACACTTATTAGATCATACACATAAATTTAGCTGTCTTCTCTCACCTAGTTGCCCTTCACACCTGTCATGTCATCATTGGGCAGGTCATCCTCTGTCTTCTAGTCATCCTCCACATTTTTTACAACATAATTGTGCAATCCATCTACATTCAATAGGCCAACTTCTGTTTTTACAAATATTTGTGAATTAAATCATAGACGTGATTAAAATTGTAAAAATTAACATGTCATCTTTCACATTTACGATGTCCTAAGTCAACCTCTTTGGCCAACACATCCTAATCAACAAGGTTATCCTCTTTGACCAACACATCCTAATCAATAAGGTTATCTTCTTTGACCAAGGCATACTCATCAATAAGGCCATCCTCCTTAACCAAGACATCCTCATTAATGAGGTCATACACCTCCATTAGAATCTTGTAATCAAATGGCATCATCAATCATCACCTTCATTGGATCATATACTACTTGCATGATAGCATCACTCGTCATGTCGTCGAAACTCATCCACGAGACACAAAGTCAGTTCTTCATATTGGTATCTATTGTTGAATGCTTCATCAAGCACTCTTCCATATGGCAAGCTATCCTTGTGTTGCTATAACATGCCACTCGGTACCCTCGCTTGGATACAGGATGCAAATCTAAAATCCCATGTTCACAAATTTTTATAGCAACGAAATTAAATCCTTTGTGGCAGTTCTTTAGGCAATACTTTTATCACATGAGAGTTTGATGAAACTAGCAATTCTAAAATGTAAATATAAGAAGCTAAAACCATCACATGTAAATTAAAACCATAGATCTAATATTAAAACTCAAAAGAAAAACACACCATGAAACACAATATTTATCTTGAAAGAAAAGAAGACAATTGATTGCATAAGGAAGCATAACCACCCAACCATAGGCTCTTCAAGCAAAGTCACCCTCGAGCTGAGGGCCATAAAGTAACAAGGGAAAATCTCAGAATATATCTAAAGGTTTATCAGATGCATGAAGAAAACGACTCACGTAGTCACAAGACAAATCACATAGACCACAAATCTCAAATCACGCAAATTTGGGAAAAAGGCCAAGTTTAAGCCAAAGAACCTTACCAGTGCAGCCAATTCATAGCAAAGCAACCATGACTCACCCTCTATGCACAAGGATATTTCTACCAACAACATTGGGCACCTCCTATCAACCGCTACTAGATCAAAGCTCATTTCCTCACTAGTACATTACAAATTGGAACAACTACAGTCCTCCCTAACATCCACAACTGAAGTACATTAGAGCTTGGACTACCAAAGATCGAGATTAAAACTTATTGTTGTAGCAAAGCCTCTTCTTTCAATTTTCGCATAGATCTCTCCAAGAATGTATGTAGCTTGAATGCCACAAAGGGAATAAAGCATGAGGGCATGAAATGAGAGAATGTAAAGATGGATGTGATACAAGGAGAATGTATGGAAAGTGTAAGAGGATATAAGAAGGAATGTATAAATACTTCCTTTCCTAACATGGTTATTTAAGGCAATTTTGGGATCAAAAGGAAATATTCCATGAGAGCATTGCTACTTGTCACACATGCCCCACCCTTTCATTCTCATCTTTGGGCAATGGGTTAGCATTTATTTTATTATAATGCATAAGAGCTTCTACGGTATATTTAAGCAATACATCATATGTCATTTTGTACTTCATGCTTTTGACCACATAAACAAAATAGAAACACTTGAATAAAGAGGCAATGCACTTGGGCTCTCAACCATATACATCAAAACAAAACATTAATAGTCCACATAGCCAATATCATAAACTAGGGGTGCCAAAATGGGGTGTTAGAGTTGACCATTCACAAGAGATGGCCATTACTATTTTCATCTCTACCTTCATGTAAAGTCACTTTAAAGCAAGTCAGTGCAAAGATATCGCAATATCTAATTTGTCAACTCAAAAAGCCCATTATTTGATGTATAATCTTTATGCCTACACAACCTCTAGCCAAAAGCCTATTGTATCTTTTTCATTTCTTTGTTGTAACTTTGTTGCTACAATCTTCGTGTTTTTACCATGTTAACCCTCATTTCGCATGAGGCTTACACTAGTGATTTTTTTCACTACACTTGTGATTTTTATCACAAAGGCAGGTTTACAAGTTGATGGCCTTAGGGTTGTGCTTTCACTTGATGAGGTTATTGGTGATGTAGTCATGGATATCTTGATGATGTTGATACTTTGGTTATCTTGTTGATTGTTCTCTAATTTGTCAGCTCAAAAAGCTCATTATTTGATGTATCATCTTTATGCCTACACAACCTCTAGCCAAATGCCTATTGTACCTTTTTCAGTTCTTACACCAACCATTACATCCTCTTTGTCAAACCTTGTTGCTACAATCTTCTTGTTTTGACCATGTTACCCCTAATTTTCCATGAGGCCTACACTCGTGATTTTTTTCACTAAACCTGTGATTTTTATCACAAAGGCAGGTTTATAGGTTGATGGCCTAGGGGTTCTACGTTCACTAGATGAGGTTATTAGTGATGTAGTCATGGATATCTTGATGTTGTTGATACTTTGGCATTCTTGGTGATTGTTTTCCTTTCATGCTAGTAGACCTAGTTATGGAGCCCCTATGATGACTAGATAGTTGATGATACATGTTGATATGTGACTCTATGGGAAGAACACCCTAGCACTTTGGAGCTAAGATAACATTGTATTGGCATCCTCATTTGATTGGCTTCATCATGGCATAGAGTGCTTGGCATACACTCCCCCTCTTTTTCATATGGTTCATTGCTTTGATAAGTGGGTATTAACATGGTTAAAGGCCCGTGCCTCCAACGCCCTAGTCCTTATAGATGTTTTTCACACATGGATGGGTTACTTATGAGGTGGATCATGGTCTTGTGTCGAGCACTCCCCTTCCTTGGCTCATACATCAAGGCACATATTCACTTATCATCATGTTATGCATCTTTTGATGAGGTTGTTCCCCTTCTTGATGAAATGGTTGATGACTTCATATTTGAATTTTGGATACATGGCTTGGATCTAGCACATTGCACATTTGTTTCATGATGGATTGATTCCTTTCTTTATGGAGATAGCCCTTGGCACACTAATGGAAAGTTGTAACATCTTGGGCATTGAGCTTGAGTGGTTTGTTGCAAACTTGTTGATGCTTCATTGTTGAGCACTCTAACTTATGAGCCCATCTTGCAAACCTCCTCAAGCATCATTGTTCACATGTGCCATCTTTGGAGGTGTATCTTCCACACATGTTGAGACATAATCCTATTTTATCGGTTGATGAGGGGCCACCCCTTTTCTTCATAGACTTGATGCCTTGTTTCATGTGTTGATGTCATTCCACATGTGTTCTTCATAGACTTGATGCCTTGTTTCATGGATCCAATCGCTTGGCACTTGATTTGAGGAGGGTGTCCACCATTTGAGGGCACTTTGCACACTCTTCTATGCCTTATCAAGGGGATGTTTCACTTGGAGCTCTCACACATCCTATCTTTTGAGGTTTGACTTTATTTAAACCCTATTTTGAGGAGACATCCACCTTGAGCAGATTGGTTGCACTTATATTGATGTTTGTTGTTGAGGACATCCCACTTTGGAAGCCTTGTTGCACATTTATTTATGACTGGAGGAGAACATCTCACCTTAAAGAGACTCATCCACTATTGGAGGGTTTTCCTTGATCATTGCACTCTTTTCCATGTCATTGATGTGGACGCTTTGGAGGAGATCTAAGAGGTTCCAAACCCTAGATCTAGAGTTTCATTGCATATTTTAAGAGCATCCTAGCTTCAAGAGCGATTATCTTTTGACAGAACGCCCATATTTTTTCCAGATCAATGTCATTAGATGTAGAGTGGCCATGGGATTTCCAAATTGTGGTCATAATAGAAATTCAGACAAAAATTGACAGAGTTATGGTGTTTTCAAAACTGCCACGAGGAACTATTCTGAGTATCGCGTGCCACTTAGAAGTTTTCGTTTGCACATTTATTGAGGATCTATTGATGGAGCGACTTCTCTTGGAGATTGTGCACATGTCATTTGACCACCACTTTGTATTTTATGTATTGTTGATTGATTGGTTGGATATCTTTTTTGGAGGCTTAATGGAAATTTCAAGGGTTCTTGTTTATCATATGTGAAACTATATTTTATTTTCTAATTGTTGTTGGTGGATGCTAAGAGTTGCTTGCAAAGACTTTGTTATGAGAAAATCCAAAAGAACGGTTCATTTATCATGTGTGGAAGGGTTTTATGTGAGATATCTTCTCCTCTTAATACCCTTTGATGTCATATTTCTAAATGTATTGTCTTGCATCTATCGTCATGTTAAGACTCAAGAGTGGTTGTCAAATCAATAATTCATTGTAGGACTCACTCTTATAACATTGCTCGAGTTTAGTACCTTCAAGGACCCCTCCAAGTACATTTCTTCATGATTTAGCAACAAGTTAAGGCTTATTGTGGCATGTATAACAGCTCTATGTGTCTTAACCATTCATAAATTGCTCTCTTGCCCACTTGACTCCATTGGTCCAAAATTGGATAGGCACTACTCCCCTATATTCCATCACCCTTTTATTCTGATTATACTACAAAAGGACACAAAAGACGTTGTTTTGCTAAAGCTATTTCTTCACATCACCTTTGAGCTTCATTGTTATAGCTTTAGTAATCCTAATAACTAGGGGTAACCTAAGTCATTGGATTCGGCAAATATCAAGATCAAAATTCAAAATTCACCGAATTTCAAGATACACCGAATAAAATCGTTTAAGGTTTAGCGAACCTGAAAATGAATCTTAGTCGAATTCAACCTGGAATAAATTTGGCATAAAATTTGTGGAGTTCAAAGGAATTCGAATTGTATTTCGTTTTGGAAGGTTAAAAAATAATTAAAAATGGCGAACCGCGCAGAGTTCCTCCTCCCTCCGCATATGGTAGCATTCCTTCCACTCGACACCGCACTCCAAAATCCAATCCTCCAAGCGAGCGACAAGCAGTTTCCTGTCCAGTGACTATAGACCTGACACTGAATCCACAAGTGACATGTGAACGAGGCTAAGGATCGAGGTTCATTCAAAGGTGATCACTGAGCTAGGGTTAAGGTTCAACAACGACTGCGACCCACTATTTTCAGTTGTATTTTATTATGTACATTTTCAAATTTTCAAATTAGCTTATAATTTATAATTTTATTATGTATGTTACTTATGTTTATACTTTATTATTACTTATATTCTATAATTTTATATTTTATATTTTATATTTTATTATTAGATATTTTATATTTTATTATTAGATATATTTTATATTTTATTATAAGGTATATTTTTTAATTTTTTAGTTACATATATTTTTAAATTTATTTATTTATTTTAATTTTTATTTCATTTTTATTTTCATATACATCATATGCTTATAATATGTAGTAAATTTTATAATATGTATTTTTTAATTTTAAAATTTTATTGTTTGTTAAACTTAATATCGAATTTTTGTCGAACTTCAAGATCACCAAATTCGAACTCGAACAAGGTGACTTAGGGGATAACCTCCCTTGAGTTGAAGAAGAGACAACCAAAAGTAAGAGGATAGGATTTTAGGTGACAATAGTGACCATCCTAGTAGCTCCCCCTTGGGTTGCACCTTGTGGATTAAAGCTTTTATCATTGGAGGTAACACACCCTTCCTTGTATATTGTTCATTTATCCAATTTGGCTAGCCACTGTTCTAGAGTCTAACATGTATTGCAAGATAATGTTATCACCATCAAAACAATTGTTTACGACCATTCTCAACTTTCTATGAAGGCATTAAGTTACACATTGCATAATATTTTCCTTTATTGTTCTTTAACAATGCAAATCTCTCCATTTTTCCTTTCCATAATGAGTTTTAAAATTATACTCCTAGTGTCTTCACAATCTTCTACTCTCTTCTTGTTCACCTTGGGCATCCCCTTCTTAATCATCAACATCCTTCCAACCACTGTTTAGATATGAACCTAAGCTTGATTTCCTACACTAATACACCTTCTAGAATAAAGCTACCCCTCCATAGCATTTTCTTTACGTATGAAAATATCCCAAACTAGCCAACAAAATCCCCTCTTCTTTATCACTCCCCTCTTCTTCATGTGTGGGTTGAGGTGCAATCTACAAAAATAGGCACCACGCTTTCTAGTTCCTCGTTATTGAGTGGACTGTGATAGATCATCATAGTTGTCCTTAACTCCCTAACCTCTTACCTTGCCACGACTTCCTTCCTGGCCTTCACAACAACATATCCAAAAATGTAACTAGAAAATTAAAACTAAAATTCAAAATACCATCTCTACATACCCAAACGATTCTCATGTTTTTCTATCGTGCCTAATGTCCCATGATCATCTAGAAGTCATGTGAACACAATCTTGGATGAGGTAGTTGGATGTCTTGTCCTATCACACCATTTGCCTCGTTAGGTAAAAGAGCCATCAATCTAACCAGATACACACATTACGCTCATGCTCCCAATACTAATTGTTACCAAACAAAACTCCTCTTGTTAACCTCTAAGCATGGGAAGAATGTCAAATGTTGATTGTGAATCGACTGCCAAATTGTAGGTTTAGAGTAACGATAATGAGATGGTTACTTAAGAAAAAATCTATGCTCAACTAGCTTATGGGATGGGGGGCGAGTGTTTAGGATGGCTAGAGCACACCCCCAAATTTTTTAGGGGACGATAATAATTAATTAATTAATTAATATATATAGAGAGAGAGAGAGAGAATAATAAATAATTCACCATGTAATTCAACATATGATGAGTGTTTGTATATCTATCATTTAACTTTTAATTAATTTTTTTATGAAATATATAATAAATGTTATATATAAAGATTTTAAAACATACTTATATAAATATAACATTAAGATTATATATTTAATATTAATATACAACATCGCATCACACTAAAGATTATATTACGAGAATCAAAGAAACCCTAGGTACGGTTACGATACTGAAAACGTGATCTCCATAAACACAGAACGATATTATTATTGAATGGTACACCATTACAATGAGGGTCTTATAAAGAGCTTGAGAGACCAAAACCCTAAAAGACGAAAACCCTAATATTTTAACCTAAAGTCACTAAGGTGACTTTATTACATGGGTAAGCCTTATATCTCTAATACCCCCATTAGGCGTACAGTGCTGAAAAATAACAAATTGAAATCAAATACATATATTGAATGTAAAACACATAAACTGAACACTAAACGTCAGTAATATCTTTTAGAAGCTTCTTCTTTGAACACAATTCCTGAACCAGTTTGAGCTCCATCGAGTTGCTTCATAACCCTCGTAATGGTGTAGTTGCTAAGTTGAATTCCCAAGTTTTCGAATTCCACCTCGTTGAGCTCTCGAATCTCTCGAAATTAATTATTGGACAGCAATCCACATGCATCTTGTGTAACCTCACTAGTAGACTACAATCCACATGCACATCTCTCCAACTAATGAGGGATCTTTCCCTAGATCCACAAATTCTGAACTAACTAGGCAACAATCCCTTTTAAGTTGTTAATTGATCCCTTCCTATATTCAAGGCGCGAGCTTCCTAAAATGCATAAAATCCCTTTTCTTCAGTAGATTCTTCACCATCGTCAACATTCGATGGATCTTCAACAACAACTACATCTCCTTTGATAAAGGCGAGAGTATGAGCTATGTGACCCATCACCATAGATCTCTAACCTAAGTCACCTGGTTTGTGTTCGTGTTCAAGTTTAGTGACCTTAAAGTTCGACAAAAAATTGACAGTGAAAATTTTGAGAATAAAATTCGGCATTAAGTTCGACATACTACAAAATTTGAAAAATAAAAAATATTATAATAAAATTCAATACTTTCATTATAACACGTGATATAAATGAAAATAGCATGTCAACATGATTAATCATTAAACATAAATTTTAAAAACAAATCATCTTGTTTAAAATATAAAAACATGTTAATGAATGTTTGAAACATAACATTAAAACATTTTACAAAAGTGAGCAAGCAAAACGAAAACTAGAACAAGAACACAATTAACTTCTACTACACTTTTAACTTGTAGACTTGGGACTGTAGTTTGCAACTTTGCTCAGAACGACCATGGGCTATGGCCACAGGAGCACAGGGAACAAAACAAAAGTTATTATTGTCAGGTCGATCGTCGGGGTATGTTGGTCGTTGGATAGTGGACTCGATCGAGACTCGAGGGAAAACCCGACAAAGATTATGGTCGACGGGTCGTGGTTTGATTCGATCTAGCTAAAATCCAAATGCGATTTGCAAATCGAAATCCGAATTGAGTATGGGCATGGGCCGCAAGCGAAAGAGTATGGTAACAATTACGAAGCTAGGATGCGACAATAAATCGAAATTCGAATGGAGTATCGGCATGGGTCGCAAGCGGAAGAGTATGGTAACAATTACGAAGCTGGGCGACGACAATTTAGGTATTTAGTTTGAGTTTTGTGTGTTTGGCGAACTTCATCGAATTTGGTCGAGATCAGACGAAAACCAGTGAATTTTGAACTTAATGGTTGAAATTCGCCGAACCCGGTGACTTAGTCTCTGACTAAGATCCTCTTCATAATTTCCATTGGTACTAATTGTATTATTAGGGTTCTTCCCTTTGGCATTAATCAAATTATTAGCTTTTGTACCCTCAATTCTCACCAACAATGCATTGCTTGCTTCATCCTTGGAATTCTTGAAGTTAATGATTTCATGCCTATTGGAGTATTGTAGGTATCTAGTTTTGCCCCATACCAGATCTTGTTCTAGCAATGAAGAATAACATGAAACCATTACAATAGCCTGATTCAAATACGCGAATTCCAAGAACGCCTGGTTGCAATTTGATCCAACATTGACCTTGGTGTTGACAATTTTCCCCAATAGCTTCTCCAATACGATAAGCTCTTCCTCCATAGAATCCCACATCAAATTTCTAAGGCACAACACCTTCAATGGCGACTGAGTGTACCGGAACTGTGGTTGGCCAACTTGCAAACCACTCTTCCCAAGCTTCAAACTCAGGGTTTTCAGCAACGGATATTATCGAGACATGAAATGTTCAAACCCTAAAAAACTCAATAGGCCAAAAAACACCAAACCCTTTGAGATCCAAACACCCAATGACTCAACCAGACCACAAAATACTAAGCCCTATAAGCTTTGAAGGCTCAAAAGCCTTCCGCCAAATTACGATATCCTTATCTTCTAATGGCAGCTCGATCCTTTAATTCGATGAGTGCTTTCTAAGTGTACGACTGCATGATTTCCATACGATTGGTGGCAATGTACAACTGCATAATTTCCATACAATTGGCAGCTCCTTCAAATCGTGACTTTGTCTCTCTTTCGATGGGCGACTGGGGGTATCCTCTGTTATCTGTTCTTAATACCTCTTCTCTTTATCATTGTAAACTCGAGTTAGATCGCGCAAGCATATAGAAGTGGCAGCCTATGAATTTCATACAACAATTTGATACGGACACACTCAAGCTAGGTCGCGACTCCCTTGAATTTGATAATCGACGGCTCCTTAAAATTTAAATGGTCGTTGTTCTCTTTCACATGGGCTCTACTACATTTGGTGGTTGACTTCTAACAAAATGGCGAATGATCCATGGACATGAGACAAGAATGGTGTTGAATTTTAATGAAGACTTGTACCTTGGACAAGTGGTTCCTATGGGTTTTTAAACTTTTACCTAGGAATGTGGTCCACAACTTAAAAGTGGGTCTTTTTCATAAAGTCACTTTATAAGTCGTAAAGTGAACTTTAAATTAGAAAGTGAAAAGTGACTTAGGAACTTAATGCACCAAGTGGGTTTTTATTTAAGTTGGGTGAGTGAAATTAAATAAAGTGAATATTAATGGAGCATTTAATTTCAACCGTTGATCTTGGGCAATGTGAGCCCTTGGATCAAAAAGAAACCTAAGAGTCACCTAGGGATTCTAAAGGAGGAAAAAGACCAAAAGAGAAGTCATTCTTTCCAAGAGAGATTGAGAGAGAGAAAGAGAAGAGAAAGTTTCTATTTTCTGAGAAGAGAAAGCAGTAGAGAAGAGGCACGAATTCCAAGGCTAAACTAGGGCACGGATTTCGAGGCAGCCAACGGTGAAGAAAAATCTGTACAGTACGGATTTGGTACGACCGAATTTACTGTACCTGTTCTGGTCGTACAGCAGCACGAAAACCAAGAAAAACAGGTGCATTTAATGGTCCGTACAGGTCGTACGGCCGTCGTACAGCTGCAAT
>ML776828.1:1112467-1137213 GCA_009831015.1 Picea engelmannii | reverse complement strand
CAGATCAAGGGTGGCCAATAGCCTTTTACATTCTCTCATACTTAGAACACTTATTACAACAGTGGAAATACGGAAAAAGGGGCCTTCTCAGGCCCTGCTGAATCACTGAATTTTGCATGTATGAGCACTGCTTGCTCATTCTTCGGCGGCTCTTCAGGAAATCCAGCTTGTGCAACCTGGTGGATAACAGTCCCAGACCAAGAACCCCAGTCATATACTGGGGGCCCTCTCAAGGGTCTTTACTGCTTGGTCCCTGACCAAGAACCCCATTCATCTACTGGGGGCCCTCACAAGGGTCTTTTGTTGCTTGGTCCCAGACCAAGAACCCCAGTCATCTATTGGGGGCCCTCACAAGGGTCTTTTGTTGCTTGGTCCCAGACCAAGAACCCCAGTCATCTCCTGGGGGGCCTCACAAGGGTCTTTTGTTGCTTGGTCCCAAACCAAGAACCTCAGGTGAGTATTGGGGGCCCTAGTCCACAACTAGGGTCTTAAGTCATCTTCCAGGGAGAATGGCTCTTGCAGTTGCATTAAATTCAACATCATCACCTAACACATAGATGTGAAGTACGAACACAATGACGTTGTCACCACTAGTCATGAGAAAATTATTGAAATGGGGGTTCATAACTAGGAAGGAGAACAAAAGAACATTCACTTATGAGAACACAGAGAACGACATTGTGCTCTTAGACAACTCAACAGTCCTCACACATATTTACACATCATCAACTGAGATGGAAATCTAAGTACAAACACAATGACATCTTCACTAGATACGATAACTCGATTCATAAGGGGGCTATCTTTGTACACATAGAGGTCCTACACACACAAAGATTGGGAAACACAACCATTCACCCGACCAATTAGGACTTCTTGATGAGAACATCCTAATGGCGTCTTCATAATGATGACCTAGTGACTTAACTCCTAATCCACAAAGTAATATAGTGGCATATCCCCACTAACCCAACATAAGGACTACTATGTATAATTAAATTTTCAATTAGTAGGTTGGTCATAATTAGGGCCTATACGAGTATTGTTGGACAAATTAGCATATATAGAGACGATTATACTCTTTCAAGACAGTTAAGTTTGTCATGCAACCCCTATAATACTTTGGAGCAGTGGTCCTCCACTATTATTCTTTATATTTGGTATATTCAGTATAATTTTGGCTATTTGGATCATTTTGGAACGTTCCAATTTGTATTAGACCATAGTTGATCCCACACCATTCAATTAAGAAGTACCCTCTCTTCCTGCAACTATAATTTTTATAAATATATCCAAATTCAATGGGACTGGAATCTGCATCCAGTGGAAACAGGAAGTTCAATCTTTCACAGGGCAAAATTTTGCAATATTTGCTAAAAATTTCAAGGATTTATAACTTGTACAAGTTCTACCTCTGAAGCAGTCCGAAATAAGAATTAAAAGCAATAGGTAATCTTCCATCGTGCATAACTTTTATTCCGCAAATCGAAATCTAACACCTTAATAGTTGTAAACATATAAACAGCTGCACAATTGCTCAACTTCGTGGTTTATGATTACTTGCCACTAAAAGTCAAGAGTAGACAAAATCAGGTAACTGAAACGTATAAAGTTTAAACAACATACCTTAGACAACAGTCGAACCCAAGCATTAGCAGATATCCTTTTCATCAAAGATAACCTTGTAGGAGGCACTTTGCCATGTTCACATTGAAGATTTGTATTGTCAATAGAGCTGCAAACAAAAATTTCATCAGAAAGATGCAACCACCTCAAAGAATTGGATTAAAATATTCATCTAACTCTGCAAACAAATCAAAATATATTATAATGTACATCTGTAAAACAAATATGGCAGCACAACAATAAATGATGCAACTATGACAATTTTCAGAAAAATATATTTCCATCTTAAAGAAAACTTAACATCCACACTAGCAAACAAAACAAGCAAGTTCAATTACAAAAGCCATTTCCATGCGCTTCTATATTTTATTGCGACATTTAATTTGGACAGGGATGACAAAAATGCAAACAAGGGGGAGGCCAGATGATAGCACATCAGTACAAGATTGTGCATAATATACCTAAGCCATCCACAATACACCAGGACTAACTCGGTTATTGCATACGTTTGAAGGACCTAACAAAAAGACAGATATCAATAAAAACTTAAATGGTTGCCCAATCCCGGAAAGGAAGCCTGTAGTTAATATAAGACAAAAAACAGCCCTTCTAAATCCGAGAGACTGGCATAAATGTGGAGTCTAAAATTGTGAGTTACCTAACAAATTTGGCACCATCCCAATAAAAGGCATACTGTATTGAATATTTTCCATTAAAAAAATTTGGCAGCACAGTAACAGCTGGTGTCACTTCGTGTTAATTCATAACATTGAACATGATGATGTTAAAACTCAAAAAACAATTTAATGGACATCTCTGAAAAGATAAATAAATTGGAAACATGACGGAAACGATCAAAGCCGAGTCCCAAAGACAAGGAAAATAGATCTCAACTGCATATATACAGAGTCCAGACTATCTTTGTTGAAATATTGTAACTGCGAAGAATATTCTAATTATTATTGATTTATTTTTATATAGATCAAATCCCCTTTTGTGGATTGATCATGTCGGGTATTGTATATGACCAAATCCCCTTTTGTGGATTGGTCAAACCATGTTTATATGGTGGTATTTGAGAAGTCGGCCCCTAGGGCTTATTAAAGTGGTTTTAACCACTAATTCGAAAAGTTGGCCCTACTTGATGAGGAGACACAACCCTAGCGCCTCCCAGCCAGTATAAATAAGAGATGATAGCACCTCATTCATTCACTCACTCAGTCACTCATCTAGTGCGCATCTTTTGGAGGTAGCTGCAGTTGCAAGGAGGAGAGAGAGGCGCATGCTTAGTCTTGGATATTCTCCCCCATGAGAGTTTCCCAGGATAAAATGTTGTGTACCTTGTGATTGTGTTTCTTTCAGTGATCCTATTTATGCTATTATCTTTGAAAAGCATTAAAACTTAACATGATATCAGAGTTGAACTGAATAGAGCACCTTTCACTGGGTAACCAAAAACGTCACTGTTGTCGTACAAGAAAATTAGGGCTTTCTATTGGAAGGGAATTTCTAACTAAAAAACATCTAGGGAAGTGCGCCCTAGCCTAGCGCACCCTTTGGCAGCTTGAGCACACCTTTTCAGTGGACAGAGCCTCTGAAAAGTCAAACCCTAGTTTTGACTGGTACCAAAAAACCAAAAAACCAGGAAACCAGAACCAGTACCAGAAGTACTAGTCCAGATTTCCGCAGGTCAAGTTTCAAGGGGTAAAACTTGAAATTTTTTAAATCAAACAGCTCCAACCTACTCACCTCAACCCAGCACATCTCCTGGTAAGTTCAGAATCACTTTCTGGGCACTTTCATTTTTTGGTCATTTTCTCAGCTCCAGGTCAAGATGTCTGCAAACACTAAGCTTGTTGACAAGTTAGAAGGTGTGGAAAACTTTCGTGCCTGGAAGTATAGAATTGGACTCATTCTTGAAAAGAATGACCTTGCAAAATTCATAGAAGAAAATGTACCAGAACCCGAAGAAGAAGCAGCCAAAGCAAAGTACAAGAAGGATATGGTTAGGGCCAAAAGGATAATTGCAGATTCCATTAAAGATCACTTGATCCCTCAAGTGTCTTCTAAGAATACTCCAAAAGAGATGTTTGATGCCCTAACCAGAATGTATGAAGGAAACAACATCAACCGGAAGATGAACTTGAGAACCCAACTCAAGAATACAAAGATGCAAAAAGGAGAAACAGTTCATGACTATTTATTTCTCTAGGGTTTCTCAATTCAAGGAATAAATAGAAGCAATTGGAGACAACCTAGATGAAAATGAACTTATAATGACAGCTCTTAATGGTCTCACAAGACCTTGGGATGCCTTCATCCAAACCATCTGTGCAAGAAAAGAAAAACTCCATTTTGATAGCTTATGGGAAGAATGTTTTCAAGAAGAAGCAAGAGTGGCAAACCGAGAAGTAGTACTATTAAGGGATGAAGATCAAGCCTTAGTTGCTCATACTAAAGGAGGAAAGAAAAGGTCTCATTTCCAAAAGGAGACCTATCTTCATAAGGAATCTCACTCCCCAAAGAGATTCACCCACTCCCATAAAGAATCTCATCCTCCAAAGAGATTCCAGAAATTTCATAAGGATCAAAGAAAGGAAAAAGACTTCTCCTCCTATCAATGTTATCATTGTGATAAGATGGGAAACATTGCTAAGAATTGTCCTGCCAGAAGGGAAGAATACAAGAAGAGAAATAACAAAAGACATCATGCCCATGCAGTTGAAGATGATGAGCCACCCACAAAGATGACTAAAGAAGAAATTGAAGATTATGTTTTGTTTTCCGCCCTCTCAGGATCCGTGATACCCGGAGAGGATACTTGGCTCATAGATAGTGGTGCTTCTAAGCACATGACAGGTCAGAGAGACATTCTCTCTAGCCTTACAGAAAAAAACTTTCCCCAGAAAGTCTCACTTGGAGATGACTATCAGTACCCTATCAAAGGAATGGGAGAATCCACTTACAAACTAGATTCAGGAACTCCGATGAAAATGAAGGTTGTATTGTAAGTACCAAGTTTGACAAAGAACTTACTTTTTATCTCAGCTTTAGATAAGAAAGGTTTCAGGGTTGCATTCATAGATGGTGAAGTTCTTATGTGGCTTGTTATCGCATATAGTTGTGAAGGACAGCAGGTCGTCCAGGTCCTTGGTCTGCACAGGAAACATCTAAACGCAGCATTCAAAGCAGCTCATTTCGGGCTTGAAATACAAGCAGCGATCGGGTTCAATTTTCAACGGCAAAGATCCCAGGAGCATTTCATATCAACGGCTCTCGAGCAATTGGGATTTCGAAGTAGCACAAGGATTAACAACCAGGTGGAAGCCCCGTAGTTAAAAATCAAGCTCTACGTGTCCTCCTCAGATCGGACGGTCATCATTTATTTCGAGAATCCGGGCTTTGGGAGTTTCAGCATCTCCAACCTCAATTTCATCCAAAGCGTTTTCTCCCGAAGTCACAGATCATGCGCCGCATGTCCTCCCAGATCGATGGTTGTCGTTCACTTCAGGAATCCGGGCTTCAGGAGTTTCAGCATCTCCAACCCCAGATTCATCCGAAGCGTTTTCTCCCGAAGTCGCAGATCATGCGCCGCGTGTCCTCCTCAAATCGACGGTCGTCGTTCACTTCGAGAATCTGGGCTTCGAGAGTTTCAGCATCTGCAACCCAAATTTCATCTGGAGCGTTTTCTCCCAGAGTCGCAGATCATGCGCCACGCGTCCTTTCAAATCGGACGGTCAATATCTATTTCGAGAATCCGAGCTTCGGGAGTTTCAGCATCTCCACTCCCGATTTCTTCCGAAGTGCTTTCACCCGAAGTCCAACGATCGTTGTCGCATGTCCATCCGAATCAACAGTCATCGTTCACTTCGGAGCTTCAGCATTCATTTCAGGTCGCCACGTCACTCTGGGCCCATATTTATGCCAGCTCTACATGCAGATCCCTCTCGAACTCCGAAGTCCAAAGTATGTGGCACCCATCAGTGCAGACATGTGGCACCCTTATCAGTCACGACACGTGGCATCCATCTAGCGTTGACACATGGCACTCATTTCAAGCATGTTCGGACGTGTCTTCAGCCTATTTTCGAGTGACACATGTCACCCCTCCATCCGTGATACGTCAGCATAGTGACGTCAGGTCTCCATGTCAGATCATCCTCCAGGAAGCATTCTTGCTCAGCGCCCAAATTAGCGCCATCTCTAAGCGTGGTTAGAAGGATCCTAGAGTTGGTGGGCAGATAAACTTTAGCGGGGACGCTTAGTTAGCAGAGGTGCCCAGATCGCGGATCGAGGCCAGATCAACGGCCACGCTCCATTGCGGGGACGCAACAAGCTCGAAAGATAAAATTCTTGAGCAGTCCCACAATTAAAACCATGGTAAAGCAAAAGAGCTACGTGGTGGATTGTGGGCTCAAAAGCAGTGTGAGTTCAAACCACCTTTGATGGCCCCGCAATCACGTGCTTATAAAGCGTCAAATCCAAGAGCAGCACGTGGCCACCCCCTAGGCATTAAGCCTCGCCCCGATTCTGAGGGTTCAGTTAATAAAAGAAAGGACTGGTGGTTGAAACCTCGAATCACCCAATAATTAGAAAGCATGGAGGGTCTAGTTGTGGAGACGAAACTGTCAGTCCGAGGTACCCCCATGGACAGTTTTTCTTGCAGGCCCATATTGAGCTGAGTTTGCGTCTAACAGGAGGATACACGCTCAGTCTGACAGAAGAAGGCGCAGACGAAAGGCTTTGAATGGAATGGCCAGATCACACCCCTAGTAGTTGTGGACTGATCTGAGTATAAATAGATCAGTTCAAGATTTTGTTAAAGGGGGTCAACTGGTTGAGCAGAGCTCCATACTGTGTAATTTTTTATGCCGGAACTGTTCTCTAGTTATGTATCAAATTTGAGACTTTCGCATTAATAGAAGTCAGCTTCTCTCATCTCTTCGTAAAAACTATGCTAAAACGCTCGGGCATGGAGGATCCAGTCGAGAGTTGTAGTTCTATTGTAATGTAGGTTTGATTACAGTATTGTTGTGACCAATTCTAGTCAGCTTCCTTGTTATCTTATTCCCCCTTATGCTGAAAGGCTCGGGCATGGAGGATCCAGTCGAGTTGTTGTAGTTGCATTGTGATGTAGGTTTGATCATTATGCTGCTGTGACATATTTCAGCGTCTGAAACTTGAGTTCAAGAGTGCTCTTGAGCCTGCGTTTTTCTTCACCAAGTTGCTTGAAAGCTGGATGCCCATAGCAGTCTTGTTCACCTCTCTCACTAAGTCTTCCTTCAGCTCACACTTAAACTCAAATCACTAACTGAAGTTAATGAGGCCCTCACTTCCCTGTGCATTGCTTGTCCAGTTTTTGTGTTAAAATCATTCTTGTACTGAGTTTTGTCCATTTGACCTCCACTCACAAAACCAACATCCACCAAACATTCTGATGGGTACTGGGCTTATCCTCTTGCAGTCTGAGGGTGACTCTCAGTGCTAACATGGCCTAAAGGAAAAACCATAGAAGATGCAATTGTTATTGGAACAGAAGAAGGTGGCTTTTATAAGTTAAAAGGTCACTCAGATGCAGCCTTGACTCACTCCATTGTGAGTCCATGTGAACTTTGGCATAGAAGACTAGCTCACTTCAACTACAAAGCCTTACCATATGTAAGCAAGGTAGTTACAGGTTTACCAGAATTCAAGGTTGACCATGAAGGTGTATGCAAGGGATGTGCACAAGGAAAGAACATAAAGAATCCTTTCCCAAAGAGCGACAGTAAAGCAGAAGGAACCTTGGAGCTCATCCACTCAGATGTATGTGGCCCAATGCCATCAACCTCTCTAAGTGGGTATGTATACTATGTATCATTTATTGATGATCACTCTCGCAATACTTGGGTTTATTTCTTGAAATCAAAAGATGAAGTACTCGAGAAGTTCAAGGAATTCAAAGCCTTGGTAGAAAATCTCTCCGAAAGAAAGATCAAGATACTCAGGTCAGATAATGGAGGTGAATACACCTCAAAAGAATTTGGAAGCTTTTGTAGAGATGTCGGGATTAAGAGGGAGCTCACCACTCCCTATAATCCTCAACAAAATGGTGTAGCAGAAAGAAAGAATAGAACAATAATGGAAGCAGTTAAAACTATGATCCACAATCAAGATCTTCCAATGCACTTATGGGCTGAAGCAGCAAGAACAACAGTTTATGTCCAAAACAGATTATCCCATAATGCACTTGGATTCAAAACCCCCGAAGAAATGTTCTCCAGAAAGAAGCCAGAAGTAAGCCATCTCAAAATATTTGGTTGTCCAATGTTTGTACACATTCCGAAAGAAAGGAGAACCAAGTTGGATCCTTCAGGAAAGAAGGGAATATTTTTTGGATACTGTGAGGTCTCTAAGGCCTTCAAAATTTTCATACCAAGTTACCATCATATTGAGATCAGCAAAGATGTAACCTTTGATGAAGATGCAGCACTCAAAAGATCAAGGAAGTGTCAGCTTGAAGAAGTATATGAAGAAGAACCTGTAGCTCCCGGAGTTGCAAAACCTCTGAAGGAAGTCACAATTACCCCAGATGATGAGATTCCAAAAGATCATGATATGATAGAATCTCAAGAACCTCCCCAGATATATGGCCTTGATGTGTGATCTCATAGAAAAGGAACCTACTTGCTTTGAAGAAGCCATTCAGAAGAAAGAATGGGTGGATGCCATGACGAAAGAATACCAGTCCATTATAAAGAATGATGTATGGGAAATAGTTCCCAAACCAATGAACAAAGATGTGGTATCTTCCAAATGGATATACAAGACAAAACATGATGCAGACGAAAGTATTGAAAAATATAATGCAAGATTTGTAGCTCGTGGCTTTTCTCAAAAGGAAGGCATTGATTATGAAGAGACGTTTGCTCATGTAGCCAGATACACTTCTATCAAAACAATCATAGCTCTTGCAGCCAAGATGAAGTGGAAGTTACACCAGATGGATGTGAAAAGTTAAAACAACCTTCTTAAATGGTGTTATTGAAGAAGAAGTGTACATAGAACAACCTCAAGGGTTTGAAGTTGAAGATAGGAAGACTCATGTCTGCAGGTTGAAGAAAACTCTGTATGGGCTGAAGCAAGCTCCTAGAGCTTGGTGTGGCAGAATTGACAGTTTCCTAATGAGCTTGGGCTTTACCAAGAGTAAAGTTGATTCTAACATTTACTTCAAGGTTATGAATGATGAGCCAGTTATATTGTTGTTGTATGTGGATGACTTATTCTTAACTGGAGAAGAAAAGCTCATCATAGAATGTAAGAAGAAGCTCGCTGCAGAATTTGAGATGAAAGACCGGCCTGATGCATTATTTCTTAGGTCTTGGAGTTTGGCAAAGCCCAGAGAAGATCTTCCTTAACCAAGGGAAGTATGCAGTTGAAATATTGAAGAGATTTGATATGTTGGAGTGTAAAGCCATGAACACACCCATGGAAACAAAGTTGAAGATCCTGGTGGATACTTCGTCAGAGTTGGTTGATGCTACTTTGTACAGACAGATTATAGGTTCGTTGATGTATCTGACAAATACCAAGCCAAATATATGTTTTGTTGTGAACACCTTGAGTCAGTATCTGGTAGAGCCCAGACGTGTTCACCTTGTAGCTGCAAAACATGTGATGAGATACCTTAAGGGTACGTTGGAATATGGTTTATGTTATACTGGAGATCATGACTTCAGACTGTATGGATATACTGATTCAGATTGGGCTGGAAGTGTTTCTAATAGAAAGAGCACTTCAGGATGTTGTTTCAATCAGGGGTCAGCCATGACTTCATGGCAGAGCAGGAAGCAATCTAGTATTGCTCTCAGCACGACAGAAGCGAAATACATTGCAACATGTTCCACCAGTTTTGAAGCCATATGGCTTCGGAAGTTGTTGACAGGTCTATTCGATCTAGAGATGGAAGCCACCGTGATTCTATGTGATAACCAGAGTTGTATAAAGATGACAGAGAACCCAGTGTTCCATGATAAATCGAAGCACATAGAAATCCGATATCACTACATTCGTGATATGGTGCAGAGGGGAGCTATAAAGCTCCAATATGTTGGCACAGATGAGCAAGTTGCATATGTGTTGACCAAGCCTCTATCTCGTGTGAAGTTTAAGCACTTCTGAGACAAGCTTGGTGTTGTCCGAAAGGACCTCCCTCGAAAGGGGGAGTGATGTTGATGATACTATAGTATCCTAACCAACAGCAGGTAGCTCCGTTAGGATTTTATATCCTAGGGGATTGATCATCCCTGGGCAGATCTCGAAGGTCCGGTAAGGACGGTCTGTCAGAGTACCTGTACATGTATATGCCAGTTGTGGTCAGTAGAGGTAGCTCCGTTAGGATTTTATATCCTAGGGAATCTTATGATTCCTGGGCAGATCCCGACGGTGCGGTAAGGACGGTCTGTCAGAGTACCACAAAATGTTGTTGTTGCACCTGCCTCATTCTGTTGCCATATGATAATGATGTTGTTATCTCAGCCTCGTGCTGATGATGATGTTGTTTTCTCAGCCTCGTGCTGATGATGATGTTGTTTTCTCAACCTCATGTTGATGATGTTGTTGTGTTGTTGATGATGTATCAGCCTCGTGTTGTTGATGATGGTATCAGCCTCGTGTTGTTATTGATGATGAGAAAAACTTCCGATGATTTATAGATGTGTCAGTCAGTGTTCCAAATGTTGATGATGTTGCTGCCCTCTCTCTCTCTTGATGATGTTGTATTGAGTTGTGTCAGTAGAATACCCTTCTTGTTAAGGGGGAGTGTTGAAATATTGTAACTGCGAAGAATATTCTAATTATCATTGAGTTATTTTTATATAGATCAAATCCCCTTTTGTGGATTGATCATGTCGGGTCGTGTATATGACCAAATCCCCTTTTGTGGATTAGTCAAACCATGTTTATATGGTGGTATTTGAGAAGTCGGCCCCTAGAGCTTATTAAAGTGGTTTTAACCACTAATTGGAGAAGTTGGCCCTACTTGATGAAGAGACACAACCCTAGCACCTCCCAGTCAGTATAAATAAGAGATGATAGCACCTCATTCATTCACTCACTCACTCACTCACTCATCTAGTGCGCATCTTTTGGAGGTAGTTGCAGTTGCAAGAAGAAGGAGAGAGAGGCGCATGCTCAGTCTTGGATATTCTCTAGTGTTTTGGTTTTAGTCTTGGCATTGTATTGGCAATCTATATTAAAGAAGTTTTTGCTGGGTTTTCTCCCCCATGAGGGTTTCCCAGGGTAAAATGTTGTGTACCTTGTAATTGTGTTTTTTTCAGTGATCCTATTTGTGCTATTAACTTTGAAATGCATTTAAACTTAACAATCTTCACCTATCAAAAATCAATGAAAAGCTGGTTCCATATTTGCACAAACAAGACTTGTTGCTTCACACTAAATTTCAAATTTAAGCATGCTGAACTTAAAGATAAGTTAGAAAAATATAGAACAAAAACACAAAACAAACTCGAAAAGAGTCGGTGATAATCGATATGATTGTCAAAATACCCAGAAAAGCAGTATGCACATACACAGAGTTACAAAACGATATCCATATACATAGCAATGAAACAAGTAAAAGATGTAAAGCCGGCCCCTCAATCTTGGCCATGCCTCTTTCAATTTTAAGCATGCTGAACTTAAAGAGAAGTTAGAAAAATATAGAACAAAAACACAAAACAAACTCGAAAAGATGCAAAGCCGGCCCCTCAATCTTGGCCATGCCTCTTGTAATAAACTTTGACATAAATCCTTGACAAGTTTAAGAGAAGTAATGAGCTATTAACAAAGCAAAATAAGCCCAGAAAACAGTTGCTTAATGAGAGGAGATATCAGAATGACCAGATCTCAATGGGATGAAAAGAATCCATGAGCTACTCTCAAAACACAATAAGCCCAGAAAATGGTGCCTATCAAAATACGCACCCAACATGTTGAACACAAAATTGGAGATATGTCAATAACCAGAAATCCTAATTAACTTTCTCTGCGACTAAATCTGCAAATACCCATCTGACCATTCATCTAAGCCAAACACTTAAATTAGTAAAAGTTAAAACTTACAGAGGTGAAATATTATCAGCCCACTGTCGAAGCCAATCAGTTGAGATCCAGTAATATGGTTCATCAAGGGAATGTACAGGTGCCTCAGAAAGAACAGATCTTACTTCATTTTTGCGATCTGCCATATTCTGCAATATCTCCTCTTTTTTTAATCTATACTCTTCACATATACTATCATACTGTCTGTTTAATTCCTCTAACTCTTGACAAAGATGTTTTGGCAGTGAAGGACCACTGATATTTATATTTTCATTTCCATCAATATCCATTGGTTCAACCCCTGAAACCAATGGCTTGGATCTCTTCACACACTCGTCTGACTTTCTACGACTATACATCAGCATATATGCATCCGCAGAAGAAAATGTGTTCAGATTATCAGTATCAATGTCATCTGATATTATCTGTTGACCTGAAACAGAGGCGTCTGCGTCGATGTTCAAATCAGATGAGTTGGTATCAGGTTCCTGCAAAGAATTGCCACCTTTACCTCGTGTAGACAATGCTTCCCCAAATGGATGAGATCCTAACTTTGAGACTTGCTCATCATCAAACTCCCACCACATTCCACTGTATTCTTCTTTAATATGTGCAACATAATGACCACTGTTTACCATGGCCCCCTTGTGTATCAATATAGCTGACAAATCGTATATGAGAGGCTTAAGCTCTCGAGTCTCACTCAATCTTGATCCCATATCCAAACTTCTTGGAAAACTGAATTTTGAAGTGACCTTCTTCTTTGATGTAGTCTGCACAATAGATATTGTCAGAAACTTTCTTCAGTATTACTTGGAAAACCAATATCTGGCTCATAACTACTCTCAGAGTATCTTATATATATTCATTTCCATTACAGGCATAAATTATGAAATAGTTTTCAAATTGGAACATGACACCAGCACCAATGCTACCAGTTACCAGCATTACCTTGGCAAGGAAAACACACCGTTTAAGCTGAAAATTGAGTACCGGAGGAAGAGTACGCAACTTAATACAACGGGTTGCATCTACCCGAGCTTTACAAGATTCACAGAAGTATTGATTTTCACCTTGTAGATGCTCAATACTCAGGTAATCATCCAAACTCTCCTCCAGATTATTTAAACCTTTAACATTCAGTTCTAATTCATAGAAATCCTCAACTTTACCAGAAGCCTCAGATTCTTGCCCACACGTTGAGCACCTTCAAGACATAAACACCATAGTTTATCACAATGTAAATTAATGATATTATAATGAAAAAAGAAACACAACATACACAATTTTGTCCCAATATTTTCAAGATGGTAAGGTAATAGACCAAAACAGTTTTAGAGACAAAAGATGAATATGATTATATGAATAATTTCAAACAAACAACATTCAGTTGCAATGCTGCTAGCAGGAAACTGAATGCTGCAGATCCAAATCAGCATTGCAGACATATCCCAGCAGTCACAGAAATATGATCAAAAAGGAAGAAATATTTAGAAGAAAACCGCTTAAGACGCATTTCATTACTTGAATAATCTACATTAATAAAAACAGCCTTACAAAGTATAAGTTTTATAACTTATAACATCTTGTAAGAGGTATATTTATCTTATTATGCACCAAAAGGTATAATTATCACTTGCAAATGCTTCACTATTGGTTATATCTATCTTGCGACATACCTTGTACAGCTGAATAGTGAATGACAAACACAAAGGATTATTTACCTCACACATATACACATGCCCGCAATAACACTTGTAACTAGCTTGTAAAGACAAAAAACTGATCAACTACGGTTTCCTTACATAATTGCCAGATCAATTTGTATCAGTAATATACTGTCAATGCTAAGCTGAAAAATAAATAATATGATTTAAAATTGTTAGGAGGATTATAGTAGTATATAATAGCTTCTAAATCCCATGTACAATGTAAACTTGACCAGTGACTTAATTGCAAAGTGTAACAAATATTTGGAAATAATATATAATCCCAAAAGCACAATTTTCCTATTGAATAGGGACAATGCCAAAAAGGGGCAAAAGTGTTATGTAAAGTTTCACCTAAGAGCACTAGGAATGCACCTTGTCAACCTGTGTAGTTTAAGCAAGAGAAATGCAAGCCATGATGCCTAAACATAAAAGTTGCAAATTATATATACAGGAGACCTCTTTAAAATGCAGCTTGTATTTCTGGGAAGATGAGATAAATCGCAAAAGCGGCACCCTAACAGTAGAGATGGGCAGCAGAAAACATGCTGATTGAATTAACAAATAATGTATTAACTTCCTTACTTGGCACAAGTGCATGAAGAGGCGAATGACTTGAAACAAAGATTTAGTAACACCGGGAGTGTCTCTCACAACGGGAATGAACACGAACCTTGACTAATCAGGGCATGCCATAAAGGTAAAACTACTAGGAAATGCCCAAAACGAAAGCAGAAAACGATGCTGGAGTGCTAAGACTCCAATAATATTTAAGTGTCATCATATTGTATAATGATCACTTTATTTATCAGTGATGTGTGACCAACATAACTGTAATACCCTGGTTTTGAATACCCAGATTAATAATGTATTTTGTTTATTTGATGAAAGGCCAGAGTGCCTGAACAATTAAAAGAGGCCGGAGTGCGTAGGAAATGTAATGCTTTGAATAATAAAATAAATCACTGGCTGCAAGACAAACAAGGACAAGAGTTATAGGGGGCTATGATTCCACGAGAGAGGGGGAAAGCTGAGGGGCTAAGCCTTTACATTTTAAAATTATTTTTATTTTATAATTACCCACCTTGGAATTTTGGAGAGAAAGAGGGGGTTACATGAGCTTATTGGGGGAAGTCCACATTATGCTTGTCTGCTTGCTGGTTATTGTTGTGCATGGCATATTGTTCATTCATTTTATGGTGTAGCATGAATCTTGATTAATACATGTGTTGTTATTGTATTTCTTTCATGTTTTATTATTAATTAATTGGTATCGGAAATTCGAAATCAGCCCAAGAGGGCGATTTAGAGGTACCCAGGCAATGGGCACAAACTCAGACCAGAGCATAGAGCAAATCATTTTTGGGTTGCTGATCTGGGTGCATTACAGAGTGGTATCAGAACGTTCTTGAGAGCATTTTGAGGTAGCATGACTCAGCTGGGTGGCTGGGTATGTTACAGTAACCTTAGATGTTAAGGTTTCGGGTAAGGTGGTTGAACCACCATAACCACTCAGGGGTGTTATAAATTGTAATGAAACACGATGCAAAGGTATCGGTGAAAGATTTATGATGGAGCATCAATAATAAACTACATGTTTTATCTTCTCTCTACCTACAATGTGTGCACCATAAAATTCTTACATGGTATCAAAGTGATACCAAACCTTTGCCCATGATTGAAGAGGATCTAAGTTTATACATCACAAAAAGTCATGCAAATTTGGAGTCATCCAAAGATTCTGCATCAAAGTGTGAATAGTAGAGGCAAGTTTAAAGACATCTATATTTTTAGGTTTAGATGTTTACTTTGAAGTTTGGAATGACAATATAAATAAAGTTGAAGGTGATAAGGTTTTTTTATAGATCAAGAGAATTAAGCTGCCGAAGTCTTTGAAAGCCCACCACAAATTTTGACAGGTTTGATGGAGGCTGTTTTCAGATTTTCTAAAACTTGAAGATGCAATTGAGGCAAAGATCCAAAGATGCAGTTGAGGCACAAACAGCTCACATGAGAAATACTTGCATATAGGGCATAAGATAAGATAGATAAGATAATTTTATTAATGTCCAACAAATGACCACAAAAGTAGGTCAATGGGACTAAAAGGTGCATCCAATGTGAATACAATGTGGGAGTGTGAAAGTAACTCCTATATCAATATTGAAAGAAAAAGAGAGAAAGTGAAAAGAGTACAATATAAGCAAGTATATAACTGAACGAATCGCTAAGTCTAACCAAAAGGATACAACAGTGGTATAAGTGTAGTGATACAATAGAAGGGCCAAAGACTATAGATCTCAAAGCTAAGTGAGAGAGAGATGGAGATGATATCAAGCCTATTGGTCCTGATGACCATGGAGGGGTAGGCCTAAGTACTAGCTCTCTATCGAAGTCGTTGATCATTGTTAAAGGGCTGATGTAATTGTGAATGATGTCCTTCGAGAGTGGTCGGGGTTGGGGAGATGGGTTGTATGATCTTGAGGATGAGTGTAAGAACGAGGAAGCCCTACTCTCCTACCATCTAAGGTCGAAGAAAAGAAACTCCAAATAGAACCCTAGCTACTCGACTAAATTTGGGGGAGTAGTCCAATGAGTAGAACACACCCTACACTAGACCCATCTAGAGTTGGTATCGTGTGGTTTATCAATTGGCACAACAACTCCGCACAAACCTCAAAGATGTCGATCGACCACCCAAGGGTAGGAGGTCGAGAATAGACCCAAGGCCTCACTACTATATGATTTGAAGTAACTTGATGATATGTCAATTGCTTGTTGCTTTGATCTGATAAAGCAACCAAAAGTATGAGGTGATCCTCCTAGTGGTCACAGGACAGAACAAGGCATGCAAGAACTGAGATTTGTTGCTCAATATCTCTCATGAAGAGAACCAAGCATCTCTAGTCGTGATATTGGAAGAAAGTGGAGAGGGAGCTCCATGAGTCCCTATAGAGGCAATAGTAGCATTCTTTGATCACATAATAAAGGGGGCAATTGAAAATAAGATGCATCCATGTCTCTCGCTCTTGTAAGTGACACGTCTGATAAGTCTTGTCTAGTCATGGGATATGGTGGTCAGACTCAATCCAAAATTTGTGGGAGCCATCCAAGACTAGCTTGAGGGGATCCTCAATGACTGCAACTAGTGTCTCCATGTGTATGGAGGACAAACAATAATGACATCCCACAACTCCACAAAGTGCTCCAGATAGAAAGCCATCTTCAAGTCTAGGTTCTCAAAGGCTACGGGTCCAAGTAACTTGGATGTACAATCTGTAGATGCCCTTTATGATGGCCCAATTCAATTCCCTGCTTACTCGGCAAGTGGTGGCTTAGCACATCTAAAGAGTACCTAAAGGGGAGTAGATGGTCTGGGGAGATGATCATCCACTAGAGAAGCCAAGAAGCCTTTGTGTACTAGCATCGTGCACATTAGGGCATCCAAAGTAAGATGTTTGCATATTTATCAACATGAATACCCAATAAAGATTTGTAGTTTGTAGATAGACACCCAAACAAGGAAGAGAAGCCCACACTAGTTTGTTCCAACAGTGCTGAAAATATCAAACCAACAACAATGGATGACACCCAAGTATATAAGGCATAAAAAACACATTGCAAGCAATGATTATTTATGCATACCAACAACCTATGTGATACACCCATGAAGGATAGTTATAAACTAGTTAGAATGATAAGCTATTGCAGAATATGATGATGAACGCATTGAAATATGCCACATGCAAACATAGACAAGAACCCACCAAAGATTCTAAACATTTATTTTTACAATACATTTACAAAAGACAGTTGGGCTCATAATCATTAGCAAAGACTACTATCATACGCCTTTAAACTAGAATGAGTAGTAATAAGCTACACAGTAGGGGGGATGGAGGAAGAAGAACTAGTAGAATATTCACATGAGCATATGGACTATGAGAGTGCAGCCATAATCTTTCCAACTCAAGAAGTCGTCATTGAGGCTTGGAGGGATAAAGAGCGAGATGGAAAAGAGAAGGGCGACAATCTCTGCAACAATGTTGTAAATCCAGTGTGCCCTAAGTCATTGTCCCTAGTATTGACCCTCGATGGAACACAAATGGAACCAGGACCAAAAGGTGAAGCACACCTTAGTTCCAAAAGACTTGATTTTTTGCCACTTGCATGAAGGCAAGAACCATTTATGGAACAAGAATTCCACTGGTATCTCCTAATAATGGTGGATAGTTTAATCCCTAGGGCATGGATCAAAGGAATCAAGAGGTAGGGAGGAAGGGGTTGCCTCCACTCCAAGACATTATTCAATCTGATCTAGCCATGATGGGGCTATGCATGGGGTTTGAGGATAGGATAAGGATCCATCATGAGAAGGCAAGGAAGTTTGAAATGAAGAATGATGATCAAGAAGGGGATCTCCTTACTTCCCTTGTACAATAAGCCTATCTGTATGTGCAAAGCAACAAGATCTACTTTAAGCAAGGACCAGCAATAGTAGAGACATGTTTTGTTTTATCAAAGGCCATGGAAGGCAATGGAAAGGCTCTACACGTCAGAGAGAAGGGAGGTTTTACATTAAATATTGTCTCTTATCCTCCCAACTTTGTACAAAGGGAGCCTAAGGATATACAAGGGCAGCATATAGGCCTTGGTAAGTCATCCCTTCTATCACCTCATTCTATTGGTGTTTATGGGTCAAGAGAGAACCCTCAATTTTCAATAAGTATTAAGGGATCTATGTGGTAAATCCATCTCCCATGAGATTACGTAACCCTATAAAGGATAAGGCAAAATCCGGGGGGATTAGAAGTTATTCAAAGGAAGGTCGCCTCTCCAAGAGATAAAACAAGTGAAAGGAGGAGGGAAAAGGGGGGAAAATAGTTAAGTTAAGGCAGGAGAGGATGAAGTTTGTTATAGGCTTGGAGGTGGTGAATGAAAACACCTTAATGTATCAGAGACAGCCCTAATAGGGTGTTTTTACCAAAAGAGAATGGGTGAAAAAAAACCCTCAATAGTGGATGGAAAAACGATGGAAACCAAAACTACAGCATGTTCCAAGATTCTGTATGTTGGCGAGAGGTTATATGACCCTTGTTTTCAAGTCAAGATCAGACAAGGATTAAATATGTCCAAGCAAACACATCTCTCTGCTATTTGAACAAATGTATATAAGCTTGTCTTTCAACTTCTATATAACAAGAGCCAAGATAGAAGGGATGTATGGTTCTGGAAGGACATCCTTCTAAATTTGAACTTTCAAGAGGCCAAATTTGACCCTCTTAAGTTAAGGGCAAATTTGGCCATTGTATGGGTTAAATTGCCTTATCTCCCTTTAAAGCTACAAAACGAATAAGTATTCAAGGCCATAGGAACAAGATAGGGAAGCATATCACTATGGATGACAACAACAAATCCACGAAAAGCACATCTAGAACTATGGAAAACAAATGTGTTAAGTTTAAACCTTGGGGAAGGGCTTCTATATGGCATGGGTATTGTGGTTAGAGGAATGGAGCACAAGAAGATTTAAATTACATCAAAATCCCTTTCAAATGTAGCATATGCGAAAAATATGGCCATTTAAAAAATGCATGTCCCAAGAGAGGGGAAATCGACATGTTAGATGATATGAGCTAGGCATTATAGGTATGGCAGACAAACTTTAAAGAGTTTTAAGGTTCAATCTCAAGATTGTGGTCCTTATTGCAAAGCCAAAGAGGCAATCACTCAAAATTCTATTGAAACAAATAGAAGGGATAGGCAGAAACTACAATATTGTGCAGAGAGATATACATGGTGGAAAGAGAGGGAATCTCAAATAGAAAAAGGAATCAGTAGTCTTCAATCCAATTTGGATATGGCTCTTGGCCATAAACAAAAAAGGAAGGAGGTAATGGTCATCCCTCGCCCCTATACTTTATCTTTCCAAGAAAAACATCTTTAGTCCACAAGCCTTGTTGAGGAAAGAACAATATTTGCAAAGAATTGTGAAGATACTGGTCATACACCTAAGGAATTCATAAATGAAGATTTACCTCTAAAGGAAGCAACTTTGTTGATGCAAGAGGGTCAAAAGCGTTCTAGCTCAAATGGTAAAGGGAAGGCCTTGGCAGTACCTTTTACTAAAACCAAAAAAAGTTCTTCCTCTTTTGAGAAGGAAGGTTCCTCCCGCCTAAAAATCCATAGAACTTGTCACGTTAGATATAGTCAATAACATCATTAAAGAAGTGGAGGGGGTTTGGAAATTGATATAGGTACATCCATCCAAAAGCATCACGACAGGGAGTCATATTCAATTACCAAATGAGCAAGCAGAAGTTGAGATTAACGGAGGAAAGCAAAAATCCATAAAGGAGGCCCTCAGAGCAGGGATGGCCTCAAGAAAGAGACAAAAAATATGTCTTTCTATAAACATTAGGGAGCACCCTGGAAACAAAACTCCCTATAGAGAATGGTCCAAAAGTATAAGTCAAGTGTCCTCTTTATACAAGAGACAATGTTTAAGTAGTGAAGATTTGATAGGTCCCCTTCATGTACCCTACAAAAGGTGGAATTTTGTGGTGTGTTGTGCTAGAGGATGGTCAAGAGGATTAGTTGTGGGATGGAAGCACTCATGTAAGCTAAGGAAGCATGTTTTTTTGGGGTTCCACAATAATTTGCACTTTGTATGCTACTAAGTGGTGGATTTGAATAGAAACATCAATTTTGTAAATTTCTATAGGCTACGCCACAACAAAAATGATCACTGGAATGATGTCCTAAATAAAGCCACTTTCCTTGGTCATATAGTTATATCTAATAACAAGTAGAGATAAAGCATGGGGATATGATAGAAAACTTGACCCTCTAGCAAGGTTTTTTCAACACCTTTTTGAAGAAAAAGTCCTAGTGGATGTTACTCCATTAAAACTCCAGCCTACATTTAGGAACAAAAGGACTAACAAGGCAGTTATTGCTAAAAGGCTTGATAGATTCTTAGCTTCTAATAGTGCACTATCTAAAATGAGAAGATTCAAAACCTGGGTTAGAGTTGAATGTAGTACAACAAAATCTAGCACACACAAAGCGCCAAGGTGTTAGTTTTGTGTAACTCAGGAAGGCTAACCATTATCATCGCAATAGCTCATCCTCTCACTTTAGGTTGGCTCTTCTCCAACACAAGGGAGGCATCCCTAAGTAGGATTGCTAAGGTTATGTAGTGGAGGCTCTAGGTGAGGCTTGAAGAGTAAGTTGCCTTAACAAAACATATGGTTGTAGTATAGGTGGAGAAATGAATGTTGTGAGAACAAAAGGGTGATGTAAAACCCCAAGACCAATGCCAATCGAATCATGGGTTGAATGGAGTCAAAGAGGTATGAATTCAAGAGGGTGAATGTTTGAATATGTAAGGTAAATAAGGGTTGTTCTATTTTCCACAAACAAACCTTAGCTTGCTAAAAATTATGGCACCAAATTAAAATTGGAAGGGTAGGGGTGCCACACTCTAAACATGGTTATGAAGGTGATATCATATTACCTCTAACAACAACTCAATTTTGATAGATGCCAGATGAACATAACATCAATAAACGTAAGACGGATTATATCCTCACCTTACAATATCCAAATGATATGGTTCATTGCAAGGCCTTCATAACATGCTACAAGGGTCTCCACTAAATAAACAACATATGAAAAATATTGCACACACAAAAAGCCTCACATAAGATAGATACAATACCTCCTATCTTCCATTAAGCTTGCATATAGGATGTACAATGTTGCCCAAGGGGAGAGCTCCTCAATCCCCAAATTCCCAACAACCACCACAAATGGAGAGAAAACTCCTATTGATATAGGGAGTTCCTTCTCTCTTACAATAAAATATATTATTCTCCAACTAACTCCATGACAACTCACAAATAATATAATAACGGAGCAGTTAGATCCACCCTCAATCAATGGTTGACCATATCAAATGGTATGTGGACACTAGCGTCTCCAAGAGAGCTCGCCTCATCCAAAAATAGAATGAAGTGTGCAGAATATCCCCAAAGAGAGAAGGATAAACCACTAAAATAAGCATTTTACCATGTTAAAATGCTAAATTGGTCCACATACAAGGCAACCTCCGAGATGCTAGCTCAACAATACATAAAATAATCCATGGCATGGGAGGATGTGCTCCAAGGTCCACAAAGAAAGGCTTACTAAGTGTGCCCTCCAAGATGCATGAGTGACAGAACAATAAAATAATTCTCTTAGGAGAATGCTCCATAACCACCATCCCAAAAGTAGCAAGTGGCCCACGAGATGCATGCATGCAAATAATGTTCTTCAAGTAACCCACTTCCATAAATGATAAGACTAGTCAACAAGTGGTAAAATATTGAAGTGGTTACAAGTTACAACCTCCAACACGAAAGGCTCCATAAAATAATAACATATACCCCTCCATATTTGCGCCCTCCAAGAAGGATGAGTGAGAAAATAATAAAATAATCTCCCTAGGAGAATGCTACATAACCTCCTCCAAAAATAGTAATGTGTTCCATAAGGTGCATGAACATGTATGCAATAGAAATCCTCCATGAAGCACGTGTAGGTCTCATGAGTGACACATCTCATCATCGCATGTGAACAAGGTGTGGAAAGATGTGCAAGAACCAAGTCAACAAGGAACTCCTTCCCACAAGTGGACCCAAAGTAGATCACTCCAACATGCATGATAGGTCAAAGGTCTCCAGACCTTTAACAACTTACCAAAAATAGAAAAGCACTACCTCCAATGTGCAATCATCTCATCCTATTAAGTTTGGCAAAATCAACTCCTCCAAATAATCATTAAATATGCTCCAATGTGGGTTACAACTCAAAACCTATGCAATTGGAACCCAATGAATTCTCTCCAATGTGAAACCACCTCAACCCTATTAAGTTTGACCAAATCAACTCCCACACGCACAAGACAAGAGTGCCTTAGAGAAGTGTGTTATCCTCTCCCAAAATAGTAATATAATACATGCATGCAGTGGAATCTATGCCAAATAAAGGAGTGCTCCACATAAAAGCCTCAACCAACCTCCAAATAACCCCTCCAAGTGTGAAAAGATGCCAAATGAAGTAGGGCAACCAAGTAACTAACCTTCACCAAGATAAAAATAATTAATTTAACCATTGAATGGTTAAATCAACCTCAACATGTGTGCAAAAAGGTTAATGTTCTGATATAACCATAGTCCACCCAAAATAGTCACTAGATGATTAAATCACCATCAACCGTTGTGCCAATGAGGGGGTTCACTCCATCAATGTGTTGTACTCTAGAGAAAAATTTATATCTTCTAGCAAAGCCCCACCATGACAACAACAAAATATAAGCTCCACCTAGGCTTGAACCTAGGGGGCACCGCCATCATTGGACTAATATATCATACACAACATCCAACCTTAGGAAAAGGCAATATCATCAAAGAAACATGTAGAAACCCCCTTTATAACTCAAACTTAGGAGAAAGTATATCAACAAGGGTATTGACATCATCAAACACATTCCCCCTAGGTGATGTCTAATATCTCAATTAGATCACCTAGGAAATTCACACCAAAGCAACATGCATTACCCCACCACATCAACGTCATAAGAGAAGGCGACATACAAAAGTGCTAACCCCATCTAATCATCAAGTATGCCACCATCACACATTGAAAACATGAGAACCATGTAGAACACCCCCTCCTCCTAGTGACAAACCAATATCATAACATCATAATGCAAAATCACTAATATGCTCCAAGAAGAAGAAGACACATGAAGTAACAAGCACCCACATGTCAAGAGAGTGATCCAAAGGCATGAAAGTAGTATCCACAACCATAAGGAGGCCATCAACCATGACCATCCACCAAGTAAGAGTGAGTCCTCTCCAACTCAACCAAGAAGTAGCATCTCAAGCAAAGAAAGAGTGTGTACCCCAATCCATCCAAACAGCTCCAATGGGCCAGCAGCAAACTCCACCAATGTGAAACCTCATACAATATGAGGTGTAACAGAATGGACATCTGATCACTTTAGCATTCTTCTACAACTTGAATCCCCTTTCAAATTCAAATCATATTGATTCAGGAATGAGAAATTTAGAGAGCTGATAGTGTTGGAATTTGTGTAGTAGAGCATAACAGTGATATCTTTTAAAATTCAAAGAGTAAAACAACTAGATCTAGAGTTTAGATATCAATCTTTACTACTTGTACAGATCTAAGATATCTGAAGAGTAAGACTATAAAACAAATCTGAATTCAAGTTCAGATCTAAGCTTAACTTAGATAGAAACATACAGATCTACCTTCAAAAGATAGAGACAACAGATCTAAACTCAGCTTAGATAAAGGCATGCAGATCTGAACTTAACATAGATAGAAACACATAGATCTAARCWCATAACTMATYTGATCATTAAATCATCAGTCAAACTGTAGAAACAGATAAGTAAACTTGATATATCATTTAGATCTAATAATAGTTAAAGSTGGAACATGGATCTAGATASATCAGACTGTAAAGAACTCAAAGCAATATACCAGATCTGAAAATGGTAAATAGAAGCATACCTTGTTCTTATCCTTACCTCTGAAGAAGTCACAGCCAACAAGAAGGATGTAGAACCTTTTGAGTTATGCTCAGACAAAGGTTCAGTTCTTAGATCCACCTTATAGGTGAGATCCCTTTGCCAATAGATGAATAAACTTTCTTGCCACCAAGTAAACAGAACCAAGAGGACTTCAAGCAATCAAACCCTCAAAACAGAAAAAGGTTCAAATCATCCAAACCCCACACAGGAAGAAAAACAGTGGATAAGCCCGTATCCCTTAAGGGAGGTCATGGCAGCCCTACAGCAGTGGAGAAGAGGTCGCACCCTACACTTTTATCACAGCAGCAAGAAAGAGGGGAGGCCGCAACCATAGGCAGGCCTACCGCAGAAAAGGGACTGCACCTTTTAAAACCCCACACAGCATAAGAAAAGGGGGGCCGAAATCTGTTAACCCTCCCACAGCAGAATAGGAGAGATGCCGCACTACTAACAGCCCTCAAAAGGTTACAGTCACAATACAACCCCTTCAACAGAAAAGGGTAAAGCAGGCTGCAGCAAAAGAGGTTCTACACAGTAATAGGGGCCGCAGCAAGTAGGGCAGAATCACCAATAGTAGGAGCTGCTGCAAGGAGGTACTTCACCAGTCAAGAGGAGGGCCGCATCATATAAAGACCAGTAGAGGAGGGCCGCACCTACCAGCCAGTTCATAGAAGGAGCTAAAGGGGGCTGCACCCTAAAGGACTCAACACAAAAAAAA
>ML776828.1:1093847-1111380 GCA_009831015.1 Picea engelmannii | reverse complement strand
CCATGCCCCAGGCATGGGTACCCTGGACCATGTCCAGGGGCCCTAGACATATCTAGGGGCTTTTATCTGCTTGGTCCCAGACCAAATACCCCAGGAGTGCACTGGGGGCCCTAGATCTCGTCTAGGGTCTTAGCCATCCTCCAAGAGAATGGTTCTCGCTGCTGCTTATAAATTTAACAGATAGCAAATGAAAGGGTATGCTTTGATCTTAGTTCAGGTGAGAGTGCTATGGCAGAGTTCCTGGACAATTTTAAGAGAATTAAAACCATATCTAAGGAATGGATAAAATCCCAGATTCCAGAACACACAAAACCAAAGTGATCTCTCTTAGAGGTGGAAAGCAACCTGGAAATGATTTACGGGACACTAGGACAAGGTTTATCAAAGGAAAGCAAGATGGAAATGGATCTTTTAAATGGGGAAAGAAGCAGACAATTAGCTTGGGAGGAAGCCAAGTGGAGACAAGAGAGCAAAGTCATCTGGCTTAAAGAAGGGGACAAGAATACAAAGTATTTTCACACAGATTTGCATAGGGCACGAAAGCTCAAAACACCATATTAGAGACTTGACAAGAATGGTAGATTACATACTGGTTTTGAAGGGATAGCTAAGACAGCAGTGGACCATTCCAAAAGCGTATTCCAAGACCCTGGCAAATAGAACATTAGAGAAATACTCTTAACCCTCTCAAATTTCAATAGGTTCATTTCTGATGAGCAAGATGAAATACTCCTAAACCCTATTGAGGAAAGATGACTTGGTGCTGGTTTAATTACACAATGATAAAGATAAAGCCCCTAGGCCAGATGGCTGGCCTGTGGAGTTTTATAGGAGTTTCTATGATGTTTAGGGGAAGGACTTGCTGGAGGAACTGGAGGAATCACTTACAAGTGGGAAGATTGCTGACCCTATTAACTCAACATTCATAGCCACCATTCCCAAAGAAGATAATCCTTTGACCTATGATGTTTTTAGGCCCATCACTCTTTGTAACTGCTTATATTGAATTATAGCCAAGGTTATAGCTAGAAGACTCAAGCCCATCCTATCTAAGGTCATTTCTGAAGAGCAGTTTGGGTTCCTGGAAGAAAGCCAAATATTTGATGCTATTGGAGTAGCATAAGAAGGCCTTCACTCCATTAAAAAGAAGAAGTTGCCCACTTTTGTCATCAATCTAGACTTGTCCAAAGCCTAAGATAGGGTACACCGGACTTTTCCAAGGCTGCCCATACTGCATTTGGACTAGATAACAACATAGCAAACTGGATTGAGGGTTGCTTTAACTCAATCTCTTATGCTGTGTTAGTTAATGGAGCAGCTTCACGATTCTTCCATCCCCTCAAGGACTAAGGCAGGGCTGCCCCCTGTCTCCTCTTCTATTTCTTCTAGTAGCAGAAGGTTTAAGCATGATCTTGAAAGGCATAAAGGATAGGGGAGAGTTCATCGGTTTACATGTTGCTAGAGGTGTTAACATAACCCACCTGCTGTTCATTGATGATGGTCCACTGTTTGGCAATGGTACACTTAGGGAGGCAAAGGCTATAAGGAGAACTCTAGACCTATATTGCACAGCTACCAACATGCTTCTCAGCCAGCAGAAATCTACTATGACATTTTACAAACTGGAGGTTCCTTTGGTAGAAAGAATTAAAGAAACTCTCAGTTTTCAGATCAAAGATTTTGAAGACAGCATGAAGTATCCTGCATACAAGCTGAAATCAAATGACTATACGTCCAAGGGCAAGGACAGGCTATGGTCATAAGAAAAAATTAAGAAAAGAATTACTTTTTGGTGTAATAGGTGGATTTCTTTTGGTCGAAGACTAACCCTGCTCAAAAGTGTTTTAGAGGTTATGACTGTTTATTGGATGTCCCTCTCTCTACCATTCCAAAAGGCATTCTTAACAGGGTGAGAAAACTCTGCTATCGGTACCTATGGATTAGAAAGAGTAACAAACAAGCAAAACCCCTGCTTACATAAAAGAAAAATGCTAAACCTAAGAAAGGCTGAATGGGGGCTGAAAGATCTAAACCTTTGCTCAAAGGATTGGCTGCTGAAGGGATGTAGAAATTACTCACTTTTGAAGGTCTGTAGCAGTCAGTCATGAGAAAGAAATATATGGAGCCTTTCTGCATTGAAGAGTGGATAAGGTGCCCAAGAAAATCTGCTGCAGGAGGTTCTATCTACTGGAGAGCATTGGTAGGGTCATATCCTCTCATTGGAGACCATCTGGCTTGGCGGGATGGTAATGTTCAGCACGTAAGGCTGAGAAATGACCCATGGGTTGGGGGCATGCAGTCTCCTAGATTGTCCAGGGAATTAGTGGAAAACCTTCACTCTCTCAATTGCTTCTACCTAGCTGATGCATATGAAAAAACAATGCAAGCTAGTGGGACTCGGACAGGAAAAAGCAGAACAATTAGGACTGCAGAATGATTTAAGGCTGGGAAATGACCCGTGGGTCGGGGGTATGGAGGCTCCCAGATTGTCCAGGGAGTTGGTGGAAAACCTTCATTCTCTCAATTGCTTCTACCTAGCTGGTGCATATGAAAAACATAATCCGAACTGGTGGGACTCAGACAGGAAAAAGCAGAACAGTTAGGACGGCAGAATAATTTAAGGTTGGGAAATGACACAATGACCCATGGATTGGGGGTATGGAGACTCCTAGATTATGCAGGGAGTTAGTGGAATACCTCCACTCTCTCAATTGCTTCTACCTAACTGGTGCATAAAAAAAAAAATGCAAACTGATGGGACACAGACTGGAAAAAGAAGAACAGTTAGCACTGCAGAATGATTCAGCAGTGGAGTGGGAAGATTACATAACAAACTTGCAAACAGCATCCATTAGGCTAAGGGACCAGCCTAACAAGTTGGTCTATGCTGCAAATAAGACAGGAGGCACATAGACAGTTAATAAAGGCTACCAAATGGCTTTAGCTGGAAAGGGTGAGCTAGGGGGAATATGGCAATAGAACCTGATTTGGAAATTACAGGCTCCCTTGAAGACCAGGATCATTCTATAGCTGATTCTAAACAACAAAGTTTTGACCTGGGACAATATTCAAAATAGGTTGTAACAAGGGACAGAATATTGTATCCTGTGCAAAGAGAACTCAGAGAGTGTTCCTCATCTCATCATCTTTTTTCTGAAATGCCACTTCACTCTACAAGTTTGGACAGCAGTAAAAGGGCTAACTGGAGGAAAAGTAAAATAGGAAGGAACCTTGGTGGAGAAGGCACTCGAAGCACTGTCGGAGGTCAACGAGGTAAGGAAAGGACATCATTCACTCCCCTATTTGTGCTCTGGGCTATGGCTATCCAGGAATGCTGCTCTCTTTCAGAAGAAGATAATAACCCCAGCCATTACCTAATACAAAATGTACAGCACTGTCTGGCCACTGATGAGGGGTAGCACCCCAAAACAGGCGTGAGTTCTGCGATGTATTATTCAAAAGGAGACTCAAAAGGGTTTCTGCACTGGGTTGCTATAGTAGCCGTAACTTAAGATGTTTTTCTTAGGCCCTTTGCAGTGACACACGGAACGTACAGCACTGTCTGGCCACTGATGAGGGGTAGCGCCCCAAAACAGGCATGAGTTCTGCGATGTATTATTCAAAAGGGAACTTGAAAGGGTTTTTGCACTGGGTGGCTATAGTAGCCATAACTTAAGATGTTTTTCTTAGGCCCTTTGCAGTGACACACAGAATGTACAGCACTGTCTGGCGGCTGGCCACTGATTAGGGGTAGCACCCTGAAACAGGAGTGAGTTCTGCAATGTATTATTCAGAAAGGGAGCTTATAAAGCATATGAGAAATGTCAAGAGAAGAAAAGAAGAGAGTAGTAGGTGAATCGAAGGTAGATAGGACCATTCCTTATGGCTTTTTAGATGGGGCTGCTAGTCAGAACCCTAGAGAGAGTGGGGCAGGGGTCACATTACACATCTCTGAACAACACAAGATCTCCTTTGAATGTGGCTTGGGGTCATGCACTAATAATTCAGCTGAAGCAAGGGCAGCCAGCCTCCTGATTACCATTGCTTTTGAGGAAAGCATTCAGAAGATGAACATTCATGGGGACTCCAAATTCATTACTGATTGGATGACAGGAACAAGAAAGCAAAGGTATGTAGGGCTGTACAGGGTGCTCCTACATGCAGTTGACCTTCAATCCCGGTTTCAGACCATCCATTTCCATCATATATACAGGGAACATAATCAGAAAGCAGACAGGCAATCAAAGCAGGCATGCAGTCATCCATCAGGTTCTTTTCTACTCACATTATCTCAGGATGAGGTTGAGAATGTTCTCCATCCGAGGATTATTGCTATTTGATGTTTTGTGAGAGCAACTGCTGCAGTTTTTTTTGGGTGGGTTTAATAATCTTCATCACGTGTGATTTTTGATCTGATTCTTACAGGGTTCTTCAGGATTCGCATGAAGCCTATGTTGGCTTGATCATATGTAACTCTTTTATTTTAAGTAATGGAAAGAGCTACAGTTTTTTTCTCTTAAGAAAATAATAATCTACACAAATGTAGACAACCATACACTGTCTTTGTCAGCTAGGGAAGGCAGATGTGAAGTTTCTGGAGACAAGAAGCATATTTTTTTTGTTCAGAAGTTTAAGATATTTATTTATCAGACAAATCTACACACTGCAGCACATTAGGACAAACCCAAGTAAAAAGACCAGAAGTACAGAATACATAAACATCTGTGTGGTTGGTAGACATGCCATCAGAAGGTGCAGAGAGAGGGGTATGTGACATGGCAGTACACGAGATGCTATATTTAGAGATGAAATGGTCAATTTCTACACTCTTGCCCAAGAAAAAAAATTGATAAACTAATCCTAAAATAGAGGCAATTATGTTGGAGTGTGCCCCAGTGATTTGTTGAAACTGATAAAAACTGCCTGTATTGATTAGCACCTCAGGTAAGTCTCCAATCGAAGAGTTCAGAAGTTGGAATGCTCAGTTTAATGGATTGTCAAGGTGAATCCAACTGAATCCTGCCTTCAACTATTGTGTGGGTGGGTTTGGTGAAATTATACCTTCAAAATGAGGGATACTCATACAACAGTCTAAAAGAGCACCAGCAAGGAATCCTGGATCTGGGGATGAAGACAAGCTGGAGACATAGCAAGCAATAGCTTAACATCCTAGATAAACAGCAAGCACTGTCGCCAACTAGCCATACACGGTCTTCAAAAAATTGTCATCTTTTAGTTTGCAAATCTCTTCTTTGTAAACGTTTTTGAGCTTTTGTAGCAAGGGGGGTAGTTAGTTGAAAAGTATTAGTTCTGTGTTAGTGGGAGGTGTTTGAAGTATTAACACTCCAATAATAAGTAGGAGTCATCACTACTTTATTGATTAGTGACATGTGACGGGTGAAACATTTAGATGTTAAGGTTAAGTGTTACGTGGTGAAATCACCATAACCACTTAGGGGTGTTATAAATTGTAATGAAACATTATGTAAAGGTATAGGTGAGAGATGTATATGCAGCATCAATAACAAAATAATATTTTTATCTGCAACTGCGTTGTAACTTGTATGTGTAAACCCCAAATTTCAGACAAGACAATCGTAAATAAATCAATATAACGTGCAATTGCATTTATCCCAATCCTTTGACTCTGTAACCAGAGCATCCCAGAGAACCTGCCTAATGCAGTGACAAAGAATCACAGGACTAGCATTCTGAACCAAGCATATCTAAAATCCCACAAGCAGTTTATGAAATAAATTTGCCCAGCCAATGTTTTTGAGTCCTGAATAAATAAATTTGCAAATGAAGGACAACCTTTTAATTGATATTGTGCCTTTGCAAAAAATTTAAGCAATTATGAAAAGATTCTTTTGTAGTGAGAAAAAACAAATTTGCAATCAGAATACTTCTTCAAATTTAAGAAGAACAAGGCATGGATTTTCTCCATTGTGTTCTCATTTGTACCAAATAAGAAAAGAAAATCCTTAATATTTAAAACAAATTTCAAAAACAGCCTATCTAATGAATAAAAATCATATAAATTGCCAACTTTTTAAAATAAATAAGGCCAGAATCCGACCCATCCCATCAATTAGCTACCACAATGATTCGCTCTAACCCCCAGATTGATGCTAAAACAACTCACCTAGTAACATGTGACAGGCTTCCGCGAAACAAATCCTGAACCACAGTCCTTGCTTGAGGATTTTTGGAGTGACCAAGAAATCGCTCCAATAAGGAAAGAAGTAATGTGAGGAACTCGTGGCTATCTTGTTGCACGCCATTATCTAGCTCCAGTGTCCTCGTAAAGGCAGCTGAATCTACAGCAACCCGTTTGCCTGAGTGCAATTGTGCAAACAATCGTGAAAGTTGGTATAACACAGGCTGTTGTTGCAAAAGTTCTGGCTCGGCAGAAAAGAAACATGTCCTAAATGATGTATTCATGTAAAGACATTGAAGTATGCTGTTTGCATAACATGTTGCACCCAAGTTTGTGAGACCTGAAGGAAAATCCAAGTTAGAACGTAATGACTCATTTGGATCTGGACCAAGTGCTACTAAAGTGTCTGCCACTTTTTGCCACAGACCCTGCTTTCTGACTCCATTCGGAGGAGGGATCAATCCACAAAAGCAATTAGGTGAGTCCTTGGAATTGACTCGACAGCCATGGCAAATAGGTTTTCCAATATTGTATAACTGAAAAATATCATCCTTAGTTATCTGACCCGTTGCATTGATTTTCCTGCACAACCAACCTCATAGGGATCAACAAAAAAATGGACAAAAAAAAGGTTGCTAATGAAGTTGTCATTAGATGATCTTCGCAGTGGAAACCTTAAAATTCATATAAGATTGCAGTCAACTTGAGAAAAGAAGGCCAATAATATGATTTATCTAAATAAGCACTTTATCCACAGTATTCAATTTTTTTATTTAAATATAATACTTTTGAAGCCCTGGTGTGACCTAAGCTAATATACCAAAACTAAGCCTGGAATCCAACCATGCCAGATGTAAAACTTTCAATGCCCGGACATTATATTACACTGTAACACTTAACAATTGGAACAACTGAAGACAGAAAACTGTAGGCTATATCCATTATATGTCGAAAGCCAGAATTCAAAAATAGCCAAAGATTAAGCAGAGAGTGACCTACCTTAATGTTTCTGAGCGGGCATCCTCAATATTACTCAGCCGTTGTTTCTTGCTTTTGCCTCTTGTATTTGTCCCACTCATTTTACTCCTATAAATGTCTGTACCTTGTTAATTTAACTTTCCTTCACTTTAATAGCATTTACCAAGTTCCTACTACCTATCCTTCAAACAATTAACAGAGGAATACAGACCAATGATAGAAAATGATAGTATTTGTTCTTTAATTATACCTGCATCAGAAAACTAAAGACAAAAATCAGTCTATAAAGAAAGAAACAACAGAAAATGCTCAGGATATAGAAATATGATAGAAAAAACTTACAGAAAAGTCTATTTACTCAAAGTCGTGTTGATCCACGAAGGTACTTCAAAGCTGGAATTCTCGGATTTCCAAATTCTGATCAAGGGGCTCTAATTAATGTGAAAATAGTTCAGAGTAAACAGATTACTGATTTTGTGGCAGACAATTGAAAACGTTTCACCCTGTTTCTCTGTTGTTAATCCTCGTCTTTCTCAACAAAATTCAGTTAAGAATGATAGCCCCTGCAGAATATACAGATATCTCAATTTGAAGAACAGAAGAAAATTGTTTAAAAAGCTTAGATGCCAGTGCTTCTAAACACAAACTAAAACATTATAAATCACAATAACAAAAAATTGTGTTCAACTCTATGCGAGATCTATCTAAGAAGCAACAAGCAACGCAAGCATCCATATGATAACAGCCTACAAGAAGTAGCAGTTACTTCAATATTTCTTTATCCACTCTATACTAGCAATTCTAGTCTACTTGGTGTTATCATCAAAGAGCAAAGAACATTCTACAAAAGGTAGTAGTCTGCGCATCCACTTTCAATACCAATTCCACGGCTGTACCAACAATATTCAAAATCGAAAGTCTCAAGCCAAACTAAAGAAGAAACTGCTGAACAAAATTAGAAAACGCTAGAACAAAGTCCATTTGAGTACTTAACAGATACCAAACCTTTCAAATACCACTGCAACACTTATCATAAAAGTTTTGGCAACGATTATCCTATTATATCAGCTACACGCAGTATTGCAAACATTCTTCGGTCAGAAAATCCAAGAAAATGCTTGAATGGACCACATATAGAAGACTGAACAGATTTCAAGTATTTTAAAGGTCGGCATGACGCCTGCTAATAAATAATTCTACTATTGTGGAGAAATTGCAAGCCTTGGGCCAACCAAAATGGCAAAAAACATTAAAAGAGAAAAAAAATAAAAAAAACAAAGCTTGAACAAACTTCAATTCTCGGCAATGAATACAACCCGAGCTTTTCCAAGAGCACAACTCCGCCTTATACAGGCTTATCAAACAAGAAAATAATATTTCTTTTAAAGTTTATATGCTCTAGTAATCTGCGCCGCTGTGACATCAAAAATGGACCTGCAGCTCTAAAGTTTCCACCGAATGGTGGAATTGCATCGCCTGACAAAATGTCATTAGCCGATACTCGATTTCTAATGTTCACGCGTCAATGTGACATTTAATGCCGTGCCTGGAGATATCATGAAAACGCAAATCATTCCTTTATTGAGCCGGAAAGGGAGTTTAGGCCTAACAGCCAATAATAACCTAAATATCACAAATTACCCTAAGTTTTGAGCTATTTCATGAGCTGCACTATTAAATGCACGGTCGCAATATCTCAGCCTTAAGATAACAGGTAGATTCAAAATTCCCCTGTTTTTAAGGTTTTTGACGGTCTAAAACGCCCTGAACAAATCTACGGAGATCAAAATATTTTCTGCAAACAAAATTTCCTCTAAATTTCTGATAAGAGGATTGTTTTTCACCAATATTCATCCAAATACAGCATTTATCAGTGAAATTATAAAGAAAAATTAACGAAAATTCAAAGAAAAAACAACCTTTTGCTCTACAGACACCTGCGCGCGCGATCGACTCTGTCTTCGAATGATAAAATCGCGATATTTGCACAGAACAATGATTAAATCGTTCGACTTCCTGCGTTTTACGCTGCCTATTTTTTTCAATTTCACCAACTCAAATCAAAACAAACAGCGCTGGTTAAGAATTTCCTTTTTCACAAGTTAAACATTTCGCAGTTTTTCTTAATTTGGCGTTTAAATATCTGTACTTCCCCTACCTGGCAGATTAAATTATATTTATCCGTACTCCAAGCTGCGACATAATTAGTCTTTCCTATTTACAGATCATGCTCCGAGGCGAAGAAATATAAAATACGATCGATGGTTCGGCATTGATTTTCCGGCGTGGGAGAGTTCAAAATTTTCCTTAAGCGTTTTTCAGTAATGGGTTGCGTCCGCCAAAATAAAATAAATTTGTGAAATGGCCCGGGGGTGACTTGTACTTTCCAAATTTTACAACAGGGATGATTGGAATTGGCTGTGGAGCTTGTAATGTGATGGAACGACACTTCAATCTTTTGTACCAAACACATACATTAAACAAGTCAATAATCCTATGGCTTATTTTTCTTTAAATATTAAAAGGCGAATTATTAGGCTTTTATTATTTATCTCTTCTATTTTAAATTAATTTTCTGAATTGTTGAAGTAAACAAAACGATTTATTTTCTTTATTATTTAAGAGAATGGTTTATAGAGTGCATTGAAGCACAAGTCTTTTATGACCAAAATCGTAAGTCATCGAATCTAATTATAATAATTGAATTTTGTTTTTAAATTAATTAGGATTATAGGGGTGTAATAATCAAATAATTATGTTTGAATTTTAAATTTCATTTGTGAAACCCTATCAAAATAATCTAAATATGTGTGATGTGATGAATATATGTATTTTTTTTCTATCATGGGAAGAGAGAAATTGTAGCTATAAGGAGATTTAAAGTTGTAAAAATTATTTCAAATTATTAAATATGGTGTATTAGATTATTTATTATTTTATTATTGATGATAGGTATGGTATATAGTTTTGAGCTAGGTTTGACTTTCTATTAGTTCATGGTTGACCAAAAAATATACAGCTCTTTATCTAAAGTTTTGAAAAATAATGATTTATTTTAAATTTCAAATCTCATTTATCTGAGATTTTATTGGCCAAAGACATTGAAGTCTTATTGTTGCGTTCACTCCCCCCAATGTTATTGTGATAAATATTTATGTCATCTAGTCATTTCATGCATGCTCCTTTTCTCCCTATCTCCTTGAACGATAATTTCATTATTATATTCGGTAGGTATATGCTACCTAGTAGCCTTGTTTATTATTCACACATATTCTTGCACAACACATCTTCAATATGAAGGGGAGGTCGAGCAAGCACACATTCACTTTACAATGAGTCAATCATTGTGTTAATAGAAGGGTTAGTATCTTTATGGACACTCCTATTGGCATAAGGATCAATCTAAATCCATATTAACCCAAGATCTATCAAGTGTCGAGAGGGATCAAATCTCTCGAGGTGTGAACCTTTTTTAGAGTGCAAAAATTTAAGTAAAGATTTTCACCTAGAGCGGTTTGATTTCTATTAACATGTCCCTATGACCTATCATAAGTCGCCTATTGGTAGGCACCTAGGGCGTTGGGTAACCGTTGAGCAAAACTTGGACTCCTCACCAACCACCACCCCACGAGATCAAAGCAATGAGTGAAGCACATTGATGGATTGAACGCGATATCTCCTCGAGTCTCAAATCCTCTAAAGGAAGCAAGGAAAATCATCTCACCTAATGAGCCTTGCCCCTAAGTTAGTGATGATATGAGTTGGTAAGAATTGCTTATTTTTTATTGTCATTTTTATTAGTTTTTATTCTTTTCTAATTTAATTCTTCGATATAATGTTGATCTTTACATTTTATAAACATTACACATCTCACACACCTAGGCTATAGAAAGCACCTCTCGGTGAAATCATGGTATGTTGGGACTTATATGTTGTCACAAACCATACCTCGCAACCAATATGGGATAGCACACAAGAGGTGACAATATCATAATCCCCACTAAGGTTGACACCCTTCGAATACATGTTTCACCATTTTGGGTCATCTCACCCTCATGGTTTCTCTCCCTGTGCAAGTGGGTTGTCTTGCATATGCAAGGAGGCCTTCATACATCCAAGTGTAATTTTTTGATGAATTTAACGAAGTAGATTTCCCCCGTCAAGATGCCTTGGCCAAGAGGTGCTTTCAAAAGTTGTGAGTCCATTGCATTTTTTAGGAGTTTGGTAAACATATGCAATAGAAAATTTGCTAACAAAATCTCAAAACACAAGAAAGTGATGGTACACACACAAAAACAATTACCCTAAAAATCCTTAATTGGGAAAACTAGTAAACTCAAAGTCGCATCTCTCTTTCTATGATTGTATATCGATTACATTATTCACAATACAATATTTAGATATTACATACTATTAATTAACCTTAATCTACTAACCGAGATTAGATTACAATCCTAAACCCTTAACCAGGATTAGATTGCAATGTGCTAAAACCATTGGCCAAAAAAAAAAAAGATTAAAACTTTGTGTCCCCGAGATGCATAGTCTATTTGCACAGTATACAAGTTGAGTGGACCTATTGATTAAGAACATGTGTTCCCTCCTAGGTCACAGGTTCAAATCCAAAGGAGGGTAGGGTATGTACACCTTTGTAGGCTTTAGCAGTCAAATCGTTATGTAGAGGGGGTCCCTTGTCTACAAATAAAGGGGTCCCTTATCCCACAAACAAAGGGGTAGGGTATGTACACCTTTGTAGGCTTTAGCAGTCAAATCGTTATGTAGAGGGGATCCCTTGTCTACAAACAAAGGGGTCCCTTGTCCCACAAACAAAGGGGTCCCTTGTCCCACAAACGAGGGGGTCTTGTACACCAACTTAATGTTTGACTCATATGCGACCTTGGAATTAGATTATTATTATTATTTATATCCAACAATTTTGTGGTGATATTTCGACAAAAAGAAAAACACACTTATTTCAATTTATCAAAAATATATAAAACTTAATAATAATAATGAAGACAAAATAGAATATATCCTCGTACTCCCAAGGATAAGATCATATCTTGATCCTGGAGTATGATCTAAAACCACTTCTGCTTGGCTAAGAGCCCGTCTTCCTTGGACATAAAGAAACAGGTTAACAGCCCAAGACCCAGAGGCATCTGGCATGAGTGAGTATACCCCCTTATGAACCATTGATGGATTATCCCAAGTGGTGTGGTTTTCATTGAATAATAGTGATCAATCAGCCTACATTCGCAGATAACATTCAATGATATTTGTCCCAAATACTAATTGACAACTGAGTTATGATAGGTTTCCCCACTATGTAAAAAGATCTTATCCAACCTCTTTTAACATTTGAGTACTTATCGTTTGTATTTTATTAATAATAAATTTAACTTCTCTTTTATTATTAATAGTAAATTTAATTTACCAGGGTGGCAGGAGAGGGTGGGGTTATCTTTTTCCCAGGATGGAACAAGGAGCTCTCATTCTACTAGAATATAGGAATTGCCACAAACAACAAGAAGAAGCCTATGTGCTTCTCAAGGGCCTCCAAATGGCCAAGGCTCAAGGCATCAACTCTCTAACCATAATTAGTTACTCTAAATCTACCATCAACTATATCATACATAGAACCCACCCCTCCAACATACGCCTCAAAGCAATCTTCCAGCAAATTCATATCGAAACACAAGCCTTCTCAAGCATTAGCCCATATCACGTCTTAAGACACAACAATAAGGAGGCGGACGCGCAAGCAAATATGGTTATAAAAGAAAACATTGGAACTTTGGTTATCAATGGGCAAACCTCTCTCCACCATATCCCGAGACCATCAATCATTTTCACTTGATTTTAAATCCCATCAGGGGTGGGACCCTCCATCCACCACCTCCCCACGAATTAATGGTCTGTCGCCCCACCTTCCCTCCTCAATCCACTGCCTCATTTGTTGGCCTATCTCATCACCCTCCCTGACATGCAACATCTCTCTTGCATGCTCTCTACAACCTTCCCCTCATTCATTTCTTCCTTGTGCAAACCACTTCCTCAATACTTTGCACTTTCTCTTTCTGCTCTCACATGTACTAGATGTTCATCCTCAATCCATCTTCACTCTCATACCAGGTCTCCTTATTTAGCAATAATGTCGTTATCAGCTTGACAAGGTTCAGGCACTTCAGCTCGTGCGATTGTCCTCGATGCATCATGTCTAAAAATGGAACGTCATGTCACCCTTCATGGAGTGCGCTTCGTGATCAAAATCTGGACCAGGGGTCAAATTTTAGCTCAAAAATCAACGTTCTCAGAATTGCCTCAAAACGAACGTGAGCGTAGCCCTCGTCCTCACGAACCCAACGCAACTCGTTTCGTCTCAAACGGACGTCGAGAGTGAGAGATATCGCGATCTGTTCGAATCGTCGAATAGGTAAAAAAAAGGGACGCTGACTGTGCAGTTCGTACAGTTTGTACGGATGCTGACGTGGCATGTCCGTATGATGATGTGGCAGAGCTAAATGGAAGAGGTACGACCACTGACATGGCAGGTGACGTGGCATTCATTTATTGGCTGACAGTTGGGCGAATGTTGTTGCGACACATGGCAGTTATTGGGCAAATGGTAAGGTGCCACGTGGCCCAGTCATGGGCTGCCACATGGCACCCCTTTATTGGATTTTGGTTTGTTATGTAAAATTTTATTGGAGTTAGTGGGGTTCGACCCCCGGACCTCCCCACCATTTAAGCTTTAACAAAGTCCGCGCGACCACTATACCATGCGTTGGTTCTTATTATGTATGTGGGTTTTTTATTATTTAAATTCGTGCTATGTAATATTCGACGGGGGGTCGGGTCGGGGCTTAGCCCCAACCCCCGGTTCTATGCCTTTATATATGACCAAGCCCTTCGTTAAAATGGCGTGCGGGGTTTTAACTGTATAGCCCGTGGTTTTATTATGTAACCACATGTGACCATAACCAGGAGCGTGGGGGGCTTAAAACGGTTACGTTTTGTTTACTAGCACGAGGTCATAGTGTGACCCATATGCCCGAGAGCTTGGCGGTTAGGGGCTGGACGCGCCCTAATCGTCCTACAGTTTGACCGTTTTTCGGTTTCACGCAAGTGCTAGGTTTAAGCATGCATTTTGGAGCATGTTCTGGGTTCAAGCACACAGAGGTGTGTTTTGGCGAACCAGAGCCAGCAAGCTTGAAGGAAGAGGATGGCAGGAGGCCTATCTTTCTCATTTTTTGGCCGATTGAGGTGCCGTAAAAGCCCAGCTAGAGGTTTTTGGATGTCCTGAATCCATTGGCATTGTTATCAAGGCCATTTGAAGACTTCTTTTTCAGGTTTTTAGCCATTGAAGTTTCAGCAAGCTCCAGGGAGCTTGAAGCCCTCATTGATTGAGGACATGTTTTGGTGAGTCCAAGTTTGTTTTCTGTGACTGAATAGTCATTTTTGGCTAATTTTTATGCTCTAAACACATTGGGACAGGTTTCAGAGGCTTTTGAGGACTTTTACAGGTGTTTTTTCCAAAGATAAGCTCAAGGAAGCTTAAGGCCACATGTAGAAGAGGTCATGCCCGGATGAGCCATGATCCGTTTTTTGAGTTTTATTAGTCATTTTTGGGGTTTTTATGTGTTCTGATCCCAATGGTACAGTCTTTTTTTCCATTGGAGTTGAGAAGCAGCTTGTAAAAGAACTTTTGACAAATTAATCCCAGAGAGCCAAGTCCATTAATGGAGGCTCAAGGAGATGTAGCCCGGAGAGGGGTGAACTCCTTTATCATGTTGTTCTTATTGTGAGTTTGATGGTTTATTTGCTGACAGTTGTGTTATTGTGTATTTATTTAAAGTACATATTTAACCATCTAAAAGAACAATTCCTCACACATAAACATTTACAAGAAGATACATAAATTTGGCACATAAACTATCTTGCATATTTTAACACATGAAGAAAGGTCCTGTAAAGTTTATTTTAATGAAGTAGAGGGTGCTTGCATAGCATAACAAGTCAGCCTTCTATTTTCAGATCAGGTGGTATCGGAGCATAGTTTGTTTTGCTCATGTGTTTGCCATTGATAGCTTGAGATTTAACTGTTGGTATTTGTGCAAGTTTTGTGTTGAAGATTGATATCTTGCAAGGATGGAGGAAGCTTCAAACATTGGTAGTTCTCATACATCTTCAAAATCCAAGTTCTTTGACAAAGAGATGTTGAAGGAGATTCTAACCATGAGAGATTTGATGAAAGAGATGTGTAAAGACAGAAATGAGAGCATTGCCCTTGAAGAGCAGTTGATGGCCATGAAGAAGGAGAAAGACCATCTTCTTCAAAGGTTGCATGAGATGGAGATTCAACTCCACGAGGCAAAGGAAACCCTTACCAAGTACATGCATGAACATAAGGTATGCAATGTTAGTTTATCTTCTAATTCCTCTCAAGATGAATGTTTTGGTGTTTTTGAAAATCACACAAGAGGAATAGGGTCCAAGTTATTGTTAAAAATGGGCTATGAAGGTAAAGGGTTAGGCAAGCATGCACAAGGCATTGTTGAGCCTATTGTTGTGGAAGAGAGACCCAAGTATTGTGGTCTTGGATATGAATGAAGAGATGGAGCATATTCCAAAGTTGAGGAGACAAGGGAAAAAGTTCCAAGAACAAACTTTGTTTTGAGTTCACCTCCTCAAGAAGGCTTTAAAGGTGAAAGTTCAAGAACTTTTGTTGAAATTTCAATCCCTCCAGCATGCAAGGCTTGTGTTCAAGATGAATGCGAATGTGTGAAACGAAAGAGTTGTGATAGTGATGAGGACAAGAACACTGTTGTTGGTCTTCAAAGGAGAGCTTGTAACTCTTCAAATTCATCTCCTCAAAGAGGCGATAAAGGTGAATGTTCAAGGTATAATTCTGCTTATCATTCAGTTGCTTTTGATTATGTTAAGTATGAAAAATTTGTACGTAAAAATGGAAGAAAAAGTCCATGTACATATTGTGGTTTATATAGCCATCATGTTTCAAAATGTTGGAAAAGATTAACCGCTTTCAGGAAACTTTACAAGCAAAGACAACATGAAAAGAGGATGCAAAAGATTTGCACTCATTGTCAGAAGCGGGGTCATCTCATTGACCAATGTTGGACATTGCATCCAACCACTCATCCACAACACAAGAACCAGTTGGATAAAGAGATTGGCAAGAATGGAAGAGGAGATTCCATCATCGATGTGAGTCAAGATGATTCACAAGAGGACGATGTTCAGCAGAAAAAGTCACCATTGAGTTGGTTTGGTAAGAAATGGTTGGATTTCTTGAGTAAGTAAGGCTTGCATTTTTCTGTTGTAAATGCACTTTTCAGCGTTATGTGTGCATTTATGGGAAGCATGATAAGTTGCAGCAATTTATCACAACTTGCATGATGCAAGTTGCATGTGAACGCAATTCATTTTGAAGGCATTTTTTTATTGTTGCATAACTTCGCCAGGAGGATGTAAAAGATGGATATGATGTTCACTTGTTACTGCCATTTATCTTTTTCATTTCAACTCTTATGTACCCACATGTTTCGGGGTTATGTACTTATGTTTGTAGTGAAAGGAGAGTTGAAGAGTCATGCACATGCATTTGTTTTTATGTATGTGTAAGCAGTGAACCTGGTGATGGTTCATCATGAGTGATTCATGATTGATTCATGATTGTGTATCATGAATGTCGACTTGTCATATTGGGAAGGTCGATATGTTTCAAATGAGTCTCGACTAGTGTTGATGATTGTCTGACGACTATGTTGTGTCGATCATGTTTTTTTACTTGTGTTTAGTCGATGGTGTTTGTTGGCTTGTAAGTTGATTTTGAGTACACTGAAATGCAGGAAAACACCATGTACTTTGATGAAGTACAAGATACGATAGTTTGCTTGAAGAGCAAAAAGATTTTGTTGGCATCATTTTTCAGTCTTGTATAATTTGTTTTCAAGATTGATGGTTTTCTTGGCTTGTGACAAGATGTCGCAGGAAAGTTTTCGCAACCATTGGAGAGCTAATTGTGTTGACGTTAAAGAGTTCGCAAGAGGGACTTGATTCTCAGTGGGAAGGTTGGCATTCTTCCAAGCACAGAGAGAACAGTGGGTTAGCAGCAACCAGAGAACAGTGGTTGAGGGACATAGTCAGTTGCAGTGAAAGGCATGTCCATGTATCCAGGTGATTGTCGAAAAGGATTTTCAAGTAGAATCAGTTGATAGAACTTGAAAGCAAAAGAGTATTGAAGCTCAGACAGATAATCATAAGCTTTTGTGGGTCCAAAAGCCTTTCAGTGGGAAGGTGTGATCAAAATCTGGACCAGGGGTCAAATTTTAGCTCAAAAATCAACGTTCTCAGAATTGCCTCAAAACGAAC
>ML776828.1:1055343-1093151 GCA_009831015.1 Picea engelmannii | reverse complement strand
AGGTTTTTAGCCATTGAAGTTTCAGCAAGCTCCAGGGAGCTTGAAGCCCTCATTGATTGAGGACATGTTTTGGTGAGTCCAAGTTTGTTTTCTGTGACTGAATAGTCATTTTTGGCTAATTGTTATGCTCTGAACACATTGGGGCAGGTTTCAAATGCTTTTGAGGACTTTTACAGGTGTTTTTTCCAAAGAGAAGCTCAGGGAAGCTTAAGGCCACATGTAGAAGAGATCATGCCCGGATGAGCCATGATCCGTTTTCAGAGTTTTATTAGTCATTTTTGGGGTTTTTATGTGTTATGATCCCAATGGTACAGTCTATTTTTCCATTGGAGTTGAGAAGCAGCTTGTAAAATAAATTTTGACAAATTAATCCCAGAGAGCCAAGTCCATTGATGGAGGCTCAAGGAGATGTAGCCCGGAGAGGGGTGAACTCCTTTATCATGTTGTTCTTGTTGTGAGTTTGATGGTTTATTTACTGACAGTTGTGTTGTTGTGTATTTATTTAAAGTACATATTTAACCATCTAAAAGAACAATTCCTCACACATAAACATTTACAAGAAGATACATAAATTTGGCACATAAACTATCTTGCATATTTTAACACATGAAGCAAGGTCCTGTAAAGTTTATTTTAATGAAGTAGAGGGTGCTTGCATAGCATAACAAGTCAGCCTTCTATTTTCAGATCACTTCGCATTCAAGTATACAACGACGCTCCATTTGTTTCTAGCTTATTCAATATCCCTTCTCCCCATCTGCAACTCTGGACTCCAAACAACATCAAATTGGGGAATTATAGTTCAATTCAACATCATCCATCGCCAATAGAAATGCAGAGAGGAAATCAATGAGGCTTGAGGAGAAATATAGAGGTTTTAATGGAAGATCACAACGACTTGGTCACCACGGTTCAATCATTGCAGATTTTGATCAGAGGACTCTCAGCTCAAGTCCTCTCCATCATGGAAATCACAGTCCAACAATGACAAAACCACCACCAAATGAAAGATGAGTCAAATTGAGGAACTCGGACTTCGACCCAATTTCATCTCTCCAATAATGTCAATTTTGACACCATCAATTGAAGCATCATTCCCAAGAGCTCGACAACATATTTCAAACTTAAATGCCCCCCTGCAGGACTCCGAAAATGAAGAAGCAAAAGACTAGGACCCACCCAACTTGATCTAAATATATGCAATGTTTTTTTGTCTATATTCTAGACCTATTTTGCAAAATATATTCAGTCAAATAAATTGTAATTAAACATAAAACAAGATATTTAGAAGTTTAGATAGAATCTACTCTCAATTTTGTAAATATGTTAGAAAGGACTTGGAATTTTCTGAAATTTTTGTATGCATTCTACGCAGCTTTTATAAATATAAATTTCCCATTTTCTCTTAAAAAAAAATATATATATAATTTAATTTGATAATTTTTTAAAAGCTATCAATGTTAACTTTGCACCTCTTCTAAACATGAACAATGCGTTTACGAATATGTTATAGGGTAATCTCTTAAATATTCATTATTTCGTTCTCGAATAATAATTTTTTTTAAATAATTATAAATTTATTTTTAAGTGATTCATGGAGAACCATAAACCCCAACTAAGTGACACCACTACAATTTTATTTTCAATAGAATAATTCAAAGAGTGCCTCAAGTCATGGAGCTTTAATGACCCAAATTATAAGTAATTGGTTTGTAATAATTGAAAATTCGTTCACATTTAATGTCAGCCTACAAAATGAGTATAAAATTCTATTAATCATAGAAGTAGGTGTAGAACTAGGCGTAGTTGAAATTTGTATGTTTTTTTTTTGTTTTTTTGTTTTGTTTTTTTTTTTTTTTTTTCAAATGGATTTTGTTTAAAAATGGGTAAGAGATTTATAAAAATAGTTGGAATGACAGATTTTAAAGGTTCAACATACATATTTTGGGTGTTTTGGGGTTTTTGAGGGCATTGATCGATTTATGCATCATAAATACGATTTAAGCACTGTAAAATTGTGATTTTGTCAACAATCACGTTGTCGAATTCTAGTGGTAGTCGCCAGAAAAAAGGAAAAAATGTAGAACATTTAGACTACATTGGGGAATTATGTTTCAACGTCGAATTTTGTTTCCTCGAAAAATCGAAAAATTATAGCTTAGTCACATAATGAATACATGTATACTTTCAATAATTTCAGGAGAAAAAATGTGTAAGTAAAAATTCAAATAAAGTCAATACATGTAAATGGGGGGTTTTGATTCAATAATAAAGTGAGAGTGTTTTCATCAACGTTTATATGTTTCGAATACATGTTTTGCCCCTTGTGAATTTTGCCACCTCTCATGGATTGTCTTGCATATGCAAGTGAGTCTTTTGTTTATAAGAGGAGGCTTTCATATGTATGAGTCCTAGTGTAATTCTTAGGTGAATTTGGTGTAGCAGATTCTTTGTAATTATGATGTCTTGGTTAAATAGTGCTTGTAAATTGAATTGACTACGATTCTTTGGAATATTATCTCAAAAAGGAAAGACACACTCACCACCAATGTAATTGAAAGTGTCGCCAATTAGTAATAATAATATATAGAGCACAACTAACATAACACAAGGGAATGAAACCTTGGCTCTACAAGGCTTAGTTTCTCGATGCAACTATTGGCTTTGATAGGCCCACTTAGCCATGGTCTCAAATGGGGGAAGCCCTTATGGCCTCACGCCCCTCTTAGTTGAGGCCATTACTTTCCAATCACTCATGACCTCTTAGCTTCGTAGCTCACACAAAGCTCCTCCATCTCGATTCACGAAGAAGTTCATCGCTCCTTATGTGAAGCTTCCTCCTACGTCCTCACATCTCAAAGCCCTTGCCCTAGCTGAGCACACCCTAATCAGTGAATTCATTGGAATTTGTTCCTCTAATTGAGCTATGAATCAATGGGTTCAAAAGAATTAGATGTCACGGATTAAGGGAAAGATCATGTGTTTCTTTTGTGGCAATGGGTTATATACCTTCCTCTTCGAGCTCAAAGAAGAATGGGATCTCATATTCCACAATGGCCCTTACTTCATGGACCCAAGAGGGATGTATTTAAATTGCTAGTCTTTAGACTTCAATCCAAAGGTGGATGTTCCATCAATGGTGCCTATGTGGGTTCGTCTCCCTCATCTATCCCTCAGCTACTAGAGAAATTAATTGTTGGAGGCCATTGGTAACACTCGGGGTAAGTATACTAATAAATCATATCCAAAAGGAGGTATGTTTACTTATGCCTACATTTGCATTGAAGTAGATCTGGAAAGGGGTTTACCAAAAGCCATCTATCTTTGTTTGGATAATTGGGTGCACCTACAAAATCTTGATTGTGGGAAACTATCATTCAAATGTAAGTCATGTCATGAATACAAACATTTCAGCAAAGACTATAAGGTTGTGTCTCAACCGCAATTCAGTTTAAAAAAATGGAACAGTGTCAGCAAGCAAACAAAACCTTGAGCTCAAAGTAGTGAGTACCATCAAACTCAACAACACATAAAAAGAAAAACTTATCCAATACAAATATACACTCTATGCTTGTAAACGTTGAGTTTCCCCCTACCTTCCACTTCTGGTCCCCATCCCCCATCTTTCCTTGCTCCTTCTCCTCCATTGACCTCTCCCTCTGCTATCCTTGCTCCTTCTCCTCTATTGACCTCTCCCTCTGCTATCCTTGCTCCTTCTCCTCCCTCATCTTCACCTATTGTGACCACTCCTTTATCTTCGACCTCTATCCCTCCTCCTTCTTTATAGCCCTCTCATCCCAATCCCCCTTATGTTCTCAACCCTCCCACTAGATAATTGGATATTGTTCCCCCTCCTTCCTTCTTTACTCCTTGGGTTTCTTTGAGTAGTGTCACAACTTGGAAAAAATCCCTTCTTCGACAAGATGAGGAAGACGAGGAGGTTGAAAAAAGGAAGAAGACAAATAAATAAAGGAGGGAAAAAGTTGCAAATAAGAAAAGAACTTGGGTTCTCAATTGACCTCAGAGACAACCTTCAAAACCATTGTCGGACCTCCTCCCATTGAATAATAAATGTTCTTTACTATAATAACAAAGGGTTGGGCAGTGAAGCAAAACAAGAAACTATCATAAATATACCCAGAATGGAGTGTCTAAATATTCTTCTCCTCTAAGAAACAAAGTTAGAAGAAAAGCAAATGCTTGAGTTAGGTATAAAATTTTGGAAATGTAATGCAAGAGTAGTGGTTAGCGCAAGAGGAATCTTCGACAGCATATGCATGTTGTGTGATAGCTCAATTATGGAATTTCTCTTCACTCATGTCACTCAACACCAAGTCACCACCCTTCTTTCTTTAAAACCCTCCAAACAACATATTCAACTCTTTAACAAAAATGCTCCAACTCACTTTCATGAAAAATAGGATTGTTGGTTGTCCTTGAGAGCTTTCGAAGACAATATGCCTATGTCAAACAAACTTCTAGATGAGGATTTTACATGGTTCACTCGCCTTGTAAAAAGCGAGGTGGTTCATTTGTTTGAGATCCCCTTCATGAGGTTATCAATGCCTTAATCTTAGATTGGGATCTCTTTTATCCCAAACCAAAAAGAAGTAAATATACATGGACAAAACAAAGGTTTGTCCTTGGACATATTGCGAAGAGATTGGACCGCTTCCTCCTCCGAGGATCTTTCCTGATGGATAATCTTCATATTGTCTCATCCATCCTTCCCTGTAATACTTCAAACCATAAGCCTTTTCTACTTGACCTCCATCCAAAATTCAATACGACATATTCCCCTTTCTCTTCAACCCTTTTTAGCCAAATGACCTCCAATCCCTAATCATTTACCCGGGAAAACAAAAACAAAATAACAAAAAAAAGAGAAAAAAATCTTTATACCCAAAAAAAAACACAATTTACTTGCAAAGAATACAACACACAATTTAATTGCAAAAAATAAAACACATATCAAATAATTTTATTGTGATATTCCATCAATTTATATTATAAAAAATTAATAATAATAAAGAAAAAGTAGAATATATCTTCCATCCTCCAAAGTATAAGATCCTATCGAACCTTTTTTTTATTTGATTATTTATTATTTTTTAATTTTTAATAATGAATTTAACTTGGATAGTAAAGTTAATTTAACTTGGATAGTAAATTTTTAAAAGCTATGGATTTTAACTTTGCACCTCTTATAAACATTAACAATGCGATTATGAATATGTTATATGGTGATCTCTTGAATATTCATGTTTCGTTATCGAATGGTACTCTTTTTTAGAAGTAGTAAATTTATTTTAGAGTTCAATCCAAAGGTGGATGTTTCATCGATGGTGTCTATGTGGGTTCGTCTTCCTCATCTATCTCTCAACTATTAGAGAAATGAATAGTTGGAGGCCAATGGTAATACTCAGGTAAGCATACTAAGAAATCATATCCAAAAGGAGGTATGTTTACTTATGTCTACATTTGCATTGAAGTAGATTTGGAAAGGGGTTTACCAAAAGCCATCAATCTTTGTTTTGATAATTGGGCGCACCTACAAAAGCTTGATTGTGAGAAATTACCCTTCAAATGTAAGTCATGCCATGACTACAAACATTTAAGCAAAGACTATAAGGTTGTGTCTCAGACACAATTCCCTTTAAAAAAATTGGAACTGTGTCAACAAGCAAACAAAACCTCGAGCTCAAAGTAGCGAGTACCATCAAACTCAACAACACAAAAAAAGAAAAACTTATCCAATACAAATATACACTTTATGCTCATAAATGTTGAGTTTCCCCCCACCTTCCACTTCTGGTCCTCCTCCCCCATCTTTCCTTGCTCCTTCTCCTCCATTGACCTCTCCCTCTGCTACCCTTGCTGCTCCTCTTCCCTCGTCCTCACATATTGTGACCACTCCTTTATCTTCGACCTCTATCCCTTATCCTTCTTCATAGCCCTCTCCTCCCAATTCCCCTTATGTTCTCAACCCTCCCACTAGATCACTGGAGTTTGTTCCCCCTCCTTCCTTCTCTACTCCTCAGGTTTCTTTGAGTGGTATCACAACTTGGAAAAAATCCATTCTTTGACAAGATGAGGAAGATGATGAGGTTGAAAAAAGGAAGAATACAGATAAATAAAGGAGGGAAAAAGTTGCAAATAAGAAAAGAACTTGGGTTCTCAATTGACCTCAAAGACTACCTTCAAAAGCATCGTCGGACCTCCTCCCATTGAATAATGAAGGTTCTTTACTATAATAACAAAGGGTTGGGGAGTGAAGCAAAACAAGAAACTATCATAAATATACCCAGAATGGAGTGTCCAAATATTCTTCTCCTCTAAGAAACAAAGTTAGAAGAAAAGCAGATGCTTGAGTTAGGTATAAAATTTTGGAAATGTAGTACAAGGGTGGTGGTTAGCGCAAGAGGAGTCTTCACCAACATACGCATGTTGTGTGATAGCTCAATTGTGGAATTTCTCTTCACTCGTGTCACTCAACACTGAGTCACTGCCCTTGTTTCTTTAAAACCCTCCAAACAACATATTCAACTCTTTGACATATATGCTCCAACTCACTTTCATGAAAAATAGGATTGTTGGTTGTCCTTGAGAGCTTTCAAAGACAATATGCATATGTCAAACAAACTTCTAGATGGGGATTTTATATGGTTCACTCCCCTTGTATAAAGTGAGGTGGTTAATTTGTCTGAGATCCCCTTCATTAGGTTTTCAATGACTTAATCTTAGATTGGGATCTCTTTGATCCCAAACCAAAAATAAGTAAATATACATGGACAAAAAAAGTTTGGCCTTGGACATTATTGCGAAGAGACTGAATCGTTTCCTCCTTCGAGGATCTTACCTGATGGATAATCTTCATATTGCCTCATCCATCCTTCCCTATAATACTTCAAACCATAAACTTTTTTCTACTTGACCTCCATCCAAAATTCAATACGACATATTCCCCTTTCTCTTCAACCCTTTTTAGTTAAATGACCTTCAATCCCTAATCATTTAGCCAAGACAAAAAAAAGGTAAAAAAAAAAGAGATAAAATTCGCTATACCCAAAAAAACACAATTTACTTACAAAAAATACAACACATATCAAATAATTTTATTGTGATATTCCATCAATTTATATTATCAAAAAATAATAATAATAAAGTAGAATATATCCTCCATCCTCCAAAATATAAGATCCTATCAAACGTTTTTTATTTGATTATTTTTATTTTGTAATAAGAATTTAACTTTTTGATAGTAAATTTAATTTAACTTTATAATTTTTTAAAAGCTATGAATTTTAACTTTGCACCTCTTATAAACATTAACAATGCGATTAGAATATGTTATAGGGTGATCTATTGAATATTCACATGTTTCGAATGGTACTCTTTTTTAGAAGTAGTAAAATTATTTTTAAGTGATTCATGGAGAACCATAAACCCCGACCATGCATTAATACCACTACAATTTTATTGATTTTACTTTAAGAGAGAATGATTTAAAGAGTGCCTCGAGCTTTAATGACCTGAAACTTGTTCACATTTAATGTGAACCTTCGAAATAGTATAAATGTCAATGATCATAGAATCATGTTTCAACATTGAATTTCGTTTACTCAGAAAATTAAAGGTCGGTGACCTATTGAATACATATGTACTTTCGACAATTTTGGCAGGTAGAGAAAATGTTTAAGTCAAAATTCAAATAAAGTGAAGACATGTCCATGGGGTTTTGATTCAATGATAAAGCGAGAGTGTTTCCATCCATGTTTATATGTTTGAAATAGATGTTTTACCATTTTGAATGGCCTCATCTCTCATGGGCATATGCAAGTGGGCATTTTGCTTATGTAAGGACGCCTTTATATGTATGAGAGTTAGTATAATTCTTAGGTGAATTTGGTGGAGTAGATTTCTTGTAATAATGATGTTTTGGGTAAATAGTGCTTGTAAATTGAGTTGATTATATTTTTTTGGGAATATTATCATGAAAAGGAAAGGCATACTCATCATCAATGTAATTGAAAGCATCACTCATTACTAATAATAATATATAGAGCATAACTAACATGATCCATGGGAATGAAACCTTGACTCTGCAACGTGGTTTCTCGGCATGATTATTGGTTTTGATAGGCCCTCTTAGCCATGGACCTAGGTGGGGGAAGCCCTTATGGCTTCATGCCCCTCTCAGCTGAGGCCGTTACTTTCCAATCTCTCACGACCTATTAGCTTTGTAGCTCCCACAAAGCTCCTCCATCTTAGTTCGTGAAGTAGGTCATCACTTATAATGTGAAGCTTCCTCCTACGACGTCACATCTCAAAGCCCTTTCCCTAGCTAAGCGCGCCTTGATCACTGGATTCATTAGTATTTGTCCCTCTCCTCGAGCTATGGATCAACAGGTTCAAAAGAATTAGACGTCATTGATTAAGGGAAAGTTCTCTTATTTCTTTTGTGGCAATGAGTTATACACCTTCCTCTTCAAGCTCAAGGAAGATTGGTGTCTCATATTCCACAATGGCCTCTACTTCATGGACCCAAGAGGAATGTACTTAAATTGTTGGACTTTAAACTTCAAGGAAAATGTTCCATCGATGGTGCCTATGTGGGTTCATCTCCCTCATCTATCCCTCCATTATCGGACCAATGAATCATTGGAGGCCATTAGTAACAGTTGGGGTAAGTATATTGAGAAACCATACCCAAAAGGAGGTATGTTTGCTTATGCATGCATTTACATTCAAGTAGATCTGTAAAAGGGTTTACCAGAAGCCATCAATCTCTACTTGGATAACTGGATGCACTTGTAAAAGCTTGATCATAAGCAATTACCCTTCAAATGTAAGTCATTCCATGAATACAGACATTTCACCAAAGACTATAAGCATGTGTCTCAACCAAAACCCCCTTCAAAAAACATGGAACAGTCGCAACAAACAAACAAAACCTTGAGCTCAAAGCAGTGAGTGTCGTCAAACTCAACAACATAAAAAGGGAAAAACTTGTCTAACACAAATATATACTCTATGCTCATAAACCCAAAGTCCCCCCCCCCCCGCCTTCTACTTTTGCTCCCCCTCCCCCTTCCTCCATCTTTCCTTGCTTCTTCTCCTCCATCGACCTCTCCCTCTCCTACCCCTTCTCCTCCCCTTCCCTCATCCTTACCTGTTGTGTCCACTCCTTTATATTTAGCCTCTATCCCTCCTTCTTCATAGCCCTCTCCTCCCAATCACCCTTCTTTTCATGACACACCCCCAAATCATCGAGGTTTGTTCCACCTCCTTCCTTCTTTGCTCCTCAGATTTCTCTGAGTGGCATCACAACTCAAAAAAAAACCTTCTTCAATAGGATGAGGAAGATGAGGAGGTTGAAAGAGCTCAATTGAAAAAGGGGTAGAAGACAAATAAAAAAAGAAGGGAATTAGTTGCAAATAAAGAAAAGAACTTGGGCTCTCAATTGACCCTGGCGACTACCTTTGACAACATCGTCAAACCTCCTCCCAATGAATAATGAAGATTTTATCATGGAATGGCAAAAGTCTAGGCAGTCAAGCAAAACAACAAACTATTAGAAGTATACTCAGATCAAAGTGTCCAAATATTCTTCTCCTCCAATAAACAAAGTTAAAAGAAAAGCAAATGCTTGAGTTAGATAGAAAATTTTGGAAACATAATGCAAGGGCAATGGTTAGTGCAAGAGGAGCTTTGGGAAGCATATGCATGTCATGGGATAGTTCAATTATGGAATTTATCTTCACTCTTGTCGCTCAACACTGGGTCATCGCCCTTGTTTCTTTAAAATCATCCAAACAACACATTCAACTATTTAATATCTATGCTTCAACTCACTTTTGTGAAAAATATGATTGTTGGTTGTCCTTGAGAGCATTAAGAGACAATATGACTATGTCAAATAGACTTCTAGCTAAGCATTTTGATATGGTACTCTCCCCTTCTAAAAAGGTGCCTCATTTGTTCGGGATCCCCTTCATGAGGTTTTCAATGACTTAATCTCAAATTGCGGTCTCTTTGATAACAAGGTAAAAAGAGGCAAATATACATGGACAAAATGAAGATTTGCCCCTGGACATATTGAGAAGAGATCGGATTGCTTCTTCCTTCAATTATATTTCCTAGTGGATAATCTTCATATTGCCTCATCCATCCTACCCTACAATGCCTCGAACCATAAGCATATTGTCCTTGACCTCCAACCAAAATTCAAATATGGCCCATTTCCCTTTCGCTTCAACCCTTTTTAGCTAAATGATCCTCAATACATGGTCATTATTAAGGAAACATGGTCTATATTGGTTCTGGATCCCCCTCCTATCTAAAAGAGAAAAACTCCAACAAAAGTTAGTAGAACTTCATATGTCAATGAAAGAAAATGAATTTCCCCCTCACTTCTGCTAAGTTTTTACTGATGTTATTAGGTTATTTCCAAATTACATGAGCATTTAATGCATTTCCAAAACAACAGTACAAAGAGGATCACTAAAAGAAACACAATCACAAGGTATGCAACATTTTATCATGGGAAACCCTCATGGAGGAGAAAACCCAACAAAAACTTCCTCAATAATAGATTGTCAATACAATGCCAGCACTAAGACCAAAACACCAAAGATAGACCAAGATTGAGCATGTGCCTCTCTTCTCCTTCCTCCTGCAACTGCAACTGCCTTAAAGATATGCGCACTAGATGAGTGAGTGAGTGTGTATAAATGAGACACCAACCTCACATATAAATACAAGTGTGAGATGACGCTAGGGTTGTGTCTCTTCACTTGGTTGAGCCGACTTCTCCTAGAAGTGGCTAAAACTACTTTATAATTACTAGGGGCCAACTTTACAAATACCACTATACAAATACAGTTTGACCAATCTAGAAAATGGGATTTGATCTTATACGAGACCCGACTTGATCAATCCGCAAAAGGGGATTTGATCTATAAAATAATAACTCAAATATAACTAGAATATTTTTCGAAGTTACAATATTTCAACACTCCCCCTCAACGAGAAGGGTACTCTACTGACATGACTCAATACACCATTATCAAAGAAAAGGAGAGGGCAACATCATCATCAACATCTGAGACATTGACTGGCACATCTATAAATCATCGAAAGTTTTTCTCATCATCAATATCATCATCGTTTACAACATGGAGCTGGAGTAACATCATCATCATCATCAACATGAAGCTGAAACATCAACATCAATAGCACAAAGCTGGAACAATAACATCATCAACAACACAAAGCTGGAATAACAACATGTGGCAACAGAATGAGGCAGGTGCATCAACAACAACATTTGTGGTAATCTGACAGACCATCCTTATTGGACCTTCGAGATCTGCCCAGGAATCATAAGATTCCCTAGGATATAAAATCCTAACAAGGTACCTGTTAGATTTTCAATGAGCTATGGCTCATGTATTCTCTTTAAATTTTTTGTTTAGTTTTACTTGAACCATAACTACTGCAACAAACCAAGATCTCAAGAAGAATAACCATGCACAAGAACACAAGAAGTATCTTGGGAAACCCTTCTCAAAAAGGGAAGAAAACCTAGCCAATTCTTTGTTATATTCTTCAAGAAAAAGACCTCCCACACCATCACCAAACCTGGCACACAAGAGGGTGTTGTAATTCTCATAATTTCAGACCACAACTTCTGAAATCATGAGATAACACAATGATAAGTGTGTTTCCTCAATGGGGATTCACCTTTATTTATATAAGACTTGTCACATCAAATGGTGTGTCTATTGGCACAATAGGGCCGAACTCAATAACTCAAAATATAATTAATAATTACCATATTAATCATCTTTTACATTAATTATCTTTTATATTAATTATCTTTTACATTAATTGTCTTTTACATTAAGGTGGGGTCGACTTGTACCCTTTACATTACAAATAGGGTTACAGGTAAGTCTGACTCTTGAACAATATAGCAAGGGATCTCATACACCCACTAGTGCTCAACCATTAGGGGCACATCCACAGGGATGTCCACATATCTATCTCACTGTGTTTCACAGGAGAACCACACTCACTAGTGGTCAATCACTAGGATCACGTTCACATGTGTTCATCCACATGCACATCCAACTCAGTAGATCTTCTTTCCCACTGCATTACACAGGAGAGTCATCTGGATTTCATCATATCAACTCTCTGCTCAAAGGAGGCTAATACATCGTTTCATCTCTATCTCAAAATGATGCACCCAACTCATGGGAATTCACACGTTCACATGTGCTTAGCCATAGGCACGTCTAACTCAACAGATCTTCTTTCTCACTGCGTTGCATAGGAGAATCATATGGAGTTATTCTCGACTCTTTGTAATGAGGAGGCCAACACAATGTTCCAGTTCTGTCTCAGATAGGAACCACACACCCAACTCAGGGGATCTCTCTCATGTCTATGTCCTGGAGGATGTCTCACGCAGTTGTAATCATCAACACTCCCTCTCAGCTAGGGAGGCATTCTCCATCAATCCAAGTCTCGCATGGAAGTATTTGAACTTTGTCTTGGCTATAATTATCAACACTCCCTCTCAACTAGGGAGGTAATATCCACCAAGCTAATTTCTCACAGAATTTCTCGAACTTTGTATTGGCAAGTGGTTTGGTGAAGATATCTGCAATTTGCTCATGTGTAGGAAGATATTGCACGTGTACTACTTTCCTCTGCAACATGTCTCCGATATAATTATATTTTATCTCAATGTGTTTCGATCTATCATGAAACACAGGGTTCTCAGAGAGCTTCACACCGCTTTGGTTATCACAAGTAATAATAGGATCCATTTCATGATCAAATAAATCYGTCAGAAGYCRCACTGCTTCGCAGACTTCCACACTCAATGCTATATACCCTAATTCTGCGGTACTCAAGGCCACAGAGCTTTGTTTCCTGCTGCACCAGGAAACCATGGTAAACTCCAAGGTAAAACAATAACCGAATGTGCTCTTCCAATCCAYTGTACTCTTTGCTCAATTTGTATCGGCATATCCCTGCAAACTCGAGTTCACACTGGAGGCATATCTCAGGCCATATCCAACTGTGCCTCGTATATATATCTCAATACATGATTTAYTGTTATCCAATGAGTCTGTCTYGACTGACTCATGGATTGATTAAGCACATYCACTGCATAACATATATCAAGTCTGATGTTAACCAGATACATCAATGATCCAATCAGATGTCGGTACACATGTGGATCAATCTCGTCTTAATCATCATCATTTATTTTTCGTCAAGTCCACCACCATCGATGTAGACATGGATTTGCATTATGTCATACTGAACTTCTTTAATATCCCCATTGTATATTTTCCTTGACTTAGGAAAAGTCTCATTGGTCCTCTGTCATACTTCTTGTCTCAAGAAGTAGTGCATCATACCCAGATCCTTCATCTTGAAATCAGAAGTCAAAGCTTGCTTGTAACGATACGACTTCTTGAAAAAGTCATGTAAATCAGGATCTCGTCACCAACAATGTAATAATATAGGTTTGGATCAACAACACTCTTGTTGAAACCCAAACTTCATCAAGAATGCATCTATCTGATGTAGTTTCCAACTCATGGATGGTAGTACAGATGGGAGTGCATCGGGCCACTGGATCAATATGTCTCATCATAGTTCACTCCCTCTGCTTGTGAGAATCCTCTGACTACAAGTCTCGTTTTGTATTTCTCAACACTTCCATCAGTTGCATGTCTTTCTACCTCTTGCAAAGTTTGTCAAGCCCAAACAGGACTTTTATGGCCTACTGTAAAGTCCCTGGGAATATCAATCGGAACAACTGGATCAATTATATCAATGGCTATCTCCCTTTGAACTATTGAGGGGGAGAAGGTATTTGTCTTTTCCTTCTTCTCAAATAGTTTTGACTTCCTCTGAGTCAAGTGACTCCCTCTGAAGTCTTGAAGGAAAAACATCTTCTTTTGTTGTTAACCTGCTTGGAACAAGAAAACAAACAAAAGGAAACAAGACAAGAATATCTCCTAGAGGAGATTCATGAGTACATCTCTAGAATAAAAAAAATTAAGGATTGTTGTCACAACTACAACACCTACTTGTAATGTAGCATGATAATTAAAACAATCAAACTTGGAGTCTTCACTTCCAGTGTGTTGTTCTTCTAAATGCCCTGAGACCTCTCTGGGTACATGATTTCACCAAGGGTTCCTTCCTCCTACAAGTACCCTTATGACATTGATGCAAATAATATATATGCATGTGCGTACCTGAGAGTGTACACTAATGGAGGTTATGCTTGGTTGTCGTAGACTAGAAGGCACATTATATTGTTGTAGCTTCCTGTGGCCACCAACCACTACTATACTCTATAACCAAACTTGTTTGCTTTTGTAGCCACCTTGTACCATACAAGTTTCTTACAAAGTCTGCATCAACCTTGTAGTTGTTGTAGCTGGGGTGGCCTTGTACTTTGGTCTTGTAGCAACTTTCTGATGCATGTAATTCACTAGATATGCCTAGTCTTGACTGTTGTCAGTTACAACACTTGTTGTCCCAACGCTATCACAATAGTCCTTTAATCACAGGTCAAGGCTGCCCTTGATGTATCACCAAAACAGATCTGAAGGCTGGCTTATTTTATCTCAATATAGGTCTATACAGTGTTTACACACTTTTGTAACTTGTGCCAAACTTGGCCTTAGAACATGCTTCAAACTAGACCCTACTCTGTCATAATTTTAGTCTTTAAATCTGCTTCAAAGCACTTTGATGATAAGGTAGGAAAATTGATATTTAAAGTCAATGCACAAATGATCACCATCATGACTTCTATCAACAACAACATTTGTTGTAGTGTTTAACTGTCAAGTAATGAGAAAGGACTTTATGTTGCCTGAGATTTTCACTGAGATATCCTCATTTTGCTAGAAACATAATTGAGAACATGTTTGTTCCAATCATTGAGGACAACTTTCAATTTATCGGTTTGCTTGGATTTCGACAACAACTTATGCCTCCGAATAATGGAAACTAGAACATAAAAATGTGAAGGACATGGAGATGGTTGCTTCTTGTCTGGAAAGAACGAGAAGCCATAACCTGATACAATAACTGAAGCTTCAATCTAAGTTTTTTGTTTAGGATTTTGTTGTTTAGAAGTTTTGCAGTGATGACAGTCTAAGATCAGACTTTGAGCTAGCAAGTTGAGCCTCTCATGGTCTGTGACTAATCTTATTTTACCATGTTAAGCCACCAAGAAACATGTGGCTGCCCTCTTAGCTTGTAAGCAAGGGTCAATCAGGTGCTTTTAGGCATGCAACCAGCTTGTTTTGGACAGTTGGCCTTCCTTACAGTGTTCAACCTAAGTTAGCAAGCATGCAACCATCTTCATGATTTTGCCACAAAAAATTTAGAGAGGGTTCGACCCTTCCCTTGAGTTGGTGGTGGGGTATCTTTACCACAAAAACTTAGAAGGGGGTTTGTCCCTTTCCTTCTAGGCTACAACAGCCTTAGAGGCTTGCGGCTAGCCTTTTTCCTTGCCACATAAAACTAAGGGAGGTATGGCCTCAACCTTTACCACTAAAGGAGAGGTCTGACCCTTGTTTCTTTATGCCAATGGTAAGTTCTCCTCCCATGGTTGCCTTCCTTTATTTGTTGTGGGGTCCTGCCTCTTTTCTTTGCAATGGAAGCAAGGGTTTGGCAGTCTTTTGGGTAACCACGGTCTTCTTTCATCCTTGAGCAAGTGGTATTCTTCAAGACCTGCTTTGATACAATGTTGGATTTTCAATGAGCTATGGCTCATGTATTCTCTTTAATTTTTCTGTTTAGTTTTACTTGAACCATAACTACTGCAACAAACCAAGATCACAAGAAGAATAGCCATGCACAAGAACACAAGAAGTATCTTGGGAAACCCTTCTCAACAAGGGAAGAAAACCCAGCCAATCCTTTGCTATATTCTTCAAGAGAAAGATCTCCTACACCATCACCAAACCTAGCACACAAGAGGGTGTTGTAATTCTCATAATTTCAGACCACAAATTCTGAAATCATGAGATAACACAATGATAAGTGTGTTTCCTCAATGGGGATTCACCTTTATTTATATAAGACTTGTCGCATCAAATGATGTGTCTATTGGCACAATAGGGCCGACCTCAATAACTCAAAATATAATTAAAAATTACCATATTAATAACTCAAAATATAATTAAAAATTACCATATTAATAACTCAAAATATAATTAAAAATTACCATATTAATTATCTTTTACATTAAGGTGGGGCCGATCTGTACCCTTTACATTACAAATAGGGTTACAGGTAAGTGTGACTCTTGAACAATATAACAAGGGATCTCATACACCCACTAATGCTCAACCACTAGGGGCACATCCATAGGGATGTCCACATCTCTATCTCACTGCGTCTCACAGGAGAACCACACTCACTAGTGCTCAGCCACTAGGATCACATTCACCTATGCTCATCCACAAGCATGTCCAACTCAATAGATCTTCTTTCCCACTGCATTACACAGGAGAGTCATTCGGAGTTCATCATCTCAACTCTCTGATCATAGGAGGCTAATACATTGTTTCATCTCTGTCTCAAAACAATGCACCCAGCTTATGGGAATTTACACGTTCACCTGTGCTCAGCCACATGCACGTCCAACTTAGTAGATCTTCTTTCTCACTAAGTTACACAGGAGAATCATCTGGATTTCTTATCAACTCTCTGTAAGGAGGAGGCCATCACAATGTTCCAGTTCTGTCTCAGATAGGAACCACACACCCAACTCAGGGGCTGTCTCTCAGGTCTGTGTCCTGAAGAATGTCTCACGCAGATGTAATCATCAACCCTACCACATGCTACTTTGACAGACCGTCCTCACCGGACCTTCGAGATCTGCCCAGGAAGCATAAGATTCCCTAGGATATAAAATCTTAACGGAGATACCACTATTGACCACAATTGTCATATACATGCACATGTACTCTGACAGACCGTCCTTACCAAACCTTTAGGATCTTCTCAAGGATGATCAATCCCCTAGTATATAAAATCCTAATGGAGCTACTCATTGTTGGTCAGTATGCCATAGTATCATCAACATCACTCCCCCTTTCAGATTACACCAAGCTTGTCTCGGAAGTACTCAAACTTCACACGAGACTGAGGCTTGGTCAACACATCTACAACCTACTCATTTGTGCCAACATATTGGAGATTTTCAGCTCCCCTCTGCACCATATCATGAATGTAGTGGTATTGGATATCTATGTGCTTCAACTTATCATGGAACATTGGGTTCTTCGTCATCTTTATACAGCTTTGGTTATCACATAGAATCACAGTGACTTCCATCTCGAGATAAAACAGACCTATCAACAACTTMTGAAGCCATATGGCTTCATAACTAGCTGAACATGTTGCAATGTACTCCGCTTCTGCCATGCTGAGAGAAATACTAGATTGCTTCCTACTTTTCCATGAAGTCATGGTTGACCCCAAACTGAAACAACATTATGAAGKGTTGTTTATGTCTGAAGCACTTCCAACCCATTCTTAATCAGTAAAACCATATAGTCTGAAGTCATGATCTCCAGTATAACAGAGACCATAATCCAACGTATCCTTAAGGTATCTCATCACATGCTTTGTAGCTACAAGGTGAACACGTTTGGGATCCACCAGATATTGACTCAAGATGTTCACAACAAAGCATATATCTGGCCTAGTATTCGTCARATACATCAACGATCCAATAATCTRCCTGGATAGAGTAGCATGAACAAACTCTAACGAAGTATCAACCATGAGATTTAAATTCGTTTCCATGGCTTTACATTCCAACATGTCAAATCTCTTCAGTATTTCAACTGCATAATTCCCTTGGTTAAGGAAGATCTTCTCTGGGCTCTGCCAAACTTCAAGACCTAAGAAATAATGCATCAGAACTAGGTTTTTCATCTCAAATTCAACGATAAGCTTCTTCTTACAATCTGTGATGAGCTTTTCTTCTCCTGTCAAGAATAAATCATCTACATATAGTAGCAATATAACTGGCTCATCATTCATAACCTTGAAGTAAAGGTTAGGATAAGCTTTACTCTTGGTAAAGCCCAAGCTTGTTAGGAAACTATCAATTCTTCCATACCAAGCTCTAGGAGCTTGCTTCAACCCGTACATAGCTTTCTTCAACCTGCAGACATGAGTCTTTCTATCTTCAACTTCAAACCCTTGTGGTTGTTCTATATGCACTTCTTCTTCAATAAGACCATTTAAGAAAGTTTTTTTCACATCCATTTGGTGCAACTTCCACTTCATTTTAAGAACAATGATGGTTCTATTAGAAGTGTATATGGGTACAAGAGCAAATGTTTCTTCATAGTCAATACCTTCCTTTTGAGAAAATCCACGAGTCACAAATCTTGCCTTATGTTTTTCAATACATTCGTCTGTTGCATGTTTTATTTTGTATATCCACTTGGAAGATACCACATCTTTGTTCTTTGGTATGGGAATTGCTTCCCATACATCATTCTTCATAATGGGTTGGTATTCTTTTGTCATGGCATCCATCCATTCTTTCTTCTGAATGGATTCTTGAAAGCAAGTAGGTTCCTTCTCTACGAGATCACACATCAAGGCCATATAGCTGGAGAATGGCTTAGGCTTCTTGCTTTCTCTCATGGTTCCTTTTGGGGCACCATACTTCTCTGCATCTTGAATAATTTCTCTAGCCCAAGCTGACTTCCTCTTGTGAGGGATTTTCATACGAGGAGGTTCTTGATATTCTATCATATCATGATCTTCTTGAATATCATCATCAGGGGTAACTGCAACTTCCTCTATGGGTTCTACAACTCTGGGAGCTACATGTTCTTCTTCATATACTTCTTCAAGTTGGCATTTCCTTGATCTTTTGAGTGTTAGATCTTCATCAAAGGTTACATCTCTACAGATCTCAATATGATGGTAACCTGGTATGTAAATTCCGAAGGCCTTAGAGACCTCATAGTATGTAACAAATATTCCCTTCTTTCCTGAATGATCCAACTTAGTTCTCATTTCTTTTGGAATGTGTACAAATATTGGACAACCAAATATTTTGAGATGGCTTACTTTTGGCTTCTTTCCTGTGAACATTTATTCGGGAGTTTTGAATCCAAGTGCACTATGGGATAATTTGTTTTGGACATATACTGTTGTTCTTGCTGCTTCATCCCACAAGTGCATTAGAAGATCTTGATCGTGAATCATAGTCTTTGTTGCTTCCATAAGCGTTCTATTCTTTCTTTCTGCTATACCATTTTGTAGAGGATTATAGGGAGTGGTCAGCTCCCTCTTAATCCCGACATCTCTACAAAAGCTTCCAAATTCATTTGAAGTGTATTCTCGTCCATTGTCTGATCCTAGTATATTGATTTTCCTTTCAGAGAGGTTTTCTACCAAGGCTTTGAATTCTTTGATCTTTCCAAGTACTTTATCTTTTGACTTCAAGAAATAAACCCAAGTGTTACGAGAGTAATCATCAATAAAAGATACATAGTATACATACCCGCTTGGATAGGTTGGTGGCATTGGAACGCATACATCTGAGTGGACAAGTTCCAAAATTCCTTTTGCTTTACTGTCACTCTTTGCAAAAATATTCTTTATGGTCTTTCCTTGTGCACATCCCTTGCATAGACCTTCATGATGAACCTTTAGTTCTGGTAAACTTGTATCTACCTTGCTTACATATGGTAAAGCTTTGTAGTTGATGTGAGCTAGTCTTCTATGCCAAAGTTCACAAGGACTTTCAATAGAGTGAGTCAAGGCTACATCTGAGTGACCCTTTAACTTGTACAAACCACCTTCTTCTATTCCAATAACAACTTCATCTTCTATAGTTTTTCCTTTAGACCACATAAGAACTTTACCATCTATGAATGCAACCCTGCGACCTTTCTTCTCTAGGGCTAAAATACAAAGTAAGCTCTTTTTCAAACCTAGTACATAGAGTACATCCTTCATTCTCATTGGAGTTCCTGAATCAACTTTGTAGGTGGCTTCTCCCATTCCTTTGATAGGGTACTCATAATCATTTCCAAGTGAGACTTTATGGGGGGAATCATTTTCTATAACACTGGAGAGAGTGTTCTTCTGACCTATCATGTGCTTAGAGGCACCACTATCTATGAGCCAAGTATCCTCTCCAAGTGTCACATATCCTGAGAGAGAGGAAAACAAAACATATTCTTCAATCACTTCTTTAGCTAACTTATTGGGTGGCTCATCATCTTCAATTGAATGGGCATGATGTATTTTTTTATTTATTATCTTGTATTCTTCCCTTATGGAAGGACAATTCTTAGCAATGTGTCCCATCTTATCACAATGATAACATTGGTAGGAGGAGAAATCTTTTTCCTTTCATTGAACCTTATGATATTTATGGAATCTCTCTGGAGAGTGAGACTCTTTATGAAAGTGGGTCTCCTTTTGAAAACGAGACTTTCCCTTTCCACCCTTGGCATGAGCATCTAGGGCTTGATCTTCATCTCTTAATAGGACGACTTCTCGGTTGGCCACTCTTGCTTCTTCTTGAACACATTCTTCCCATAAACTGTCAAATTGGAGTTTCTCTTTTCTTGCAAAAATAGTTTGGATGAAGGCATCCCAAGGTCTTGTGAGACCATTAAGAGTTGTCATCATGAGTTCATCTTCGTCTAAGTTGTCTCCAATTGCCTCTAAATGTTCCTTGAATTGAGAAACCCTAGAGAAATAGTCTTGAACAATTTCTCCTTTTTGCATCTTTGTATTCTTGAGTTGGGTTCTCAAGTTTATCTTTTGGTTGATGTTCTTTAGTTCATACATTCTGGTTAGGGCATCAAACATATCTTTTGGAGTATTATTAGAAGACACTTGAGGGATCAAGTGGTCTTCAATGGAATATGCAATCACTTGAGGGATCAAGTGGTCTTTAATGGAATATGCAATCACTTGAGGGATCAAGTGGTCTTCAATGGAATATGCAATTATTATTTTAGCCTTAATCATATCCTTCTTATAATTCTCTTTGGCTGCATTTTCTTTGGGCTTTGGTACATTTTCTTTTATGAATTTTACAAGGTAATTCTCTTCAAGAATGAGTCCAATTATGTACTTCCAGGCACAAAATTTTTCCACACCTTCTAACTTGTCAACAAGCTTGGTGCATGCAGACATCTTGACCCGGAGCTAAGAAAATGACCAGAAAATGAAAGTGCTCAAAAATCGAAACTAAGCTTACCAAGAGATATGTTGGGTTGAGGCGAGTTTGCTGGAGTTGATTGTTTCAGAAAATTCCAAGTTTTACCCCTTGAAACTTGACCTACGCAATTATGGACCAGTACTTCTGGTACTGGTTCTCGTTTCCTGGTTTTCTAGTTTTCTAGTACCCGTCAAAACTAGGGTTTGATTTTTTGGAGAATATAGTCGCTGAAAAAGTTCGCTCAAGCTGCCAAAAGATGCTCTAGGGAAGGGCACACTTCCCAAGGTGATTTTTGGTCAAAAATTCCTCTTCAGTAAAAAACCCTAATTTTCTTGTACGACAATAGTGACATCTAGATACCCAGTGAAAGATGCTCTATTCAGTCAAGCTCTGATATAATGTTAAGTTTTTACTGTCGTTATTAGTTATTTCCAAATTACATGAGCATTCAATGCATTTCCAAAACAACAATATAAAGAGGATCACTGAAAGAAACACGATCACAAGGTACACAACATTTTATCATGGGAAACCCTCATAGGGGAGAAAACCCAACAAAAACTTCCTCAATAATAGATTGTCATAACAATGCTAAGACTAGGACCAAAACACCAAAGATAAACCAAGACTAAGCATGTGCCTCTGATCTGAAAATGGAATGAATGTGTTTCCAATAGATCTTAAAAATGAAGAAGACTTATCTCTTTAAATTGCAAGTGTGTAAATGGTATGTGTTTGGGTAATTGGATCAAGTTACTAACACATAAAATCAATGAGTTTTACTTAAGCATGAGCAATATATCAGACAGATAAAAACCATCAACAATGAACACATAACACAACAAATGATAAAGGAGTTCACCCCTCTCTTGGGCTACATATCCTAGTCCAACTTCCCTTGGATCATTTTCATTATGCTTAAAAAGTACTCTTACAATGCTCATAATACAAAATGGATGGATTCAATGGCTTTAGAACGTCCAAAAACCCCTAGCTGGGCTTTTTCGGCACATGGTTTGGCCAAAAAATGAAGAAGTTAGACCTCCTGGAAGTTTTCCCCTTCAAGCTTGTTGTACCTGCTCGCCAAAACGCACCAACTAACAACCTAACCCGACCTCTGTGTGTTTTCCGCTCCAAAACCCAGCACCCGCAACGGTTCCGCAAATCAGGAAAAAATGTAGGACCGTTAGTGCGCTGGCCCTCAAACTCTGACGAAGAACTAGGTCGTATGGCCCCATGTGGCCAATGACCTACCCTTTTGGTGCACCCGTCGACTAGCTCCCTCCGCGAAGGTAAAAGTGTGTTCATATGGTTTAACATAGGTATTCAGGGGCTAAGGCTAGTGGAGTGGTCTGCGTGTGCGCCAAAGGGCTAAGGCTAGTGGAGTGGTCTGCGTGTGCGCCAAAGGGCTAAGGCTAGTGGAGTGGTCTGCGCGTGCGCCAGAGGGATAAGGATCCGATCCAATGGAGTGGTTCTATGTGTAAGTGTCGGGACTAAAACAAAAACGGGGCTAAACCAAAATGTAAATTCCGCATGCCCACAGTGGAGGAGTGGATTATATGAAACAATCATATGCGAAAGCGTCGGGGGCTTAAACAAAACCAGATACCCGCTCCAACAATTGACAACGGCCACACCAAATGTTAAAAGGTGTGGACATGTGACAAGGTCGTATAGTAGTGTATGTGCTGGGGGGCTGGGGCCTAGCCCCGACCCTTTTCTCTGCCATCCGATAGTTTGATTCCATTCAAATAAATAATTATAACATTATGGTGTAAGAACCACCATGTTGAGGAAAAGATATGAAATAATCTTACTCAAGAATTTTCAGACTCTGCTTGGTTAGAGAAAAGTAGACGAGAATATCACCCTATGTTTATAGCCAACAAAATTAACATCCTAACTCACAAGTATCAATTACAAGTGCTTAGGCTAGTCTTTTATAAAAAAAAAGCTTGCTGGAAATTTAATTTATATATAATTTGCTGAACATATCGGTTCTTGAAATAGATGTAAAGACATAAGTAAAGTCACCAAGATGATAATCAAGACATATGAGACATAAAACAATCCTTTATTTCATTCAAATTCACCAAAGAGTCGTTTTCTTTACAAAATCTCATGCAAAAATTTTGGACCAAAGTCAAACTTAGATATCCCTGATGGAACATACAAAAGGACCTCTGACAGAAAACCAAAATTGAACTCTAAAGCTGGATCAACTTGCCACAGATTGTTGCCCACTCGACTCTGCACAATAGCCTTTGTCAATTATGAAAATTAATTCACAAATGGACAAATCTACACAGACTATCAAAGATAGATCAACACCTCTAAAAAACAAGTGTTTGAATGATGTGATTCATCCCTGAATATTGTTGTCTACAATAAGACCCTGCTATCATAAAAGAGAACTAGGCTTGTGATGAATAATGAATGAATGAAAACTGAACTATCTCAACATAAACTCAAAGAGCAAACCTTAGTATGCTTATGCTTCTATCCCTTTGTTCCTCCCATTCCTTTGCTTTTAAACAAATTAGAATTGGTTGAAGTAGTTGAACCACTCATTAGTTAAGTTAATTAAAAGACTCAACTAACTTTAGTTAGGGGGAAGAGTAATAATTATAATAAGGGTTATAAATAAAATAATAACTAGTAGGTGGGACCCCTTGTGACTCCCTTAGTTCATAATAATCATAACAATCATAACATAACCATTAGTTAAGTAAAGCACACCTCCTTGTATCTCCCATCAACATATTCACTTTTGGCAAATTTAACTCATGAAATTTGAAATTATTTTCAAAAATATTACTCATATATCCAAAATAAAACATGTCCAAAATTTCCTGAAGTCAACTGTCATTAACAATGATAAAATAAAACTTAAAAACCCTATTTCCCGGTCTGCGATGCAACCTTCCCTTTATTGTTGCTATCACCTCTTGATTTTCCTGAATTTGCCTTTGGCTGTGTAGAGACTTTAGGCCTAATCTCGCTGATCACGTGGGAACAATCATTCCTCAAATGCATCCGGGAAGACATGGATTTGTTAGAGCCATTGGAGGGTGAGGAAGGGGCCACAGTGGCTTTTCCTTTATCAAGGGCATGATGGGCCTCAATTTTCAATCTCTTACTAGCATGGGAGGATTGCACTAGCGAGTGGTCAGGGGTAGCTTGGACAATGGGGTTAATAGAAGGAGGAGCAGACAAGGACAAGTTGGGCCAGCCAAGATGTTGGGAGACTGTCGGGTGGACAATCTCCTACCATCCATCATTTTCCGGGACCTCGGATTGCAATGAGACATGAGGAGGTACAGGGATACCGAGGGATTGCGGGGCTCGGAAAGGAGGCCTTTCAGGCCTAGGTTGGATTATTCCCTGCCCAATTCAATTGAAAAATCCGACATGAAACAATTGGTTGAGCTCTTGTGAATCAACATCAAAATGTATGGAGAACTTGGGCCTTCTTGGGCCTCGGTTCCAATTACCTCTACCTTTGTTTCCTCGGCCATGGCTACCTCGACTGAAAAAACTCATCCTGCATGTGTGATTGATTAGCAAATAGTCTTTTAGATAACCATACATGACAACTCCTAAAAATATGAAATAGATTTGGCTCAACAATGTATCAGACTCATGCAATCCAATCCATACAAATTGTTTTACTGTTGATCAATGAGCAGTGGGTGAAAAGGGTTATGGGATATGCGAGGGGTTTGTATTGAGCAAAACATGATGTAAGGAAGGGGAAAATACCATGGTTACTGCTCAATGACAACAACAATCAACTACAAAGCAAACCAATAAAACGTCACTGTAATCCACACAAGACACTACCACTTTCAACTGTTTTCACACCAAATTTCTCTTGACTGTAATCAATCTCAGAACAGGGAGTGAAAAAATGATTATGGGAAGGTGATGGGATTTGTAATTAGCGGAAAATGAGATAATGGAAAGGAAGAAGAACGATTATTGTTCATGAAATTAATTAAGTGATCCATAAAACATTATGCGAAAAGAGATGCACCAACCAACAATCATTGCGACCAAATAACAATTACTGCGTATTTAACTAGTTCACTGTTCATAATCAAATATCCAATACAATGCCATCACAAGACAATATGCATTTCACACAATTTGTAAAGAGGATTTTGTTCCTTTCTTTGCATCTTATAACAATTTCCAAATAGTAACCATTCCACTCTGTTAACCATCAAAATCAACCACTGCCCATAGATTACTTCAATCAACAAATATACTCAAATTCATGTTTCCAAAATTAACAATGAAGTCACGGTATCACTGCAATTAGGTCTGTCATTTTAAATGCAATGATATTCGTTAAACATATATAGGCAGTAACCAAATAATCAAGATCAAATTGCCAAAACCTGAATTGACAATTAAACAGACAACAACCACCATTCCAACACAAGATATGTGTCAAATAATTCAATCATGCAAGTGTAACTCCATCAATGTGCAAGCCCAATTTAATGTGACTCTAAAAAGTTGGGCCACCCATCCAACACGACGAGGTATCAACAATAAGCCTACCTCAACAAATGATCAGGCTGCAACAAAACATGCTTAAAACCCTATGGGTATCCCTGAGTGTGAAACCCAAGCCATCCATGTTATACACAGTGCGCAACCAACAAAACACCACGATGCAAAATTTCCACTTAACAAAAACAAACACACAGTCACGACAATAACTCAACCCATCGTGCTGAGCCATCAATTTAATACAATATTGCTTCGATTTAGTCACACTGTAATCAACTATGCTATGTACACTTGGCTCATACAATCAGACAATCATAAGCATGCAGTGGATGTCGTTCATATAGTCTTCCTGGTTGCAATAACCAATCGACCCCAAAAGAAACTAACAGTTATCATGACAAAAACACCACACACACAATGCGGTATGCGTGAGCAACATCAAGCATCTGTAACCAATGCTAGCTAATCATTCAAACAATCATTAGCACCAAAATACTAGTGACTGTGTATCAACCAACCAACTCACTACTGTCATGGAAATCAATCGACCTTAACAAGTTGTGGTAACCACGCATGCCCACGCATCAATTTGGATTGGGGCATCGACCTTCTCAATTAACAATACTGAGTTATTAAACATAAGGGGAGTGACTGTGTAAATTGAGTTATGCAAATAACAATGTTGGGTTTACCATTATTATAATAGAGGCGGTAACTAAATGCCAAATCAACATGATTGTCATATGACCGACTGGGCGAGTCTGTAATCAATTTTTTCGACAATACATTCAATCCACAATAACCCATAGTAAACTTGACAGGCCCGACAGTCTTCCCTACACAACTTTAGACTGAAGGCTAAAGGTTTGTTTTGTAGCAAACACAGGGAGAACAGAGCCAACTTCTTGTAGTGGTGAAAACTCAGAGGTCAATGGTGTACACAGAGAGAGAGCAATGATTCATTCGTGTACAGGTAACAATCCATGGCAGGGGGCATAACAAAAAGGTGAGGCTCCCATTCGTCATGGCAATGTCATTTAATGCAGGGTATAACCCTCATGTTCTTCATTCAAATTACCACAATACTGAGGTGAAGGCAAGGCCGTGTAAGAACAGAACACCCACTTAGTGGTGGAATCAACCAATGCCCAAGTGAACAAAACAAAGTCATGCATAAAGCCTCCAACCACTAAACCCATAAAAACTAGAGACTTGGCATAGATGCGAATGCGTGAGGACAACCAGCCGACCCAAAACCAACAAAACCCTCCTTCTAAAAATAACAAGGATAACAGAGAGCTAGCACCCAGGGTGACCAATAACTTCTATGGACAATGTTATTGCAGAAAAACCATCAATGCTTCATTCCAAGAACACATCTTTACACAGTTGCAATACTTAGGAAAACATAAACCAATACACCTGAGCCAGTAATCATTTCATAACCAAAGCAGAGTCACAAATGGCCCAAAAAAGACATAACTGTAATTAGATTCCTTAAAACGAGAGTTGGTCGAGCGATTCCTCTCTGCTAAGAAATCAAAGCATAACCACATCAACAAGATCGATCAATAGCCCGACTAGGGTGGGGGCTAACGGGAGGAGTAAAGGTGACATGTAGTAAATGCACGTCGCCTCCACCCACATGTTTGTTGTGCAGGTGCAATAGAACAGGTGGCAATGATATCAATGAATAGCATAGGCCGTAATAACACAAGGAACCAACATTTCATAAGTTGAAAATAACCAATAACAAAAGATCCCATCAACCATGTAAGCCTTGTCGCACATCACCACAACATAAAAAATGAGCAGATCTAATCTTCAATAGTTCAAGGGGGTCCCACCTACTAGTATTATTTAGCTTTTATAATAATAAGCTTTAGCAACACTTTGCGGGCAAAACTTCATTGACAATTTTAATTGTCAACAAAATCACGACTCCACAGGAAAATTTGTTTCCAACAGATTTAGGACTCAGAACTCATGGTTTCCTAGACCGAGAACAATAATTTTAGAAGACGTAACCAGAATAATTATGCAACAGGGGGAAGTGAGCAGATTTAATGGAAAGATGATCGAGAATTTGGGAATAATTCATGAAAAGTGTTAAGTATGAGGGGTTTTTACCACTGTATGCATAATCATTCAACTGGAATATGCTCTTAACTTTCAAGGAGGAAAACTTACAGACTTTCTCTTAAGATCTCAATGGATGAAGAAATGGCAAGAAGAAGCCGGAAATAACCAATTCCTTATAAGACATCAATTGAAATATGTAACAATTTCAAGGGCCCTTCAGAGGAGACATCATAACAGTTGTGTAAGCTTAATTGTTATTGGCTAACAATGCTTTGCAAGAGTGTCACTGTGGCAGAATTGATCCAACATCCTATCTTGACCAAACACTAAAAGATGATAAGGACAAAAATTACAACATAAGTAATAATGCAGAAATTAAAACAATAATAGTAAAAGACTCAATTGAAAACAACAAGGAAATAAAACTTAACTTAAAAGGCAGAAATCAAGGTATTGTAAGCATAGAAAATAAACACAAAAATTGAAAGCAAAGCTAGGCTACTAGTATACAGAAATCCAAACAGCATTAGGACTTTTCACGCTGGCTCCTCGCAATACTTCGAGTGAGGATTGTTAGTGATGTAGGAAAACAATTGTCTCTGTAAATTCCTTAAAATGTATGAGTTAGTGTCCAAGACAAAAATAATTTGGAAGGGACCGAACACTTGAAATTCGGATGTAATTATTAGCCCTTCGACGCACATGATTAAATCATAAGCATGGAGACTGACCAATCCATTGAAAGTTGTGTGTATAGGCCCTTTAAAGGCGGTACTTACATCAAATAAGCCAGAAGGCAGGCATTTGTAAGGCATAGTATCACAATTAGTAATGAAAGTGGTTTTGTGAACATTTGACCCTTTGACTTTGATTCTCTTGTAAATAGACAAACTGTCAAGTAAGGGCCCTAACTGTGACTCTACCACCCGTTGCAAAAAAATTTCCATATTGAGAGGAGGGAAGGGATTCCTCATAATCACTTGCCTAAAAATTCGAAGACTAATACAAGTTCTGATATTATCAATGGTCCTCGAGGTCGATTCCCAAATTGAAACCCATTCAGGGTGGACTGAAAAAATCATTCCAGCCCTTAAGAAATCTCTCAACTCCCTTCGAAAGTGTGCTTCCAGTGCAGAGTTAACAAGTCTTTGTTTTTGCCTAGCTAGTTTCATAATATGCCGAACAAGACTAGGATCAAAACCATGAAGATCTTGATAGGACCAAGCAAAAACCTTTTGAGATTCATCGAGTAGCCCGATGGACCCCATCTCTTCTTTAACAGAACATTAGACATTTATTTGAACATTCGTTGAAGACTCAGATGTCCTAATGTTCAGGAGGATGGCTTCAACCACCTTCTTTCGTAACTCCTCTTCTTTATGTTTTTCTTTATTGCCTACAACACTCAAAGAAAACGAACTCTCAAGAGGAGTCAAGCCCTCAGGAATCTTATTATTTTATATGGGTATAATCTCCTCAGGCTTAAGAGGTTCATTTTGAATGACAACACAAATGCTCTCATCGTTAGGGATGGCCTTCTGAGATCCTTCATTTTCAGGGATGTAAGGACGATGTAGAGATTGAAAAGCACAATCAGGCCTGTGAGGCAAAAGTTGTTGATTAGGAGAGGTTGCAAAGACAACTAATCAATCAACCATTGAACTCAAATCCTTCTTAACATGAGTGATGTTGAAAGATAGAAGGTTCAAGACAAGTGCCCAAATAGTTTGGGAGTATCGTTCCATCAACTTGTTGCTAGGAGAGCATATCTTACGTATCAGGTTCACAACAATTTCATAATTTCCGAAAACTAAAAGGTGACCACAACCGAGATTAAGGGCATTCTCACTGCCTAATAATAAAGCTTCGAATTCAATGACATTGTTTGAACAAGCAAACTCTAACATGTAAGACAGATTATGAATTTTCCCTACAGGAGAAACCAAGATAACGCCAACCCTATTACCTTCATTAGAGCATGAACCATCAAAGTGCATATGCCATATATCATCATCTAAATCATTTTTTTCCAAAGGAATATTATCCTCTTCAACAAAGATGGAATGCACTCTTAGGTCTTCTTCGATATAGTTTACACTAGATTGCGGAACACTCTATATGTAGGGTGAAATTCTTCCCTCTCTAAGGACTATAATATTCTTACCATTCTGAGGAATGGATAAATGTGTCCCGTCGAGTGAGAGGTATCCACTTGTTAAGACTTGCCAATCTCTCCCCAAGATAATTGAGTAGTTTCTTATAGGTATGTTAATTACCTGAATGCTGAGGGTTGTCCTTATCTCAGGATGAGCGCATAAAACCAGGGTTACAACCTTAATCTCGCCTATGGTTGTTTGTTGTAGAATATTATAGGAGAACATGCTTCTGGCGTTTTCATTTGTACAAGACAAGCCTAGCTCTTCCATAATAATTTTCGACATCACACTTGGGACCGAACCACCATCGATGAGGCAACAATGGGCAATCTTATCCATGATCTTTGCAAAAATATAAAAAGGGGGATTTTTTTATAGGGTATCTAAAGTTGTGTACACCTACTTTATTTACAAAAGAATCCTCTTTGTTGACCTCTTTAGAAAGATTGTCTACAACAAAAGCTTTTCCTTCCATGAATTGTTTCAGAGGCATGTGTTGTTCAGGGACAACAACCATGTCTAGGAGGGTTGCATCTGCTTTGATGTTGGCCAATTGATTCAAGATATTGTATTTGGAAGAGGGGGGATGAGGAGTGATTGCTTGACTCTTAGGAATTTTAGGAACCTGGGGTGCAAAAACAGTTGAGGATGAGCTCGGGCTAGAAGAACTGCGGGGAGGATCAAATTTTCCCTTGGGAGCGTAGGCTTTGTTCCTAGTGTTTATGACCATGCCATCCTTTGGCCCTGCAAAGTCTAGGACAACAATAGTAGTTTCTGTTCTTTTACCAAAGATCTTATCTCTGGCACTCTTCTTTACCTCACATGTGGTTTCTTCGTGGTGTTCCTTGCAAAAGCTACACCAACTCCAAGGCAGGATAACTTTAGGCTGAAAATTGTTTTCAACCGGATTCCTAAAAGGAGGTGCAAAAGAGGATGAAGCTCCAGGGGTGAGAGGGGAGACAATACCATTTCGCTTAAATGCTATCATACGATTGTTCATATCTTGTACTAGCTATAAGAGAGTGGACATGTCTGTTTGTCTAATTGATTCTCCCTGGGGAAGACCAGTTCTTTCAAGCTGTTCTTCATACTCTGAGCAAGTATGCAGGGCAAAACCGAGATTATTAATGGCCTTTTCTTCAAGCCTATGATGGTAGGGGGAAGGCAATACATTGTAGTAATGCACGAAAGCAGCTTGGTTATGAGGGCGGATAAGTTTGGGGATTTGATAGTACAACTTGGTGAAACGCAAGTTGAAAGACTTGATGGTCTCACCCTTCTTGTAGGTAACCTTATTGTATTCCCTTAACTTCTCGACTGGGCTTTTAGATTGCCCATAAGTTGATCTAAACCAGTAGATTAATTCCTCCCAAGTAGATAGAATTTTAGGAGGAAGGTCAAAGAATTCAGTTGCAGCCTTTCCTTCCAAGGAATTGACAAACAAGCACATGCAAGTGTCATTGTCGTTGGCCCCTATGTTATTACAAGCATTAGAAAATGCCACCGGGTGTTCATTGGTATTGAAAGTGTTATTTCCTGAAAACTTAGGCAAATTCTCTTTAAACTTCGGAAGTGGGTGAGTAGCAGGTGCTAGGTTTAGAGGAGAGGACACATGCCACAATGTGGTTGTGGCATCTTATTCAAACTGAAAAAGCCCATACTTTTTAATGACTTTGGTGGGGTTTGTAGTAGATTGGACAAGGATATGGTGGCTGTACAAGCTACCAATCACTGATGATGATGAAGATTGGGAAGATGGAGCACTTCCAGTGCCACCAAAGCCACCACTAGATGCCATCTTGTGGATGATAGATGAGGGGAAGAAAGACAAGAGGGATGAATCAGATAAAGTTCTCCTTAGAGAACTTTGTTGGGCAGATAACACAACGTTTCTTCTTCCTATTTTAGCAATAGGATTGATTTCATGCGACAAGCCTCTTCTTCTTCTAGAAGCACAAGAGTCTAAGGACATGAAAGAAAGGTCAGAACTTGAAGAAACAACGGGTTACTGTTGATTTATAGGATGTCTACCTCTAGCCTCTAATTGTTCTTGAGCACTAATATCTTGTTCAATTGCTGCCCAAGAATGGTTAAGCTCAACACGGGTATTGGCAGTGTCTAGAATGGTGTTAAACAGGTTCAAAGCAATGTTGGTCAGGTCTTGAAGACCGAGCTCGATATTGGGCTGTCTTGCAACATGAACAATCATTAATAACAAAACAATCAAAGAATCAATTTTAGAAAAAAGAAAGATGTATCGATGAAAATCGAGTATAAAAAATTAACTGGAGAGATATCGAAGATCTCCCCAGTATGGTCGCCAAAATAAATGTCGAGGAAAAGATATGAAATAATCTTACTCAAACATTTTTAGACTTTGCTTGGCTAGACAAAAGTAGACGAGAATATCACCCTATGTTTATAGCCAACATAAATAACATCCTAACTCACAAGTATTAATTACGAGTGCTTAGGCTAGTCTTTTATCAACAAAAAGCTTGCTGGAAATTTAATTTTTATATAATTTTCTAAACATATCAATTGCTAAAATAAATGTAAAGACAGAAGTAAAGTCACCAAGATGATAATCAAGACAGATGAGACATAAAGCAATCCTTTATTTCATTCAAATTCACCAAAGAGTCATTTTCTTTACAGAATCTCATGCAGAAATTTTGGACCAAAGTCAAACTTAGACATCCCTGATGGAACATACAAAAGGACCTCTGACAAAAAACCAAAACTGATCTCTAAAGGTGGATCAACTTGCCACAGATTGTTGCCCACTTGACTCTACACAATAGCCTTTGTCAGTCATGAAAATTAATTCACAAACAAACAAGTCTACACAAACTATCAAAGACAGATCAACACCTCTGAAAAACATGTGTCTGGATGATGTGATTCAGCCCTGAATATTTCGGTCTACAATAAGACCCTGCTATCATAAAAGAGAATTAGACCTGTGATGAATAATGAATGAATGAAAACTGAACTTTCTCAACATAAACTCAGAGAGCAAACCTTAGTATGTTTCTGCTTCTATCCCTTTGTTCCTCCCTTTCTTTTGCTTTTAAACAAATTAGAATTGGTTGAAGTAGTTGAACCACTCATTAGTTGAGTTAATTAAAAGACTCAACTAACTTTAGTTAGGGGGGAGAGTAATAATTATAATAAGGGTTATAAATAAAATAATAACTAGTAGGTGGGACCCCTTGTGACTCTCTTAGTTCATAATAATCATAACAATCATAACAATCATAACATAACCATTAGTTAAGTAAAACACACATCCTTGTGTCTCCCATCAACATATTCACTTTTGGAAAATTTAGGTCATGAAATTTGAAATTATTTTTAAAAATATTACTCATATATCCAAAATAAAACATGTTGTCTCAAATTTCCTGAAGTCAACTGTCATTAACAATGATAAAATAAAACTTAAAAACCATATTTTTCGGTCTGCGATGGAACCTTCCCTTGATTGTTGTTGTCACCTATTGATTTTCCTGAATTTGCCTTTGGCTGTGCAGAGCCTTTAGGCCTAATTTCACTGATCACGTGGGAACAATCATCCCTCAAATTCATCCGAGAAGACACGGATTTGTTAGAGCCATTGGAGTGCGAGGAAGGGGCAACAATGGATTTTCCTTTATCAAGGGCATGGTGGGCCTTAGTTTTCAATCTCTTGCTAGCATAGGAGGATTGCATTGGCGAGTGGTCAGGGGCATCTTGGAAAATGGGGTTAATAGGCGGAGGAGTAGGCAATGACAAGTTGGGCCAGCCACGATGTTGGGAGACTGTTGGGTGGACAATCTCCTGCCATCCATCATTTTCCGGGACCTTGGATTACAATGAGACATGAGGAGGTACGGGGATACCGGGGGCTTGTGGGGCTTGGAATGGTGGCCTTTCAGGCCTAGGTTGGACTATTCCCTGCCCAATTCAATTGAAAAATCCGACATGAAACAATTGGCCGAGCCCTTGTGAATGAACATCAAAATGTATGGAGAACTTGGGCCTTCTTGGGCCTCGGTTCCAATAAAACATCACTGTAATCCACACAAGATACTACCACTTTCAACTGTTTTCACACCGAATTTCTCTTGACTGTAATCAATCTCAGAACAAGGAGTGAAAAAATGAATATGGGAAGGTGATGGGATTTGTAATTAGTGGAAAATGAGATAATGGAAGGGAAGAAGAACAATTACTGTTCATGAAATTAATTAAGTGATCCATAAAACATTCTGCGAAAAGAGATGCACCAACCAACAATCATTGCGACCAAATAACAATTACTGCGTATTTAACTAGTTCATTGTTCATAATCAAATATCCAATACATCTCCATCACAAGGCAATATGCATTTCACACAATTTGTAAAGAGTATTTTGTTCCTTTCTTTGGATCTTATAACAATTTCCAAATAGTAACCATTCCACTCTGTTAACCATCAAAATCAACCACTGCCCATACATTACTTCAATCAACAAATATACTCAAATTCATGTTTCCAAAATTAACAATGAAGTCACAGTATCACTGCAATAGGGTTTGTCATTTTAAATGCAATGATATTTGTTAAACATATATAGGCAGTAACAAAATAATCAAGATCAAATTGTCAAAACCCGAATTGACAATTAAACATACAACAACCACCATTCCAACACAAGCTATGTGCTAAATAATTCAATCATGCAAGTGTAACTCCATCACTGTGCAAGCCCAATTTAATTTGACTCTAAAAGGCTGGTCCACCCATCCAACACGACGAGGTATCAACAACAAGCCTGCCTCAACAAATGATCGGGCTGCAACAAAACATGCTTAAAACCCTGTGGATATCCCTGAGTGTGAAACCCAAGCCATCCATGTTATACACAATGCACAACCAACAAAACACCACGATGCAAAATTTCCACTTAACAAAAACAAACACATAGTCACGGCAATAACTCAACCCATCGTGTTGATCCATCGATTTAATACAATATTTCTTCGATTTAGTCACACTATAATCGACTATGCTGTGTACACTTGACTCATACAATCAGACAATCAAAAGAATGCAGTGGATGTCATTCATACATTTTTCCTGGTCACAATAACCAATTGGCCCCAAAAGAAACTAACAATTATCATGACAAAAACACCACACACACGGCGCGATATGCATGAGAAACATCAAGGATCTGTAACCAATGCCAACTAATCATCCAAACAATCCTTAGCACCAAAATACCAGTGACTATGTATCAACCAACCAACTCAGTACTGTTGTGAAAATCAATCAACCTTAACACGCTGTGGTAACCACGCATACCCACACATCAATTTGGATCGGGGCAAGGACCTTCTCAATTAACAATACTGAGTTCTTAAACATAAGGGGAGTGACTGTGTAAATTGAGTTATGCAAATAACAATGCAAGGTTTACCATTATTATAATAGAGGCGGTAACTAAATGCCAAATCAACACGATTGTCATGTGACCAAATGGGCGAGTCTGTAATCAATTTATTCGACAATACATTCAATCCACAATAACCCATAGTAAACTTGACAGGCCCGACAGTCTTCCCTACACAACTTCAGACTGGAGGCTAAAGGTTTGTTCTGTAGAGGACACAGGGAGAATAGAGCCAACCCCTTATAGTGGTGAAAACTTAGAAGCCAATGGTGTACACACATAGAGAGCCATGATTCATTCATGGACAGGTAACAATCCATGGAAGGGGGCCATAACAAAAAGGTGAGGCTCCCATTCGGCCTGGCAATGTCAGTTAATGCACGCAGGGTATAACCCTCGTGTTCTTTATTCAAATTACCATAGTACCGAGGTAAAGGCAGGGCCGAGTAAGAACAGAACACCCACTTCGTGACCCTTAGTGGTGGAATCAACCAATGCCCAAGTGAACGAAACACAGTGACGCAGAAAGCCTCCAAGCACTAAACCCATAAAAGCCAGAGACTTGGCATAGATGCAAATGCATGAGGACAACCAACCGACCCAAAACCATAAAAAACCTCCCTCTAAAACAACAAGGATAACAAAGAGCTAGCACCCAGGGTGACCAATAACTTCTATGGACAATGTTATTGCAGAAAAACCATCAATGCTTCATTCCAAGAACACATCTTTACACAGTTGCAATACTTAGGAAAACACAAACCAATACACCTGAGCCAGTAATCATTTCATAACCAGAGCAGAGTCACGAATGGCCAAAAAAAGACATACCTGTAATTGAATTCCTTAAAACGAGAGTTGGCTGAGCGATTCCTCTGTGCTAAGAAATCATAGCATAACCACAACAACAAGATCGATGAATAGCCCAACTAGGGTGGCAGATAACGAGAGGAGTAAAGGTGACGTGCAGTAAATGCACGTTGCGTCCACCCACATTTCATTAATTCAACAGTACATGCCAACAGGTTTTCCATTAACACCATTAATCAAACCATGTATCGAAACCATCACCACATTAAAAGCCAATAGCGCAACCACCATATTCCATTTCACATCATATAACTCAAACAAAATTGCATAACCATTAACGTCCATTACCTTGTCAAGTGAGCCACCAACATCCCATTTATCCAAAGATACCATATGTATATCGACCACATAACTCAATTAAATCGCATGGCCATATGATTTACCATAACTATTAATTCTTTCATGCTGTTTGCACTAGAAGTCACCCTTAAGATTGCGGGAAAGGCAAGCCTGATACCCATTAGCATTTTTTTTCATAGGTTGGTTATAAAAGGGTCAAATGGGCGCAATCTCAAGAAAATATCGTCTTAACTCGGAAAACTGGGCTGGTATGCACTAGCAAGTGAGGTCTTGGTCTAACTTCAATCAATAAGTTGTAGTAAAGGTGAGTAGGAGGAAGACTGTTGGCAAGGAAAACGTAGAGGTCTGCTATCAACATCAAGTTTTTCTGCAGCCTAAGGAAGAAAAACTTAAACACAAGGTCCTATTGGATTTGAATTTTAAAGATACTGAAAGAAATCATAACATCATTACATCGAACATCAACATAATACAGTCACAACAACCCATGTGAATCAATCAATCATGAACTGATTCAACACCAGAGGGAAATAAGACGGAGTAAGAAGGCTGACTATTATTAAACAAGAAGTCTCAGATTACAAAGCATAACCAAAGAACTAGAGTGTTCATTAAAACTTTACAAATCAGAAGCTTTGCTCTACCATCGACACTAACAAAATGGAAAAAATGCCTACAAATACTTAGAATTGGCTCCCCTGCTGAAGGCGCGATCATGTCATGAGTTTAAGGCTTTGCGTTGGTGAGTTACTCTGTCAGGTTGCGCATGTAGACGTTGGTCAGACTACCCATGTAGTCTTCTGTCAGAAGCGAACTCTGTCAAATGCAATCGTGTTTCAGGAAGGTTCTACAGCTAAGCCGACTGGCTGACAATCCTTTCTTGGGCTTTCCATTTATGGTGGAAATGATGGTCAACCACCGTCACCTGCTTCAATAACTGCTTCCTCGGGATCGGGGAGGTCCAAGTCAGCTCTACATCTGTAGGACGTGGCGACATGTTCTTCTTTGTTTGAGATTTGCAGGATTGCCTACGAGAAAGTCATGCGGGAAGACATGGCAGAGGGGAAACTGCGGTGGGAACGATCCACCAAGGTGGAGGTGAGAGGGAGTACAAGGGGAGGACACATGGTGGGAGATTGTTGGTGGAAGTGGAATGGGATATGACATAGAGGTGAGTGGATTCTAGGTGTGCA
>ML776828.1:1021195-1050105 GCA_009831015.1 Picea engelmannii | reverse complement strand
ATAGTAGATAGGGTGCGTACATGTGGAAAAATATGTATTTTTAGCTTTGGATTCATCAAAAAGGGATGACAAGTTTGCATAGGGAAATGGAAGAAGACCCTCTATGCAAGATAGCAATGGTGAGGCAAATCTTGCTATAACATAGACTGGCCCTAGAAGGGACCATTCCTCATTTCACGGGAAGAAGGGGCTGAAGGCCTAGAGGGGAGTTAGCTGGAAAAATATAAAATCCTAATGAAAGAACCTTCCAGATGCTTCACCCAGGGGATCCCGATAAAGCAATGAAAATCTTCTTCACAAGAAAATAAGGACCCCATGAAAAAAAAAATGCTTAAAGGATCAGTTGAGGATAGGGGGTCTCATCATGAGCCAATCTATCGCGTCCATGGGTATCAAACGATATGACATTACCATTTATGGCCATCACACCAGGGTAATGGCTCTTTGTTGCATGACTGAGGGAAATGGGGTCTCATCATGAGCTATCCTTCTCATTTCCGTGAAAGTACTTGTGGGGGACATTGTCAATATCTGGTCACCACACCAGGGAAATGGTCTCCAACTCACCCTATGCTATATTGAAAGGAAATAAAAAGAAAGAAAGATAAAAGGCAATTGATGGGCTTGGAAAAATGCACTATGGACGAAGGTGCGACACACCCTCCATAAAGGCACCCATAAATGAGATACTATGGACCCTTGCATATCATTAACCCCATTCCCATTGAGTACTTCCTCCATCCATTTCATTTCATTCACATGAATTAGATAGGGTTGTTCCTAGACTTAGGGGGTTTGATCCATTGAAAAGAAGTACCATGCCAACCCACCCACAACCAAACTTGGCAAAACGTCTAGTTTCTTAAGCACATGTTTGTATGATGTAGTCCTGACATACATGCTTTAATGGATCTTTTATTGATTTTATTCACTCATCATGATGCTTTGACTTGATATCCTTGGAGGGCGTATCCATTTGTCTTGCATGTACAAGTTGGTGGCTAGTTTTGGAAGAACAAACCTAGCTTGGGCTTCCATGAGGGCATGTAACCCACAGGGTGGATGACATAGTCCCACATGCCATACGATAGAGAGATGCTTTTGGAGGCCTAGGAAACAGTTGGATATACATGGCCCACCCTTTTCATGCCAAACAACTTTCCCAAAAGGGTCAAAACGTCATTCCCTAGGGGCTTGACATCACATTTGAGGGGCATATGGTGGTTGATGATGAATCAGAGCATGACACATAGCATTTTGAGGTGGAGAGGCTCCGGATGATTGCCACGTGGCCTTTGGAGGCCCTACTTTGCAGCCCATCTCCAACAACTTGCTCAATTTTCCAAAATTCCTCCTTCAAGGGATGATGCCACCTTTATTTTAGGGTTTTCTTTGTGCAAAAGTGAAATTAAAGAGAAATTTTAGATATTATCTTTGTAAAGGGGAAAGATTAGGGTTGTTGACCTCTAATCTTGTGTTTTCCCTAATATTATGTGGACAAACTATGTTATCTACATTTTGTATAAATAGAGATCATAAGATCTCATTTTCAAGAGATAACTCTCCATTGTGAGAGGCTCTTGGACATAAATTTTCGCTCTCTTTTGGCACTATTGGGCTAGCTTTTGGGCTGAAATTTTATCTCATTTTCAAGACATAACTAACCTAGGTGCATCTATTGGGCTAGCTTTTGGCACTTTTTGATGATCAGATTTGATGTTTTACTTCATTGAATGCCACAACCATACGACTGATATACTGCTGCAAAAATTTACTTTTATGACAATCATCTTTATTTAGTCTTGAAGTGCTATTTTTGGTCCACACTGGTTACTAGTTTTACTGCTGACATTGCTAACTAATATAGACCTTTTACTTGCTAATTTGGATGTAATCTATTGCTGATTTACTAACCTGTATGTTGTTGTATTTTAGGGACAACAATATTAACTTGCTGATCCATTACTATACTTGTTTGGAAAAATGTCTTTTCTTGTGTCTAGGGCAGGTACAAGTACACCAAAAACTATCTCTTTACTTGGTATCCATTTACTTCTCTTCACTTACCATTTTCAACCAATCATTTCTTCCATCACATGACCTTCCGGGGGACTTCTCCTTACACTTCCCTTCATCCTTATCATTCCCTCCAGGGTTACCGGGAATGCCTACCTAGAGTGACCTAGTCACCCTAGAAGTGCGGGACCTACATCGAGGTGACATTGGGTGTAGGATTCCCAAGTAATAGCACTTGCTTTGTGGTTGGGTCGGGCTTTGCCCAACCTACAACTTGCGTTATAACATGGTTGATTATAAGCAATGGATTGTTTGACTATTTGATTGCAACCTCTCATGGTGAATTTGTTGAAGTAATTCCTTCTATAAGGGACATTAGTTTTCCCCACTATGTGCCTAAGCCAATTGAAGTTGCTCGTGTCAACATAGGTAATGTTAATGACTCGAGCAAACTATAGGAAAAAAAACTTGTGGCAATGTTACTTTGATGGCACACGTGTCAAATGCATGTGATCTCTATGCATATTCATATGCACATGGTTGACTCGAATGGGAGAGTGTTGTGACTTAAGAGTACAATTCCTTGATGAAAACTAAGACCTGGGATTTGGTTCCTTGACTACAAGGAAAGAGTGTGGTTAAATGTTGATGGGTCTACAAGACTAAATTCACATATGAAGGTGTTGTAGAGAGAAATAACACTCACTTGGTAGTGAAATGGTTTTCTCAGAAAAAAGGTATCTACTACATTGAGATCTTTCCTCCTTTCACAAAGACGAATTTTATTTAGGTTATTATTTCACGTTTTGCTTGTTTTGGATGGGATGCACATTAGATGGTTGTAAAAAGTGATTTCTTACATGGTGATCCCACCGAGGAGATTTATACAAAGCAACCCCAGGTTTTGGGAAGGATGACAGTCTTGTGTGTTGATTGAAGAAATATGTCTATGGTTTGAAGCAACCCTTTAGGGCATGGTATGAGGAGATTGTCAAGTTGTTTCTCACTCTTGGTTTCAAACATTATGAATTAGATCACAATATTTATGTATTACATGTGAAAGATGATATTTTGATAGTTTCACTATATGTCGATGATTTGGTTATCACTAGTGGTAATGCTTGTTGAATTTTGGGTTCGAAGAAGACATTGACATACACATTTGAAATGATATAGCTTGGTATGTTTCATTTTTTCCCACACATCCAAATATCGCAGATGGATGATGATATATTTATTTCTCAACCTAAGTATGCTTTGGATTGTTTGAAGTGATTAAAATGTACGCTTGTAAGCCTTGTGCTACTCCATGTCTATAAGGCATGAAGTTGACCAAGGAGTGTGATTCTCCAAAAGTTGATGGTACTCTATGCACACATCTCATTAGTAGTCTAATTTATTTGATTCACAATCGACTTGATATATCCTTTGATATTAGTTGGTCTCCAAGTTCGTGCATGATTTGAAAGAAAGCCACTTGAAGGCCACAAAGAGGATTGTTCGTTATATGAAGGGTACATATCAACTTGGTATAAGGTATTGAAACAATAATATGAACTCGTTAGTTTGTTATATTACCAATTATGATTAGGTTGGTGACAAAGATGACAAGAAGTTGACTTCGAGATATGTATTTCATGTTGGATCTAGTCCTTTAGTATGTTCCTGTAAGAAACAACAGTTTATTTCATTATCAAACACAAAGGTTAAATATAAAGGTGCAATTAATGTTGGCATGGATATAGTGTAGATGCACATCCTAATGGGTGAGCTTGGATTTCCTTTAGAGGAATAAATTATAATATATCATGACAATAAAATTGTAATACAAGTAGGTGACAACCTTGTTAATCTCAATAAAATGAAGCGTGTGGAGCTTCATGCACATTATTCGAGACAGATGGAACAAGATAAATTTACATCTCATGTTCATAGTAGCATAGATGATTAGATTGCCAATATATTTATGAATCAATTGGAAAAATATAAGTATGTGAACAATCACACTATGCTTGCGCTATAGGAAGTTGTAATTACAAGGGAGGGTAAAGAAATCATTCTACCTCCTAAAACTCTCGAGTGTTGTGTTGATCTGGGGGGGGTGTTTGAACAACATAATATTCCTAACTTTGATGTCTCTAAAGTTAGTAAGTGTCATTCTTGAGACAATTGAAGATTGATCGATAGGTTGACCTAGTGGTTGACTAGTCATCGAGACTGAACAAAGGTGGTCTCGACAAGCTTGACTAGTGTACATGATGAAGTATGAAATTTGTATCTTGAGCACACTTAAGGTGATAAAGTGTACTAAGTCTTCCTCATTTTATGGGGTTTAGTTACACTTCTGGCTACAAATAGATGATCCTATGGATCAGTTTATTGAGAACCAATCCTTAGTCATTCTATGTGTTGAGATATGCTCACTTGCACTCCAGTGTTGCAACAATGCCTATTGATACTACCTCTCTCTCTTGGAGTTCATAATTAATCATTTCCATGACTCCCTAATTTCTCTAATGGTAAAGTTTCATGCCCAGTTGCTTAATTTGGCCTCAACAATATAAGGTGGACCTAGTCCACTACAAGCAACCTAACTATAAGAAGGCAACCCACTTGTGAAGCAGTTCAACTCAAGGTGACACATGTCAAGCTCCAAGGCATGCATGTATAATAATCAAGGATTTAATGCGTGAATGATCCATGATACGAGTCCAATGCTCCACCTCCATAATCCTCCAAATTTCCAATGCTCCTCCTAAGCCACGTGGTCCTCCATGTCCACCCCACCTACATGATCACTCCTCAACCCGAGCATCTTCAAGTCAAGTACAAACCTCCATGCAAGTAACCAAGTGTTCCCTTTCCATACATGGGTCAAAGTCATCCTTCAAAATGTACAATGGTCATCCTCTAAGAAATCAACAAACTATCATCCTTGCATCATGAAGAATGTCAACAAACTATCTAGGTCTCCAACATTCAAAGGAAGAATGGCACACAAGCATCCATACAAGGTGTTGAAACATTTAATTTTTCTAAGATTTAGACTTAAATAGGTTTAATTCTCGTTAAATAAATACAAACACGCACTTGGATATCACCATTGATGAGGTCTTCCATTTGATACAACGATCCTGAGTTCTTGAAAGTTATGGAGCCGCCCACTAGTTAAAGGGTCAAATCGCTAAAAGCAGTCTTCAAAATATCAGGTTTCGGGTTTTCATAGACCTAACAATCCAACATATAAAGATTCTCAATGTCCTGACATGCGAAATCACGAAACTACGATAAGTTTTAAGCCATGTTAATTAAGGTGGTAAAAGCGGTTAGTACTAACTAATCACATCGCGACTTCACGATTCGAGGATCCTGCCTCGAGCTACCACTAGAGTCCCGTTATACGAAATTGCAAAGCGAGCTTAAAATTAAATCGAGTTAATTAGACGATTAATAATGATTAACAATAATTAAATCATATCACAGTTTTGCGTTTCAGGAATCCTGTCTTGAACGACCACTTGAAATCCCAATACCCGAAGTCGCGAAACCCTTAACTAATCACGATTAATTAAAAGGTTAAACTCGATTAATATTAATTGATCAAATCGCGATCTCGCGATTCGGGGATCATAACTTGAAATGAAATAAGATCGCCGAGGACTCTGAACCCCGAAATGGATTAAGGTTAAACATGATTAATTAACATGATAAAGCTTGATTTATTAACACCTTAAACAATCCTATCTCCTGTAAAGTATACGTTGGTTTGAAATGTGGGTAAATTCAAATGATCTCTATGCTTTTCCCGGTTCACGAAATATCGACCATTAATATCTGATTTAGGGAAATGATTTCAAATAAGATCCTGCTTTATCGCCCAAATCTTTTGAATAAAGGAATTAAACAAGTTGTCAGAAAAGGTCTACGCAAATTGATACGCTTAAGGCAAATAAAAAATTTTCATTTCTAAATTACATTCTCATTTTCACAGAGCTTTCTTAACGAGATACTGAGTACTGTGTGTTTTCTGTGACAAATAACAGGTTTTCTATTTAGAACAGCTACCATGCCACCACGAAAAGTCGCTAAAGCGACTAGTGAGGGTTCATGCCAGAGTTTAGAGGTTATCTTTGATACCTCACCCATAAGTATAAACAAATTTAAAACTTGGACGGATGTATTCAACATCCTATAGTACGAGCTGGTAAACTGCCTTGATGATTCAAGCGACAATGAAAAGGAAGACTTATCTATCAAATACAAGACTATTGCTCAGGTAGAGATGCATAAGGTAGCAACAAGGCTGAGTCTTTTACCCTACAATGACATGATTAAATGGGCACTAGATCACGTGGATATCCCAACTAGAACTATTTTCAATTCTCAAAAGGTAGTTGTTGGGTCATTTCGGATGGAACACATACAAGTGATGTGTAAGCTGTCTTCAACATCAAACTTCACCTACAATACCAGTTTTCTAGAAAATTTCAGTAAGAAGGAGTGTGATTAATATGGAAAAAATATTTCGGATTTGATCAAGGACTGGTGCTCACGCCTCGAAAAGTTCAGAGCTGATTCTCACGGCATATGCTCAATCTCATTCTTGCAACCACATTTCATTTATATATCCATGATGATGTGCACACTTTATGGAAAAGAGAACACAACCCATTTCTTTCTACCATGGGTACCCATTATACACACAATGGCGGAAGGTTATTCTTTCGACTGGGTCAAGATATTGTCGGATAATCTGGCTAGTGAAATTACAGAATACCAGGCAAAGAAAGCCAAGGGGCAATCAACTTCATTTTTCATTTCAGCTTATATTATGGACGCCATCTGTTTCATGACACCTTTCCCGCTAATGGGCTGGAGCTGGACTCCAGATAGCACATAACCGATTCATACTTATCATTCAAAACTCTGGGAAGACAAGGTGAAAGATTTCTTTTATGAAATCTCTGATTGGGTAGTGGTGTCGATGAACATTGCTATTTTTGGTCACCCACCTCCTATAATTTCAGATACAGTTGTGGCTAACCTGGGTAAAGTGGCAGACTGGTATATCGAGGAACACTTCTCTTACATCAGAGTGTTTGGTTGTTCAGTTCCCCCATATGCTTTACCGCAATTTTTACCAGACCCACTGGTGTGCTGCGAGGTCGCACGACAAACTGTACTCGGTGGGATTAGCAAAGAACTCAAAGACGTGCAGAAAAAGGTATGGCCATCTTTTCCCTTACAGATTGGTGTATTTTCTTTATTGGATTTTGGCCACTCCAAAGTGGAAGTTGCGACATTAGAAGAAATAAAATTGGTTAACATTGAATTTAAGAAGCACGACCCGCAGAAGGTTGTGGGTAACCATATGGCCAATTGCAATCTTAAAAAGTATGAACATGAAGAATCCCCTAAGGACGAAGTGTTCCGAGGGGTGATATCTTACCAAGAAGTTCTGAGCCGAGTTCGAGCCCTACCACCTAATAAAATGGTTGATTTTTACAACTTCCAATAACACCGAAGAAGTAGTCTTCCAAAACTATTACAAGGGGAAAACCCAATGTCTCCTGCTACACAACAAACAGAGACCCATAATCCAGAAGTCGGAAGCTCTAGCAAATAAGAAGCCCCAAAAAACTCGGAGAAGTATGAGATTTCAACTCAGAAAAAGGATATCCTGGAAACAAAAATATCTGATGACCAGGCCAAAGATCAACCAGAGACATTAACAAAGCAAGGAGAAGATAGGCCACTATCTTCACCAAATAAATCAACTACAGATGAAACCGGAGAATAGTTATCCACAAAAATCGACAATCCCATTCAGATTGTCACGCCGTTACAGTCCACTAGAGAAAAACCCAATACAGAGGTAATACTCATAGTAGACCTCACACCCATCTCTATTGAAGAGATACCTCCCTCCGATTTCTTTTTAAGTAAGAAAAGGAAAGTTGCGGTGAAGAAAGAAATGCACCAGAAAGAGGGTGCAACAGTAAAAAAACACAGAGTATTATTGCATGGAAAAAATTTGGAAGATGAAGATTTTGCTACAGAGGTGGCCGGCTCTTTGGGAGCTTTTGCAACAACTAACCTATTCTCAATAGATAATCTGAAAGAAATACTGAAGCAGAGAAATAATATGATAAGTCAGTTGCAAAATCAACTAAGGAATGCCAAAAGTAATGTCAGAGAAGAAGTCAATAAAGGAATGGAACAGGTTAGAGCTAGTGATAAGCAAGAAATCCAACTGCTCAATTCCAGTCTTGACGAGATGCATAAGAAGATGCAAGTGAGCGAAAGATAGACTATTCAACAAGATGAGTTGGTAAAACAATTACAAGACAAGGTCAGTTCCACTGAGAAAATGGTTGTGCATATAACACTGTTTTCAAGCTCAAGCATTGGAGGTGCTAAAGAAACTGGAAATAGCTCAACAAAGCATGCTCTCTAAAGTAAAAATCGTCCAAAATCATTCTCAGGTGATGGCTATCATTGCCTGAACTACCTTGCAAGAAGCGATTATATCATCAACAAAAGAAGGAAGAGCTACGACATTTGGGTTGTCTATTTCAGAGCAAACCAGAGGTGATATTATACTAAAGACTTGGGAGTCAAACATAGCTGAAGGTAGGAAAATGGCTAAAGAATTGAAAGAATCTCGTGAAGAAGTTTTTTGTTCACTTGACAAAGAATTATTAGGCTTTGATAAAGAATATAGTTTTGGAACACTAAGTCAGATTAATATAGCCAAACATCAGCTTGACATCAAAACAAATATGGAAGAAGCCCAAGCTGAAATATCCCAGATAAAATAGGTCGATATTGCTCAAATAGATAGATGGCTAGTGAAGCATAATCTGCAATTGCAGTCTATTATTTCAGAGGATAGACGGATAGAAGAGAAAATGCCTCAACTGTCAAAGAAACTATACATTTTTTAGGCTAATAACTTAACAGGGTCTTCTAGGTTGGTAGCCGAATTTGTGGGTAGGTGCATCAAATGTATTGAGCAGGGAAAGGGTAGTACCTATGGAAACAAATGAATACAATCTGCATACATGATCTATTTTGGAGCTAGAAGATAGGAAATGAAAACGTTCATGCCAACATAACGAGAAGATCAAGAAGATTGCAAATGAAGTGTTTTAGTTTCTATATTTTGTAAGTTTAATTATTCTTAAGATAGAGGAATTCCAATCGTTTGAGGTCGAGAACTTTTGTATAAATGCATATTCGAAAGAATGAACCAGGGCTACTTCTTGCCGGTTTTAATCGAGAAAACTCTCCTCATTGAGAATTAATACAAGTGCAGACCATAGATTCAACATTTCTCCCTTTTGAGTTATGTGTTCTTCTGTCTTTCCACATTCTAGCGTTTTTCATATATTTCCTTGATGAATGCCTGATTGCAATTTAGTACAACATCTACTGTGGTTATGTTTCATTTAGTTATCTAATAACAAACAACGTTTCCTCTATATTTACTGTTAGTAGATACAAGACCTGTGAATTGATTAGATCACTACATTTTAAGCTTCATTTAAAGGTTATATTATCTATTTTCTTCTTCTGTAACAAAGTAAGATTCTTCTGTAATTGATGCCTTGCTTTGTCTAACAACTTTATGTTTTTCTCTCATTACATACCATATTTTCAAATTTAACTCAAACACAAAAAACGACCTTTGAGCTATCATACTGTTAATTCAATTTAAGGATTTTTTCTCACATAACCGAGACAGAAAAAGAAAACTTTTAAAATTTCCTCATTTCCTGATGCCTGACATTGTGCTTTGAGCCTTAAGTACAAACTCAGGAACAAGACACGGTATAACAATCAATAAACAAGCCACCTCCCACGTGTATCACTAGCATGACACAACCAAGGGTCCTCCATGCACCATGCACCCCACATCACATAAAGCACCCCAAAGCACGGTGTAAACACTTTTGGAGTAACCCCAAAAGATAACACTACCTCTTTATGAGGAAAGTGTTTTCACAACTACCTATATTCTCCCGCAGTATATCGAACTTCCCTTTGGCTAAGGGATTCCTCGAAATGTCAAAAACTTGTAATAATCAAGGGATACAACACCCTTCTATACCCCTTCTCTTGGAAAATGATAAAAAAGGTCAATATGCTTGGAGAAATTATGAAACAAGGGATTCTCATAGAGTTTGATACGACTCTAATGGTCACAATAAACAATTGTCATCTCCAACTATATCTCTCCCAACTCATATATCAACTTGTGAAGCCATGTAGCTTCAAAACTTGTTGAACATGCTATTACATGCTTGGACTTTGGTGAACTAATTGCAACTATAACATGCTTGTAGAGGAACCAAGATATCAAACTTAACCCCAAACTGAAACAAAACCTGGAATTGGTCTTCCAAGAGTCAATGCCTCGAGCCCAATTTGAATAAAAAAATCCATGGACTAATAATCTGTCACCTCATGTATACTGGGTGCCATCTGGACCATTCCTTTTGAGTACCCATACACATGCTTTGCAACAACCCAATGAGTCTCCCATGGAACAACCATAAATTGATTGAATATATTCACATCATAACAAATATTGAGCTTGGTATTCATAATATGCATAAAGGATCCAATAAACTACCTATACAAAGTAGGCTCAACCTAATCAATATCCTCAACACAAGTAAGGTTCAAATTTGATGTCATGGGTGTAAGCAAGGGTTTTCAATCCTACATCTAGAATCTCTCCAATATCTCCAAAGTGTTTTTCCCTTGCCAAGGGAATACTTCTCCTAGATCCTAACAAATCTTCAACCCTATAAAATAATGCAATAGACCAATATCCTTCATGTCAAATTCACTTGACAACTTTTCCTTGCACCACTTGATGAGCTTCTTCAAAATACCTACAATGATCAATTCATCTGCATATAGAATTAAGACAACCAAATCGATTTTAACTTACAAATAATAAATATTTGGATAACCACTTGTCTTGACAATGGCAAGCTAGTAAGAACTCATCAATCCTTGAGTACCAAGCCCATGGTGCTTGCTTCAACCCAAAAATTTCTTTCTTCAACTTGGAAATGTGGGTATCACACCCATGCATTTCAAAACCTCGGGTTTGATTTATATACACTTATTCTTTAATCACACCATTGAAGAGGGCAATCTTCATATCCATATGATATAGACACCATCCAAAACATGTTGTTGCGGTAGGAATGGTATAGATAGAAGCCCACATGGAAAATGGAGCAAATGTTTCATCATAACCAACTCTCTCTTTCCGTGGGAACCCTTTTACCACAAACCTTGCCTTGTATTCTTAATACTCCCATTAGTTGCATGTTTGATCGTGTAAAACCACTTGGAATCAATCAATGATCTCCTCATGGTTTTTGTTACGATCTCCCAAATATCATTATGTAGAATGGAGTTATACTCCTTAGACATGGTCTCCCACCACTCCTCTTCTAACATGCCTCCTCAGATATAGAAGGCTCATATAGCTTCTCATAAGAATATATGTGCCCCAAGATCAATAAGAAATGTGTAAAGGGAACCAACTCATGCAACTCTAGATAAATTCCTTGTATTAGCTAGGCTACAATAATCTATAGTGCAATGTTGTCCTTCAAATGAAACTCTACACCAGTGATCTACCAAGCAAAAAATTGAATAATATTTTTCTTCAACCTAGGAACAAACAAAACATCATTCAACTCAATAACGTCACTTGATGGTATCCAAAGGGAAATGGATCCTAATAAATCATAAGATATGTAGCATCATCACCCAACTCCACACATGTACCTCCCTCTTTCTCTTGAAACCCATTGAAGAGTTTCCTATCATAAGTCATATGTCTCGATGCCTCATTGTCGACATAGTATCCAACACTTGAAATTATGTTAGAAGACAAATAAGAGACCATGGATATATACATATTAAATTGGGATGATCCCTCATCCACTCCTGCTAATGTACTAGCTGCAACTTGTTTATCCTTCCCCTTCTTCTCCATACACTAGTTGTCGTAATGTCCCAACTGATGACACCTAAAACTTTCACTTTACTCAAATCTTTCGTTCTTGAGCTTGAATCTTCCTTCTCACCCTTCTTGTTCCCTTTCTTGATTCCCTTCTTCATTCTCCAAATGAAAGATACTTCTTCAACTTCATTTCGCTATTAGTAACATGATTGCATCCCGATCTCTTATCACAAAAGGTTATCCAAAAGCTTCATAAAATTTGACAAGTTCTCATGAGCACAAGCACCTTGGACAAAAGGCCTCTGAGATGGAGAAAGTCCATTGAAGACATTGGACACCAACTCCTTATTCTTGACTTTTGTCCCTATTGCAACCAACTAATCTCTCAACTTGGTGGTTTACTCATGCAGATGATTGGAAGCTTGTTCCTTAAGGGAATATGTTGAGAAACACAAGAATAATGATATAAACCAATCAAAACCTCAAACATATCATTATTAGTCGTCTTCTCTACAATGTGAGGAATGAATTGATCCTTCTTAACATGAACAAACAATCATTTCTAGATCGATAGTGGTAGTTATCTCTTTATCAACATGCTCCCAAATCTTAGCATCCTCTAAAAGCATTTGTAGCCTAAATCTCTAAGGTATGAAATTGGAAGCACCATCCAACTTGGCACACTCTCTAAGGTTGGGAGTAGTCATCCTGCAAATTTGAAGAACACCTTAAAGCAAAAAACAATGATAAATGAAGTAGAACAATCCTTCAAGGCTTCAAGTGCTTATCCTAAGCACCCTAGGATTTCACACCCAATCAACCTATACTAGGTCAAGTACCACTCCCAGGTACAACAAAACTAAAATATACAACTCTCTTCTCACCAAGAGAGAAAGGCCAGTTAAAATTAGCTCTAATGCCATGTAAAAATATTTGAAATGCTTTGAAACCATGTACAATTTTCATTGTAGGGAGATTAAGGAAAGTTAGAAATTTCACCTCATTTACTTGAGGTTTCTTAGATCAAATCCCCGTGAACTTTCAACCTTAGGGCCGATCTGAAATATTAAATTACAATAACATTTCACTTCCTTCAACTCAATTTCACCTCATAGCTTAAGTGAATAAATACCATACAAGTGTACTTCAATACCACAATGCTATAGCCCATATGGCACACTTTTCTATGCATATAATGGATCTGAAATTTTTTATCACAAAATATTATAACAACGACAAATCTATCATTTTATCTTCAAGATATGTGTTAAATTTGGGTCAATGGATCAATGTTTTTTTGGCTGTTGTGGGATCTTATATATTGTACTGTAAACAATGAATTTGGATTATGAATAGAATTATAGGTGCGCCTCTAAAACAGGTTGTTGCTTTTCCCTGTTGGATTTCCAAGGTAAATCTTTGTGTATATGTCTCATTGCAATTGTTTTCTTTTATGTGATAAGAATATGTGTGTGCATTGCATTAATGTAAAAGGTTTAAAACTTACATTTGGTATCAGAGCGATTATTGGCTTCTTGGGGAGACCCTTGTGGTGAAGGGTTTGGCTTGGGTATGTGGTAAACCTTGTTATAATGGGAGCTCTACGGTATCAATTCTTTTGGTGAGAAGAAATGGTGAGCAATTAAAAGATAGAGATCAAAAAAATTAATGGGCAACGTTTTGAGTCATGGAAGCTCAAGATGAAAGATATTTTGGTAGACAAAGATCAATGGGTCGTTGTGGATCCAAGTACTATAACTATGGGAATGTCAACAAAAGGCTGGGCAAAGTTGGATTGGAAGGCAAAGAGCACAATCCGGTTGTGTCTCTAAGATTCAGTATTATTGAATGTGTTGGGGGAAACAACAACCAAGGCATTATGGAATAAGTTAGGGGATTTGTATGAATATAAGTCCTTGGTAAACAAACTTTTCCTACGGAAGAAGCTGTACAACCCAAGGACGAAATATGGACACTCGGTAATAGAGCATCTAAACGCCCTAAATACCATGGTAACTTTGTTATTGTCTGTTGATATCAAGATTTTTGATGAAAATAAGTGTATCTGTTTATTGTGCTCTTTACCAGACTTGTGGGATAGTCTGGTTGTGGCCATAGGAAGTGATACAATTAGTTTAAGTTTTGATGATGTGGTTTCATCCTTGTTGTCGGAGAAGATGAGGTGGAAAAACATGGAAAGTCTAGGGAAGGATGCCTTATTTGTAAGGGGACATTCTCAGGAAAGAATAAAAATAAGTCCTCAAGGGGGAGATCTAAATCTAGAGGAAGTTCTCAATCTCCAAGAAAATTCGCAAAGGTACGTTGGAGATGTGGAAAAGAAGGGCATTACGAGAAACAATGTAGATCCAAAAGTGTTGAGAGAGGGAAGGGATTTGGTGATGTCCTTTATACATAAGAAAAAACCTTTGTAGATGAAGGATGGGATGTGTACTTAGCTTCTTCAAGCACACATGCAGATCATGAGGCATGGCTGGTTAACTTAGGTGCATCCTTTCATGTGACTCCGCATAAGGGGTGGTTTTGCGAGTATGAAAGGTATGATGGGGGTGATTTTTTTCTATGAGATAAATCGACAGCCAAAATCGTAGGATGAGGAAAAGTCAAGTTGAACCTCATGGATGGTAGAATTAGAACACTCCTTATTGTTCTACTCATCCCAGTAATTGCTAGGAATTTGATTTATGTGAGAAATATGGATGATGCAGCTATAAAAACAGTGTTTGAAAATGAAACTTTCATGATGGTTTGAGGAGAAATTGTGTTGCTGAGGGAATTTTGGGTTGGAACTCTATATAAGCTATAGGGAAGCACTATAAGTGACAGGTGCAACAATTCCATTGTTCCCGAGATTGGAGCTGAAGAAGGAAAAACTTTCACAGTCTTTGGAGAAAAAACTATGTGGTGGCATCAAAGACTGGGGCATATCAGAGACAAGGGGCTTTGAGTACTACATGGTAAAGTTATGGTTGAAGGTATGCCAAATTGCTATGTGGATCTTGATTTATGTGAACATTGCTTGTATCTAAAGTAGAATCGGGTAAGATTCTCCTATGGTACTACGAGAGCAGGGGGGATTTTACAGTTGGTGCACAGTGATGTGTTTGGACCCGTGACGATTCCACCACTAGGTAAATCCATGTACTATGCATAATTTATAGATGACTTCTCGAGGAATACATGGATTTATTTCCTTAGGAATAAATTTGAAGTCTTTAACCAATTTAAAGAGTTTAAGGCTCTTGTGAAAAATCAGATAGAGAAGATAATAAAGGTGCTAAGGATGGATAGTGGTGGAGAATTCCGCGGGAATGAATTCGAGGAATTTTGTAAGAAATGTGGTATATAAAGGAAGAATAATACTCCATACACACCTCATCATAATGGAGTTACAAAAAGGATGAACATGATGTTGATGTAAAGAAAAAGGAGCATTCTCACCGGTGTTAGGGTGGACAAGAATTATGGGCAGATGCAGTGGACACCTGGTGAATTGATCACCGTCATCAATGTTGGATGAAATGACTCCACGCGGGGTATGGACTGGTCAAAAATCCTCTTTGACATATCTTAGGGTTTTTGGCTGTGAGGCTTATGTACACGTTCCGAATGAAAATAGGAGTAAGCTGAATAAAAGGTTGAAAAGTGTATCTTTATTGGCTATAAAGATGGTTTTAAAGGTTATAAGCTTTGGAACCCAGAAACTAAGAAGGTAGTGTATAGACGAGACATTGTATTTAGAGAAATCAAAGATTTTTTCAAACATGAAGTCCTACCAATGAAAGAAGAAAAAGATAAAATAGAGTTTGAATTGAAGGATAATGAATCAAACTATACAGAAGAATAGGAATAAAAAGAAGAAGAGCCTCATACTCTAGTATTGAGGAGATCGGTTCGGGAAAGAAGGAAACCGAAAATGTATACTCCACCTAATTTATGTTCTGCTTTTTTTATTACTAATGACGATCCTATAATTGTTAGGGAGAAAGTGGATTTAGAGGATGGAAAACGTTGGAAAAAGGCCAAGGTTGGAGAATTGATAGCTTTAGACAAAAATGAGGCTTGGGACCTAGTGGAGTTGTCGACTAGAAGAAAAACCATTGGCAGCAAATGGGTGTTTGAGAGGAAGTTCAATGCAAAAGGTAAAGTGGAGAAATGCAAAGCTCGGTTAGTAGCAAACAATTATTTCCAGGTAGAGGGAATTGACTTTGGTGAAATTTGTTCTCCTATTGTCGAGTTAAATTCTATTAGATTTCTTCTATTTGTTGTCGCTGCTTTTGATTTTGAAGTATAATAGATGGATGTGAAGTCAACATTCCTACATTGGTATGTGGAACAATAAATCTACATGAAGCAACTAGAAGGATTTGTAGTGAAGGGAAAGAAATAGTTGGTATGCAAGCTGAAAAAGTCCCTATATGGGTTACAAAGTGATCACCAAGGATGTGGTGTCAAGAATTTGATAGTTATATATTGGGACTTGGCTTCACAAGAAGGAAATTTGATCATTGCGTGTATTTTAAATTAGCAGGTGATCATCTTATTTATTTGGTCTTGTATGTGGATGATATGTTGCTGATAGGAAACAACGAAAAAAGTGTCCAGGATGTGAAAACTCAGTTGTCCTATAAATTTGACAAGAAAGATCTTGGTGATGCAAATTTTATTTTGTTCATGAAAATTAAAAGAAATCGAGCAAACATGAAACTCTGGTTGAACTAGAGAAAATATGTTGAGTTAATATTACGTAGGTTTAATATGCAAGAATGTAAACAGGTCAAGGTCCCTATTCCTGTAGGTGTAAAGTTTTTCACAGATCAATGTCTGAAGACACGGGAAGAGGAAGAGGACATGTCTGATGTTCCATATGCCATTGCCATTAGCAGTTTGATGTATGCAATGGCCTGCACAAAACTAGATATTTCACATGTAGTGGGATTTTTGAGCAAGTATATGTCAAAACTAGGGAAGGAGCATTGGGCATCAATAAAGAGGGTTTTTAGGTGTTTGCGTGACACTGCTACTTATGGATTGAGTTACCAAAGAATAACAAGATTGGACTGGGTGTTGGGAATATATGGCTTTGTTGACATAGACTGGGCTAGAGATATGAATCACAKAAGGTCTACAAGTGGGTATGCGTTTAACCTATTTGGAGGAGCAATTAGTTGGATGAGAAAAAGACAGTTTGTAGTGGCACTCTCAACTATAGACTCTGAATACATGATATCTACTCACGCAATCAAGGGAATAGTATGGTTACRAAGATCATGTTCAGGTATTGCGTTGGTACAACAAGTTGTGAGGATAGATTGTGACAGTCAGAGTGAAATCTTTCTAGTAAGGAACCCAACTTATCATTCTAAGACAAAGCATATCAATGTTTAGTAACATTTTTTCAATGACATGGTTGAAAAGAAGAAGGCATTACTAGTGAAGGTGGACACTTTGGAGAATGTTGCATATTCATTAACAAAGTTTGTGAGCACTGAGAAGTTCTCTAAGTGTAGAGAATCAATGGGAATTTATGCACTGGATTGTTGATAATGAAATATGACCCCTGTATGTAAAGAAAACAACAAGTGGTAGAATGTTCGGTATGTGTTATATTCTTTGCACGATTGCGGGTCCCCCTATCAGGGGTTTTGGGGGCAGAGGCCCGATTTTTTTTTGGGGGGGTTATTTGCCAACTTTTTGGGCGGTTTTTTGCCTTTGGAGGTTTAGTGGTGCGTGGTATTTCAACCCATGGTTTTCTAGTTCTAGTTAAGGAATTTAGGTTGTAATCTAATTTGGGACAATGGATTATGGGTTTTTTGGATGCCGTGGGATCCTATATATTGTATTGTAAACAATGAAGTTGGATTATGAATAGAATTAGAGGTGCAACTTTAATACAAGTTGTTGGTTTTCTCGGTTGGGTTTCTAGGGTAAATCTTTGTGTATATGTGTGATTGCAATTGTTTTATTTTTTGTGTTAAGAATTTGTGTGTGCATTGCATTAATGTAAAAGGTTTAAAACTTACAAAATCTCTTGACCAATTTAACTATATGTTATCTCAAATCAACATGAATAACAAGTGCTAGAATCTAGCCAATTGAGAAGCTAACATAAGTTGATAATCAAACATGCAAGTACACAATATTTGGGTACTTTGAAACTCCATTTATATACAAGAGATGAGGTACAATTACATACCACCACTTTACCCTAAAGTTGGTATGAGTCAAGCTGTATAAACCCTGGTTAGGAAAATCACGAAAACCCTAGCCACCAACTCCTTCTAGCTAGGAATCACTCCTAACCAATGTTGGTCACTCCACCAAGATTCTTCAATAATCTAGGATCAACACCAACAAGTCATCCTTGGCACGCGCAAGCCATTTCCCTCTCTTCCCCTCCTCAAAAAGCATAACAAGTAGCACTACAAGAACTACAAGAGCTACAAGATACAATGCTTCTTTTACCCTTCTAGGGTTTATTACAAAACCTATCTTCTTTGCCTCCTCGAGGCAAAACCCTTACCCTATATTTTTCTTGAATTTACTCCAAGAACCCTAGTGCTACAAGTCAAAACTGTGATAATTCAATAAATAAGAGTACATGAGAGAGAGACTAGTGTGCTCCACCCTTCACATATCTAACATAAGTCCGTGATGGATGAATATGTGAAAATAATTTCTCCTTCCTCTATTTATATGAGATGTAAAGGGGGTCAACAATATAAGGTGGACCTAGTCCACTACAAGAACCTAACTACAAGAAGGTATGCCCACATGTGAAGAATTGCAACTCAATGTGACATGTGTCAAGGTCCAAGGCACACATCTCCAATAAGAAAGGATCAAAGGCATGAATTCTCCCCGAGATGTGTCCAATGCTCCACCTCCACAAGCCTCCAAATGTCCAACACTCCTCCTAAGTTATGTGCTCCTCTAGGTATACTCTATCCACATGATGACTCCTCAACTCGAGCATCCTCGAGTCAAGTACAAGCGTCCATAGTGTGCGCTTTCCATCTAGGGCTCAATGCCCTCCTCTTATATGTCCAAGGCTCCTCCTCAAGGAAAGTCATTCTCCAAGAAAGTCACCCACTATGCATGTGAGCATCATAAAAAATGTCATCAAATTGTATAGGTATCCAACACTCAAAATTATAATGCCACACAAGCATCCATACAAGGTGTAGTAATCAATTATCAAGCCACCTTTGAGGCATATGACCATCACAACACAACCAAGGGTCATCAATACATCATGCACCCCAAATTACTTAATGCACCCTTAAGCATGGTGTAAACACTTTATGAGTAACCCCAAAAGATAACAATTTGAACATGCAGGTGTCAAGTGATTTATTAATCAATGTCTAAAATCACTCATTCCTTGAATTTGTGTGGCATGAAGTGCATTTTCTTTTATATTTAGTGGCGTAAAAGGAGCACGCTTATCATCTTGGAGTCAATCAACATGTTTCTTTAAGTCCTTTCAATGCATGTCTAGTTATTGAACCTATATTTGAGCCTCGATATAGTGTTCTGCTATCTCCACTAACCCATTTGACTTTACTTCTTATCATGTTCCTCAATCTTTTTCCTTGATGATGTATTGTCTTTTTCCAATTGATCACATTCCTTTAACAACATTAATCTAAAATATACTATTGTATATTTCAAATTACATAATGATTTAAAGGAATTGTCAACCACCACATATTTTGTTATCTTTATTCCATCTTACTCTTTAACAACTCAAAATCCAATTAATAAGATCAAGTGGCCCAATCCTTAATTGCGCAACACAAAAATATGAACCTCCTAATTTGTCAATAAATTTGGTTGTTATGTTGTAGAGGTATGTTAGTGCTCTAAGATTACTAAAATTGTAGTTGGAGGGCTTGGCTAATCTTGTACTAGTTGTTGTTGTTGGGTAAAGTGTGGCTAGGCTCTTCACTTGGTTGGGTCAACACAAAATTACTATATCGGGTCATGGTGTGAGAAGTGGATCCATCAATTTGTTGGTTGTTTGGCTAAAGTTTGGACGAATCATTAAGAGTTACTTTCAACGTTCTAAGTAGCTTCCCATTCAATACTAGGTGGATTTACAAGTATGAAATCATCGCTTAGTGGAGAAAGGGGTATGTTAAAATTAATGGGTTGCTCCTAACCCAAGGGGAGAAAAAACGTGGGAGAATGGTGAGGAGGGAGGTTGTCATGCTCATAGTTGGTGTAATGTTATAGAGAAGGGGAGTGGGGAGTCTATATAATTACAACATGGAGTCTATATAATTACAACATGGAGTCTATATAATTACAACATGGTGGGGATCTGATGGAATAATATTAGAGTTTGTCATGGGGAAGGGGATAAAAGAAGTGGGAAGGAGAATGATCTGAGATGATTTTGTAGTTGTGTTAAAGGCACATGTCTTGCAATGCACAGAGGTAAGGGGATCCTAATTAGCCTTTCAAAAAGATTGTGTCTTTATAGATCCATGTTGATAGGGGTTAGTTGAGGAAGTGTGGGGTAGGGGTACTTTCACAATCTTTGAAGGGGTGTCCATGAGGTTTCTTTGAAGGAGAGTGGTGAAGTGGGGGTGCTACTTGGTAATAAATGTAGGGGAAGATGGTTTATCATTTTTGGGGACATTGATGGGTGCTAAATGAGATAATGGAGTAGTGTAAGATGTGAAAAAATTATGACTGATGTCGTCCTGAGTTTGTGGGGGGGGGAGCGATTAGGGAGATGGTTGGAACATATTTCTATTTTTCATTGGAGGGGGAGAGGTGGACCCTAGGATTTGTTCAAGTGTGGAACTTGGAGTGAGAGAGAGAGAGGTAATGTTAAGAGATTTACCTATATCTATCAATGTCAATGTCGAGTGTTTTCAAGATCATGTACAATCACTAATTGGTGTACTAGGTTGTTGTGAGGAATATCTAGTTATAGTGATTACCTGACTAGCTATGATTTTGGCACAATTGTGGTGTCTAGACTTCAACTTCATCTCGATGTTTTTTATTTGTTGTTCTTCATGCATAATACTTTTCTAGCTCTTGGTTCTCTAGGTGTTTCTCTAATGCTATCTGGATCACAATATGAAGTTCTTCAAATAAGTTCTTAGAAATCTTGCAAACCTAAGTTGGTATCTCTTATTGTGTAAGAATACTTTCACATATTTTGAGCTCAAGCTGGAGTCCATTATATGGGACACACTGATATATTTTGAAGATCATTTGATACCACTCATTTATTTCAGGAGGTCACACCACACTTTCATCTCCTATTTCTCAACTTAACGAATAACCTTTCAGTAGTTGTGTAGGGAGTATAAATCGAGTGCCTTTGTTAGTACCATAAGCACAAAGGTTGTGATAAAGGAGAGTATAAGTATACAATATAGTGATTCTTGAATGGATAAGTGATTTCTCAATTCTAGATATGGCTTGAGAGAATAAGCTGGCATCGGTATACAATAGTGTTGATGTTGAAACCATTTATCACAATGTTGCATAATTTTTTTGAGGCATACATAACATGCCTTTAGTAGGAAACAAGCACAATGTGACAAGACCCTCAATGATATCATGGTGGGCCATTCTTTAATCTCTAGCCCTTGGATGTTAGTTTTGGAGTGGAGGATGTGCATGACTAATACTAGAACAATTGTGGCGTCGGGATCACAATTGGGTAAAATTGATGAGGAATATCTTTGTAGATAATGCCCAAGAAGAGTCCCATTCTTAGTGATCCCATCCATAATTGACATTTGCAATGTGTTGAGACATAGGCTACACAAGTTAACAGATCCAAAATGAGATTATCTCACCTGATCAATTCAAGTTGATAAACTGAAAAGTGAAAGGGATCCATTGCAACAATTAGGAGGTCTTATGGGAGAGTGTACACATATCTTGAGAAGTGGGACAACTATAGGGTAGTGAAAACTATCCTTCATTGTGGTCAAATACATTAAATGGGTTGTAAATCACCATACTTAAAAACATGGGGGTTTCGTTTTCGGATGTTACCAATATGGGTGTCATTCAAAAATTTCAAGTGTTTAAGACCAACATGGATTCTTACATTTAGAAGGTTGTAGATTACAACATATATGGGAGCGATGTAAATGTAGAAATATGCGAGGTCGTAGGTGTTGTGTTGGAATTCTATGATGATTGTTTTTCACAAAGCTTAATCTACTCAAAATTACAAGGCTCAGAGGACATTATTGCAATGTGTGACTAGATACCAAGGGAAAGTAAGTATTTGGGCCTTGGTCTTAATTAGGATCACATTCCATAAACATAGAATATATTCATGTTTGTATATGGTATCAATTCTTAAGCTAGCATCGCTTGCAAGGTGGAAATATTTTACAAGTGCAATGAGAGGTTGTGCTTACCATCTCACCAATAGAGAGAATAATATATAACATGGGGAAAGAGTGTATAGAACCAAGGGAGTTAATAAAAAGTAAGAGCTTTGTGAGAGGGAGCAAGAGTGGAAAGTGAGGGAAAGTTGAGGGTGGAGCACGACTTTATAGCCACTAGAGTGACTTCATGGCATAAACATTTCATATTAACTATTTTTGGAGAGTGAGAGAGTCGTGAGTGAAAGTAAGAGAGCGGAGTGAGTGAAAAAAAAAGTGAGGGGAAGTGGAGGGTGTAGCATGGTTTTATAGCCACAAGAGAAACTTCCGGCTATAAATTTTGCATATCTTATAATTTAGACATAATATTTTCCGAAATTGGTGTATTAGTTGTTACATTTCCTAGTGTACATGTGGGGAATGTTAAGCATCAATGGTCATGGAAACACTAAGTTAGCAAGGTGGAGTTAATTTGAGCAAGAGAAGGATGAGAAGACCTAGGATTCTACTACAAATGGTTGATTCTCATATTGTTCATCTTGAAGGATTTCTTAAAAATAAGCAATTTATTAGATGGGAGAAATACTCAACATATTCATCATGCTCTAGTTGAGAGTCAATGAAGGATCATATCTAATCATTCTAGGTAAACCATTTCTTGCCATGTATAACCCTATCATGGGAGTCAATTGCGGGATTAGGATCACCACCCATGGTGAAAAATAGAAACATGACCAAGTTAAGCCACAAACATAACTTGTGTAGGATGTGAAGCAATAGCTTGAGTGGGATCCAATAGATGAAGAAGACGAGGATGAGGAAAAATACAATGAAGTAGATATTGATGAGTATAAGTTTTTGCCTCCACATTGGGACAATTATGAATTGGTGTTTAGTAAACTTATGCATGTGGATGCCAAACACATGTATAGGAAGTTGTGGCACCATCAAGACATCAGTCTAGAGGACGGGTTAGTGGTTATTGAGTCCCACATATGTGGACACTTTCAAATAGAGTCCTTAAGAAAAAAACACCAAACCTATTGAAGTCATGCTCATTCATTTTAATTTTCTTAAATTTCTTGATTTATTAAGAGGGGAAATCGTGGGGAAATTATGAAGTTTGCTGGCGAAGGCCACCTTGAAACCTATGAGATGTCTCATGGGGTCTTCTTAAATAAAAAATTAGGCCACTACATATAAGTGAATCATAGGCTCATTCTTAAAAAACATGACTTGATGGCTATTGAACAACCCATGCCATTAGTGAGGATGAAAGTGAATCCCACCAAAATCGTGGCCAACTACCATTGAAAAATTTAAAAGGGTTGTTGGGTTTTCTTCAACATGTGGGACTACACTAAAATCATATGGAGAATTTTAACAAAAAATGATTTGAAATTGATCACTATTTTGTCATCTCTTTTTGTGTTGAAATTAGAGTCGTGGCCTTGTAGGTGCCATTTTCAAGCTTGGTCTTGAATCCCACTAGGCAAGGTCAACACTGCAAAATTATTGTTTAAGGGATTAAACGAAACTTTTAGGAGCCAAAACTTTGCCAAAATGGTGTAGCAATCTTGTCAGGATATTGTCCTTGTCGAAAATATCCTAATGGTCCAAAGAACACCCTCAATCATAGTTTTTATGAGAATGTGTCATCGAGGAGATTCATTTTAGGCGCAACATCGAAGGAACTTCCATATTGCAAACTTTTTTTCCCGAAAAACATCGTTTAGGGCCTCAAAACGGCTCCGAAAATGAAAACTGCTAAAAATAGTAAATTACCAAAATTGCCAGAAAACTGTTTTGAGCCAGTTGGAAAAGGTGGGTGGCCACCGATATCCATTTGGATCAATCCTCCCTCCTCAGGAAGCAATGGTCTCCATTGCGTTGAGGTCCCTCATCAGATGAAGAAATTTCTGTTGAATTTGGCCCCAGGTGAGCCACTTGCCTTCGTGCAGGAGCTGCCCTGCTTTGACGACTCGATAAAGCTGGATCCTTTGCTGTCGAGTGCCCTTGATCTGTGTGTCCACAATCTGATCGTTAGATTCCTATTGTATGTAGTCGGGGTTGAGATCTGTTGGTGTCAGTTTTTTTGCTACTTCTAAGGTGTCCAATAATGGTGGGAAATAAGGGCGAAGGAGATCCACGTTGAACACTGGGTGCAGGCCAAGGAAAGAAGGAATGTTGAGCTCAAAAACATTATCCCCCACGACCTTGGTGGTAGTGTATGACCCATAATGGAGTGGGAAAATATTCTGATGGGGTCCTCTAAGGCGTTCTTTCTGCAAGTGCAACCAAACTTTGTCGCCCACTTGAAACTTATGTGGCACCCGATGTTGATCATTACGCTGTTTGTACTTGTCATTGGAATTCTGTAGGATATCCTGAACCTGTTGGCGGATGTGCTGGATCCGCTCAATGAACTAAGTGGCTTTGTCAGCTTCAGTTGGAGCAGGAGATGAGTCAGTCGAGGTGACCGCAAGGGGAAGTGCAACATCTATGGGACCCAATGGTTGGAATCCCAACCCCACCTGAAAGGGGCTGTGGCCGGTCAAGCTATGCATGGCTTGATTGTAGCTATTCTGGACATAGGGAAGGCTCTCATCCCATGTGCGGGGGTGATTTTAATTATACATGCAAAGGATATGCACAATCATTCTATTTACAACCTCGGTTTGGCCATCTGTCTGGGGGTGGAAGGTCATGGATTTGGTGAGCTTGGTGTCCAACAGTGACCAGAGGCTTGACCAGAATGTGTTGAGAAATCAACTATCCCGATCTGAGACAATGTTTTGTGGGATTCCAAAATGTACCCAGACTCATTCAAAGAAGATCTTGGCAATGGCCTCTACTGTGATGCTCTTCTTGCAGGCAACCATAATCACCATCTTAGAAAAGCGATCAACAACCACAAAAACACAGTCATTTCCCCGCTTGGTGGATGGGAGGCAAGACATGTAGTCCATTGAGATGGATTCCCATGGCCTGTCAGGAGTAGGAAGAGGGATGTACATTCCCTGTTTCTTAGTGGTCGATTTGGCAATAGCGTAGGCAGTGCATGACCTGATATACTTGCTATCCTCATGTCGAAGTTTCGGCCAGTAGAAATGTTTCTGTAGCATCGCCACTGTGTTTTCGACACCGAAGTGTCTTGCCACTCTACTGTAGTGGGCTTCCCAGATCAGCTTTGCTCGCTCACTTGCTGGAACACAGATATGGCCCAGACGACACAACAACCCATCTTGAAGATGGAAATTATTGACAACTACGTTTGCACCCAACATTTGGTAGGTGGTGGTGAAGTCAGGGTCTGTCTCATAGAGTTGGGGCCATCCAGAGGTCTCATGTCCGCAAGAGTCTAGCACTGTGGTGAGTGCCGCGACTGGTGGTCTACTGAAGTAATCAACGACGCGATTGGTGCTTCCTATTTTATACTTGATGTTGAGGTGGAATTGATGCAAGTATGTGGACCGCTTTTGATGGTGGTCATTCTGTAATTTTCCCCATGTCTGCATGAACTGTAGTGGCTTATGATCAATGTGGATGACTGTCTCCTTCCCAAGAATGAAATGTCTCCACTGGCAGCAGGCTTTCACAATGGAGTACATTTCTTTGTCATAAGTAGGGTACTTACAGACAGTATCTGACAATGTCTCACTATGATAGGCCACAGGGTGGTCGTGCTGAGTGAGAATGACGCCCACAACATAGTCTCAAGCATCTGTCTCAATCTCAAAGGGATGTTGCAGGTTTGGTAGTGAAAGTACTGGGGTTGAGCACAAGCGCTACTTCAAATCATCGAACGCTTATTGTTGGGACCGGCCCCACACAAATTTTTCCTTACCATCACCCCTGTTTATTTGGCTGAGAGCCCATGCAATATGGGAGAATCCCAACACGAACCTGCGGTAGAAATTGGCAAGGCCCAAGAAGCTTCGAAGCTCAGTGAGTGTGGTTGGGGTTGGCCAGTCATGGATGAATTGGATCTTGGCTAGATCCACATGTACACCATGCTGATCAATGATGTAGCCCAGGTAATGGACCCAGTCCATGCCAAAGGAGCATTTTTCCAAGTTGGCGTATAACTTGTGCTGTCGCAGGGTGTGTAGAACCTGCTGAATATGTTACAAGTGTTCGGCCCAAGTATTGCTGTAAATTAGAATGTCATCCATATACACCACTACAAAATTATTGGTGAATGGTCGTAGGATATCTTCCATCATCCTCATGAAAGTTGCTAGAGCATTTGTCAAACAAAAGGGCATGACCAACCATTCAAAAAGTCCTTCCTTTGAATTGAAGGCGGTCTTCCATACATATGTCTATTCTATCGGGACCTGGTGGTAGCCAGACTTCAGATCAATCTTACTTAAGTATTTGGTCCCCGTGAGTTGATGAAGGAGGTCATCAATTCAAGGAATTGGGTACCAATATCCGACTGTGATTTTATTCAGAGCCCAGTAATCAATATAGAGTCGCCAGGTTCCATCTTTCTTCTGTACCAACATGATTGGGCTCCTGTAAGGTGATGAGCTGGGAAAGATGTGCCCCTTGTGGAGCAATTCTTGGATCTGTCGCTTGATCTCCTCATTCTCTAACAAAGAGCAACGATAGACTGACCCATTGTGCAACGGTGCGCCAAGGTCAGATCGATGGGGTGCTTGACCTGGCATGCCAACACCCATGATTCATGCATGCAAAACTAGTCACATATGGAATTTCAAGAGGCTCCTAGAGGGTCTAAAACCTAACCAAATCAAGAGTTAAGGGAGGAAAAAACTCTAACCCTAATGCTAATGATTATTGGGGGGTGTTAAAATCTCCATTACCGGGAGAGAAAGGGGTCTTGTTCTATTTCTGTGATTTTGTTTACAAAGTTGAGCAGTGCAGACGAGTGGGATATCAAGACATAAAATAGGAAGAAGGTGACTTTTTGGTAGCCCATTGAATCCACATAGCATCGATATCTAGTCACTAACTTCATAATATTTATAGAACATTGTTTATTATTGACTAGATTGTTATTGTGTTGTGAGCTAGTTCTTCTGTGTAGGTTACAGTACACCACAGTGGGATATTGGTTGGTTGTTGAGAGAAGACCTTACAACTAGAAAAATAAGGATACAAAGATCTTTGTATAGGGTAGGGAATAGAGGCCTAGTGGCATTTTTGAATATTGATCACTCTATACAAGCCTAAGAATAAATCTCAGAGGAGACTTCTGCAAAGGATTCATGTTGGTGAAGTGAGTGGGCTATAAGTCCCTTGTTTATGGATTATATGGTATCACAACAATTTCATCCTTGAATGTGACATGATTTCCATAACTTTGAAGAGACCACTACATACCTTAGCATGGGAAAAGAAAACAAAGAAATATTGGAAGACTTAAGGAATAACAATGCTTAACCTCGAGAATATAACGAACACTTGAAAGAGAAGGTCCAAATGTTCAACCAGAGGATGGAAGATATGGAGAAGAACATTGAGACCTTTTCCAAACTATTTCCATTACTAAAGAAACAATTTGAAGAATGTCAAGACTCCCTCACTGGGGTCATGACAGATTGGGACAAGCACATAGTGCAACTTATACACCTTGGTGAGATGGTCATCCAGATGGATAGTTGGCAAGATGATAGGCTTACACAGATGATCATGCAACTTCAACAAGAGTTGGAAATCAAGGAGGAGGCCTTGGAAAGGCTCCAAGTAGTTGTCCAAGAGGATCGATAAGCAAGGAAACCTTCCATTTCTACTAGCTCAACCAACACCATGACCGAGACCACATTGGTAAGCACACCTTCCTTGGATTTCTCTCAAGATAATTTGGGTGATTTTGAAAAGCATGCCTAGGGCATTGGTTCCAATCCCTTAAGGTAGATGGGTTATGATAGACAAGGGCTAGGCAAGAGAAGACAAGGCATCTTGAGCCCCATTGTAGCCACACCAATGGTCAAGCATGAATACCTAGGCTTCGATGGCATAGTGGAAAATCCCATGACCATGAAGATCACTTTTGTGAAGGATAAAGACACGTTGGAGTTAGCCTACTCATCAAAAGAAAAAGAAACAATGAGTGAAGGCAACATCCTACTACCACCTCAATTTTCTTATGGTGGATTGGAGAAGGGTAATGATGAGAAGAGCTTGCAGATTCATCATGCACCATCACTTAGAGGAAGAAACAAACCAATCAGTCAGAGAAAGAAGAAGAAGAATACCAATAGATCTTCATCAAATAAGAGATCCCTTGTTTGTCACTAATACAAGGAGAGAAGCCATAGCATTGTGATCTGTTGGCGCTCAAAGGTATGTTCATTCTATGGAAAGAAAGGCCATTAGGTGGAATTTTGTTGGGATAACCAAGCCACATATCACAAATCATATTGTTTTCAAAGGAAGAAGAAAAATAAGGCTTATCCAACCCAACATCAAACTTAGAGGCATGTGGAGAGGAGGAGCATGTCAAGCATTCCCTATAGAAACATCAATAACTTCTTCCAACA
>ML776828.1:946445-984620 GCA_009831015.1 Picea engelmannii | reverse complement strand
TGAGAGAATAGTGGATCTGTAATAATGAGATGGTTATCTTATCTTCAAGGCTCTCATGTATAAAAGAGAGTGCTCTCTCTTCATGAGAATTCAATTAGGATGTAATTAGAATTAGAGTAGTCATTAGGATTCAAAAGAGAAAGAGATTCTTAGCTTTGATTCATATTCTTTCATTGTTATGCTTTCTTGATTGTCATTTGATTATTGTTATGTAATTCAAGATAGCTTTATTGTGTGAGCTCACATATGTTATTTGTCGTTAACTCTTCACATGTTGTATTGCTTTTCCTTTATGCAATTTCCTGCTTTCCTAGATTAATGTTTCCTGCTTTCCTAGATTAGTTTCATTTTAGCAATTTAGATTAGATTACTTCTACTTCATTCCTGCATATATAGTGCCTGTGCTTCGTAAGCATATGAACCTCGGATTGACAAATTAAATGGTTGGGCAAATACTACAACGGAATTAAACGACAATATTTCTGCCTAACAGTATACTACTTCTAATCTGAGAGGTATACAACCAATAAAAAATACCGTTAATACAAATAGATAAACAAAACATGACCATACAATTTTAGAGGAAATCAACTACCAGGTTCATGCTTGATTGCTTGAGTTCCTTATTGTTCCCAAGTTGCTTCAACGGGCTCGTTGAGATATGGGATCAGGCACATTGAGGCTTCTGATGAATTCCTTGATGCATTCTAGTTGCTAATGGTGGTGGAGGGCTTCCCATGGTTTTTCTCGCACTGCTCAAGGTGAAATTGGCGATCCTCAATCTGACTTCATTGTGCAAAAACTTCATCATGTAGCTGTCCAATGATAAGGCGATGTTGAGACAATGTTTCAAGCTCAAAAGAGACTGTGGAACTGATGGCTCCGAATTTGATTTTTAGCTTTTGGCACTCAACGCACTTGGTCTCAGGGTCGAACTGACCTTTTCATGCTTTACATCCCTTAGTATCCATGCTCCTTCGTCGAAGCCAAACTGCACGATGTCATGACTATGAAGGGGGAAAGAAAGCACTATTTGATGCTGTAGAGCGAAAGTAGGCTCTGGATGATAGGAAACGAAGCCACTCTTGTTCTTCACAGTGTTGGGGGGAAACAAAGGGAACACTAGCTAATACTATAGAGGGATAAAGAGCAACGTCCAGAAGGCTTCGAAACCATAGAAGGTTGAAAGTCCCGCCCAGGAAGAGAGAGTCTCACCACCACAAAAAGCTGGGAAGAAGCCACTTAGCCCACCCAGGGAAACTTGCAAAGGCCAAAAGTGAGGGGTCACAATCATTATAAAAATTCCTAATTTGGCTCCCACCATAAGACTTCATGATGCCGCCGCAAATCCTGAGAAATTATGAGTACGAAAGAAATTGACATGAGCATTGAGAAATAAAATTGGATAGTACCTCATCCATTTGATATACCTCGTTCCAAATGTGTTCATAGGGTGACAAAGGTCATGTGCAGATGCCTGCTAATCTAACCATCCCCATCTAGACACTTATTCTTATCCTCTCATTATTTGCACCTGTAGCCTCCAGTCTGAAGCACACGAGAACACCTTTACAAGGATATTCACCACCCATATTCATGATGGCTCTATGGTACTTCCAAGAGCCTGATCATTTAACCATCTTCCACTTTAAATCTCTCCTTCTTGTCCATTTCCAAGCAGTTGAGTACATGTGTTGTGTTGGCCAACCATGCGTCACTCCCCAAGATTCGTGGGCCCCAAGATCCATACTTAGGTCCGGGTTCATGGCAAGGGGGTTGTGTTTTTGTATTTGTAAACCCCCATGAGTTATGGGGCCTTACCTATGGCCTTATTGGCCATTTTATCTTCATATTCATTATTGCTTCGAAGGACATGGAAATAGTTGATATGCATAGATCCAACAAGGAGGCAGATTTTGTCTATTAGGATTATTAGGCTCATGTTATGAGGTGAGGAGCCCGATATCATTATCCTTATTATCGTCTTTGAGTCTCTCACTACATTCAAGTTTTGAATTTTCCTTTTCTTTTCCAAATGAATCCCTTGAAGCAAGGCATAAGCCTCCGCTTTGTTTTTTATTTCCGTCCCCAAATTCCAGTAGTAGTCAAAGTCTCTAATTCCTTTGGGCCCAAAAATAACCCCCTCCCCTTGCACCTGCCTCCCATGGGTGTCCTTTGGATGCTCCATCAAAAAAAAGAATGTGCCCAAGATGAGAAGAGAGCCATTTCTCAATAATGAAAGAGGAAGAATGAAGCTGCCAACATGATTTCTAAGAAGGCTTGGAACGCAGAGTGTGTTGAAGGTTAAATTTCAAAATCCACGCTTTTTTGGCTATACTCCACCTAGATTGGTCCTCCAAACTCAACCTTTTGGTGTTCATGAGATATGCCAATTGGGCTATTTCCTGTCTTGCTATAATTTGAGGGTGGATCCTTTTATTCTGAAAAATAATTCTATTATGGGCAAGCTAGATCTTCCAAATCATGAATTTGGGGGAAGATTTCCATAGCCTCTTAAATACATCTTTCCCTTGGTAGTATTTTTCCCATTTTCCCAATATTATTTTGAATTTAGAAGGTAATCTTACTTTATGAGTAATCTCTTGATACACTATAGCCCAAGTTTGCTTGGAAAAGGCACACTCCCATATAAGATGTCAAATTGTTTCCTGACTTCTTTGATAGAGAGCACAAAGGAAAGAGCCGTTAAACCCTCTTTTCATCATATTTTCACTTGTTAGGATCTTTCCCTACGCAAGAGTCCAACAAAATAAGTTGATTTTGGGAAGCGCATCCGAGTTCCAAATGTTCTTCCACGAGGTTGTTTGGATCAAGTTCCTTGAATTGTCAAGGAGAGTTTTATATCCTTCTTTCACTGTATAACTTGTAGCACCCTAATCTGTATTTCTTGACGATGGTTGATTTTCACCACACTTTTCTCCCTATTACTAATATCCAAAGAAACTTGGTCCCTAGAGTGGTGTTGACCATCTTTGGATCTCTTATTCCCATTCCCCCATGCTCCTTGGGAGACGTGACTGTATTCCAATTAACAAGATGGATTTTTTTTGAGTTGGACTTACCCCCTTGCTAGAGGAATTTACAGATGAGTTGGGCCATATCGTTTTTAAATCCCACGGGTGCCAGAAGAGTGGAAAACTGAAAAAGAGCCAGAGAGGATAGTACTGATTTGATTATCACCAAGCATCATGCAGGATTGAGCCAAACTGTCCCCCAAGCTTCCATTTTCTCTCTAACTTTCTATAGAATAATATGCCAATATTCTTCGGGGAGGGACTTCAAGCAAATGGGTAGCCCAAGGTACTTAAATTATTTCTATTAATTAGAGATAGAGAAGTTGCGGATTTGAGAAATTCCTAATAGACAATGGGCCTTGATATTCCACACATAGATTTGACTTTTGGTCTTGCTTATGCGGCCTCCTGAAACAATGGTGAACTTATCCAAGACTTGTTTTAATCTCCTTGCCATGACTTTAGATGCTCCACTGAGAAAAAGTGTGTAATCAACAAATTGGGAGTGATTGATTCTCTTGACTCCTCTTGCTATATGGATCCTTGGGATTGATCCATTTGAGCATTCCCATTCTAAGATTCTGTTAAGAGTTTAAGCCATGAGTGCATAAAGTAGGGGGGAAAGGGGACAACCATGTATTAAGCCTCTGGAGGCTTTGAAGAAAGGGGTAGGTCTTCCATTTATCATGGGAGACATCCAAGGGTTAGAAATACAAGAACCGATCTAGGATATGGAAGCTTGATCAAATCTGAATTTTTGCAAAACTGCCTTGAGAAAGTCATGGTTGACTCCATCAAAAGCATTGGCCATGTCCATCTTTATAACCATACCTACTTCTCCCCTGCTAAAAATGGAATGGATTTCCTCCTGGACCAGAATAAATTTGTCCCATATTTTCCTACCTACAACAAAACCACCTTGATGGGGGAGGACCAATGAATTAATAAATGGTTTCAGTCTATTAACAATTATCTTAGACATGATTTTATAAGAACCATTACAAAGAGAAATGGGCTGAAATTTGTCAAAGGAGGCATCCCCTTTTTCTTTCAGGATCAACGCCAAGGAGGAGTTTGTAGCACCTCCCATTCTATTTGATTTTTGGATATATATGAGCATTCTGATGAAATCAAATTTGATTATATACCAACATCTTTTATAAAAATGAAGGGTAAACCCATCATGACCTGGGGATTTATCTGGATGGAATTGCTTAATAGCTTTAAAGATTTCATCTTCTTTGATTGGCTTATTTAGCTTGAGATTGTTAATTTCTATTATCATATGTGGAGTATGGGAGAGAAAGAGGTTACTCATATATTTGTCTATGTCTCCCTCCGAGGAGTACAACTCAATGGCATGCTTTGTTGCTTGTTGTTTTATTTGATCAAAGTCGCTTATAGTTTCTCCAGACTGAGTTTTTATTTCAGTTACTTGGTTTATCCATTGCGTTACTTTAGCTTGTCTGTGGAAGAAGGAAATGTTTTTATCTCCCACTTGTAGCCACAAGCTTCTATACTTTAGTCTCCACATAGATTCTTCTTTCGATAAGGCACAAATGTACTCTATATGCGCCTCATGCTCTAGAATTAGATTGGTCTGCTGAACTTCATTTGTTTCAATTTCCTCTTAAACTTCTTTAAGTTTTTTCTTTTTTTCCATTACTTTGAAGTGGTGAGGGCATGAGAAGATTTTATACCAATATTTGAGGGCAACTTTGGTGAGATTTAGCTTCTGCTCCCAAATGTGCACTAGGGAGCCTGAAACCCATTGGCACCACGTGCGAGAGATTAGGGGAAAAAAATCAGGATGATCCATCCACATTAGATTGAGCTTGAAAGGAATGTGACCCCAATTAATCTCACGAGCAAAGGTCAGAGTTATTGGGTGATGATTCGAGCCCATCCATGGGAGGATTGAAGAAGAAATTTTTTCCAGGCAAGGTGAGAAAGGAGTTGTTGATTAAGAAATGATCCAACCTAGCAACAATGTGTCGAGGCCCTGCCCTTTTATTATTCTAGGTATAATAAACCTTAATGATGGGAACATAAAAAACATCCAAATCCTAGATGAGATCATCCATTTTTTCCCTAAATTGATCTCTCACTATGGATCCCCCTCGTTTTTCTTTGAGACTTCTTGTGATGTTAAAATCTCCCGCAATAATAAGGTTCTGGGGTAGGTTTCCTTTTGCTAGATATAAAAGGGAACCCCAACACTCATATTTTTCCCAATAATTGTTTGGCATATAGACATTGATAATGGAGAGAGTCATACCTATGGAAATCATGGAGAGTGTTACCATCAACCAATTTGGAGCTTGAAAATAGTCCATCAGTTTCAAAACATCTATATTCCACATTGTGCATAAGCTGCCCAATCCGCCTCTTGCAGTTATGGCTTTTCATTTTCCAAATTTCCAGATTCTTTGCATGTCCTGAAGATCTTCTTTCTCCCTTATCTTAATCTTCTGGAGTAGAAGGATTAGGGGCTTTTCTATTCTTATTAACTTTCCGACTTCTTCTTTTTTTCCCTTTCTCCCTAGGCCTCTACAGTTCCGGGAGACAATTTTCATCATTTACCAATGGTTTTTTGTGACCCCCTTGATCCAGGTGGATATCGGTGGCCACCCACCTCTTCCAATTGGCTCAAAACAGTTTTCTGACAATTTTGGCAATTTACTATTTTTAGCAGTTTTAACTTCCGGGGCCATTTGGAGGGCCTAAATGAAGGTTTTTAGGGATCGAGGTTCTCAATGATTTCCAAAGGAATGATTGATCCCTCAAAATGAATCTCCTTGACAATACCTTTCCAACGGGCTATCATACGCCTAAAACGAAGATCGTATGCAAAAATTACGACCCCGAGAAGTTGATGTACTAACTTACCAAACGGGGCCCACATGACTTTTGGCACTTCATCTCCTAGGGTTAGGTTTTTGTATGTCTAGGGTGTTTGGAATTCCTGTTTATTGTAAAAATGCCTTCAGAGCCTCATTGCAATCATCTTCTTGCGAATGAGCGCATCCATCACATCTCTTCTCAGAGATAAGTCGCCACCATTCCAACAAGCTTGTTTTCGTTGCATTTTAAAGTTTCATCTTATTTCCTTATTGAATAGAAAAACAATTTTATTGTATCTCTGTTATTTTGTGTTAAGCACCTATTAATAAACTATAGTCATTTCGTTCTGCTCATAAAATCTGGATCAATGGTATCGGAGCGGTCTGCTCCTTGTCGTCTTAATGCATGTCCCCAACGAGGTCGGAGTACAAAGAGTTGGGTCTCGATCTTGTTTATCTTGAGGAAAAAAGCTCTCGCACACCCAAGAGACCTCTCATGGTAGGAGAAAATAAATATGACGAGACAATATATCCTTTCAAACTGTTGATTAAGGAAGCTCTCATGCAACAAAGGAACGAGATGATGTATAGTTTCACGCAAATCCTTCGACGACTCTCAACAGGCGACACATCTTCTTCGAGCGGAGGCGCCACCCCCTTCAAGGTACAAATAAACTTCGATATTCCTATATTTTAAGGTCAGATAGATGCAGATGCCATAGACAAGTGGTTGAATCTACTAGAAGGGTATTTTTCTGTCCATAACTTTTCGAATAGAGAAAAGATTACTTTTGCGCTCCTCAAAGCCGTTCCCCATGTCAAAGATTGGTGGGAAACTTTCTGTGAGCAAAAGGAAATAGAGGAACCCTCATTATTTACAGTCACAACCACCTGAGATTCCTTCAGGGATTCTATTAAGGAACAATACTACCCTGTTAGAAGTTATGACGACTTGTATACCAAATGGACCACATTGCGACAACAAAGAGACCAAGCAGTGCCAGATTTCACGAATATCTTTCATACCTTGCGCACCAAGCTGTGTATCAAAGATTCAGAGCGACATCTGGTGCTCAAGTATCACAACACTCTGCATAGATACATCCATACCGAAATGGAATTTTTGGACATCTCATCCTTGGGCACGACCTACCGATATGCCGTCAAAATTGAGCAGAAGCTCAAACAAAAGACGCGACAATTTGGGCCTGGGAACTGCTCACAACAAAAGCTAGGAAAGGGCAGCCCTAACCCATAGAACAAAGGATATAGAAAATATGGATAGTATCATGGACAATATCATGACAACTAGTCCAAGCCACAAACAAAGAAGGACACTGGAAAGACAAAGAAAGATACCGGGAAGTGGTGCGACTTCCATAAGAGCCCTTGGCATAACACTGCTGACTGCCACTCAAAGAAGTCGCTGCTGGCCGAAGTGAAAGATTTTGACTCAGATGCAGGTTCAAACTTTGAGCCAGAACCAGAAAGGGGAATATGGATCATTGACGTGGAACCCAGTGCCACCGTTGCTACCACCAAGCTCCAACCTGGTGAACCATATGAGCCAAAAGAAGGAAAATGCCTCTTCCATTCACAGATGTGGGTAAAAGGCACCCCGCTACACTTCATCATGGATAGCAGTAACCGGAAGAACCTCATCTCAGTAGAGGTCATCAAGCGGCTAGCCCTGCTGACAACACCGCACCCGCAACCCTACACCATTGGATGGCTCCGCCAAGGAAGCGATCTTTACGTCAGCCAACAGTGTTGACTATCGTATGACATCAAGCCCTTCAAAGACAAGGTATTGTGTGATGTTTCTCCTCTCGAAGTTTGTGATGTTCTTTTGGGCCAACCTTATTTATGGAAACATCATGCTATATATGAGTCTAGGCCTCGTAGTGTTATTATTACTTTGAACAAGAAATTGTACAGGATACCTGAGGCAGTCCCACCTAATGCTATTTCCTTGTTCTATGCTAAGAAATGCAGGAAGGTCATCTCTCAGACGGGGAAGTTTGTCTTCTTCGTGAGTCGCTCTCGGAATAAGTGAAAGATCATAGCCACATCTAGGGTCTCCGTGGCCAACCTCTCCACACAGCCGAAGCAAGTAGATAAGGTCGTGGAAGAATACTCAGATATCTTCTCCTCACCTACCGGGGTACCTCTGCACTTCCAGGTCAAGCACCCCATCGATCTGACCCCCATTGCCCAATGGTCCAGTCTATCACTGCTCTGTGTTAGAGAATGAGGAGATCAAGCGACAGATCCAAGAACACTCCATAAGGGGCACAACCATCCCAACTCATCACCTCGTGGGAGACCAATCGTGCTGGTACAGAAGAAAGATGGAACCTGGCGACTTTATGTTGATTACCGAGATTTGAATAAAATCACAGTCAGAAACTGGTACCCGATTCCCTGAATAGATGACCTCCTTGATCAACTCATGGGGGCCAAATACTTCTGTAAGATTGATCTGAAGTATGGATACCACTAGGTCTCGATAGAACAAACAAATGTATGGAAAACTGCCTTCAAGTCAAAGGAAGTCTTTTTGAATGGTTGGTCATGCCCTTTGGTTTGAAAAATGCTCCAGCCACTTTCATGAGGACGATGGACGATATCCTATGACCATTCACCAATACTTTTGTAGTGGTGTATCTGGATGACATTCTAATTTACAACAAGACTTGGGCCGAACACTTGGAACATTTTCAATAGGTTCTGCACACCATGTGACAGCTCAAGCTATATGCCAACTTGGAAAAATGCTCCTTCGGCGTGAACAAGGTCCATTACCTGGGATACATAATTGATCATCATGGCGTACATGTGGATCCAGTCAAGATCCAAGTCATCCGTGACTGGCCAGCCCCAACCACACTCACTGAGCTTCAAATCTTCTTGGGCCTTGCCAATTTCTACCGCAGGTTCGTGTTGGGATTCTCCCAGATTGCATGGGCCCTTAGCCAAATAACCAGGCGTGGTGGTAAGGCGAAATTTGCGCGGGGCCGGTCCCAACAACAAGCATTTGACGATTTGAAGCAGTGCTTATGCTCAAATCCAGTACTTTCACTACCAGACCTGCAACAACCCTTTGAGATCGAGACAAAAGCTTCAAACTATGCGGTGGGCACCGTTCTCACTTAGCACAACCACCTCGTGGCCTATCATAGTGAGACACTATTAGATGCTGTCTGTAAGTACCCTACTTATGACAAAGAAATGCACTCCATTGTGAAAGCCTGCCGCCAGTGGAGAAATTACATTCTTGGGAAGGAGAAAATCATCCACACTGATCATAAGCCACTATAGTTCATGAAGACATAAGGAAAATTGCAGAATTATCGCCATCAAAAGTGGTCCACATACTTGCAACAATTCCACCTCAACATCAAGTATAAAATAGGAAGCACCAATCATGTCGCTGATTGCCTCAACAGAGCGCCAGTCACGACACTCACCACGGTGCTAGATTCCTGCGACCATGAGACCTCTGGATGGCCCCAACTCTATGAGACAGACTCAGACTTTTCCACCACCTACCAAATGTTCGGTGAAAACGCATTTGTCGATAATTTCCATCTTCAGGATGGGTTGTTGTGTCATCTGGGCCATATCTGTGTTCCATCAAGTGAGCAAGCGAAGCTGATATGGGAATCCCACTACAGTTGGGTGGCAGGACACTTCGACGTCGAAAATATAGTGGCGATGCTACAAAAACATTCCTACTGGCCGAAACTTCGACATGAGGTCAACAAGTATAGAAGGTCCTACACTGCCTGCGCTATTGCCAAACCGACCACTAAGAAACAGGGTCTGTAAACCCCTCTTCCTACTCCTGATAGGCCATGGGAATCCATCTCAATGGACTACATGTTGGGTCTCTCGTCCACCAAGCGGGGAAATGATTGTATTTTTGTGGTTGTTGATCACTTTTCTAAGATGGCGATTTTGGTTGCCTACAGGAAGAAAATCACAGCAGAGGCCAATGCCAAGCTCTTCTTTGAACGAGTTTGGGTACATTTTGGAATCCCACAAACCATTGTCTCAGATCATGATAGTCGATTTCTCAGCACATTCTGGTCGAGCCTCTGGTCACTGCTGGACACCAAGCTCACCAAATCCACGACCTTCCACCCCCAGAAAGATGACCAAACTGAGGTCGTCAATCGAATGATTGTGCATATCCTTCGCATGTATAATTCAAAGCACCCTCACACATGGGATGCGAGCCTTCCCTATGTCCAACATAGCTACAACCGAGCCCTACATAGCTCAACCGACCACAACCCCTTTCAGGTGGGGTTGGGATTCCAATCATTGGTTCCCATAGATGTTTCACTTCCCCTTGCGGTCACCTCGACCGACTCATCTCCTACTCCAACTGAAGCTGAAAAAGACACCCGGTTCATTGAGAAGATCCAACACATCCACCAATAGGTTCAGGATATCCTACATAAGTCCAATGACAAGTACAAGCATCGCCATGATCAACTTCGGGTGCCACATAAGTTTCAGGTGGGCGACAAAGTTTGGTTGCACTTGCAGAAAGAACGCCTTACAAGATCCCATCGGAAGCTTCGCCCACTCCGTTATGGGCCGTACACCATCACCAAGGCCATGGGGGATAATGCTTTTGAGCTCAACATTCCTCCTTTCCTTGGCCTGCACCCAGTGTTCAACGTGGATCTCCTTCGCCCTTATTTCCCACCATTATTGGACACCTCAGACGTAGTAGAGTAGCTGACACCAACAAAGCTCAAACTAGACTGCATACAACATGCATCCAACGATCAGATTGTGGAAACACAGATCAAGGGCACTCGACAACAAAGGATCCAGCTTTATCGAGTGGTCAAAGTAGGGCATCTCCTGCACCAAGGCAAGTGGCTCACTCGGGGCCAAATTCAACAGAAATTTCCTCATCTGATTGGGGAACTCAATGAAATGGAGACCATTGCTTCCTAAGGAGGGAGGATTGATCCATGTGGATATCGGTGGCCACCCACCTCTTCCAACTGGCTCAAAATAATTTTCTGACAATTTTGGCAATTTACTATTTTTAGTAGTTTTAACTTCCGGGGCCATTTTGAGGACCTAAATGAAGGTTTTTTGGGATCGAGCTTCTCAATGATAGTCAAAGGCATGATTCATCCCCCAAAATGAATCTCCTCGACAATACCTTTCCAACGGGATATCATACGCCTAAAACAAAGATCGTATGCAAAAGTTACGACCCCGAGAAGTTGATGTACTAACTTACCCAAACGAGGCCCACATGACTTTTGGCATTTCATCTCCTAGGGTTAGGTTTTTGGATGTCTAGGGTTTTTTTCATTCCTGTTTATTGTAAAAAGGCCTTCAGAGCCTCATTGTAATAATCTTCTTGCGAATGAGTGCAACCGTCACATCTCTTCTCAGAGATAAGCCGCCACCATTCAAACAAGCTTGTTTCCGCTGCATTTGACAGTTTCAACTTATTTCCTTATTGAATAGAAAACCACTTTTACTGTATCTCTATTATTTTTTTTAAGCACCTGTTAATAAGCTGTATTCATTTCCTTCTACCCATAAAATCTGGATCACCCCTTTAGAGGGCTAAGAGGATACACCCTTAGTGTGTGTGGTGTAATATTTTCTTGAATTGACCTCTTTTCTAAGGGCTTCCTCAAGAGTAGTTTGGATCCCTAGTTCTTTTTCTCGATCCGTTGCCATTTCCCTTTTGTTTCTATTAGCCTTTCTTCCAGATTTATTTGTTGTAGTGGGCTGGGTGATTTCCATTTCCGAGTCACTTTCAGAGTTTCCTTGATGCTCTTCCTCATATTTTGATGGGATCCCTGCAGGGGGGTGGGAGGGCACATTTGGAGGATATTGATCACCTCGACTCGAGAGTTAAGTTTCCTTTTCTTTTCCTCTTCGATCCTCTTTACTGGGAGCTTCTTGGTGTGTCGTTTCATTTCCTTCCTAAGATTCCATAATTGCTTCAATAGATTCTTCATGGTTTACTAGATCCACATACCTATTTTGACTGGCCTCCCATCTCTGAGATGTGCTTGGGGATCGAGTGTGGGGAGTGTTGAGGAAAATATATGAAATAATCTTACTCAAGCATTTTTAGATTCTGCTCGGCTAAAGAAAAATAGATGGGAATGTCACCCTATGTTTATAGCCATCAAAATTAATATCCTAACTCACAAGTATTGATTACAAGTGTTTAGGCTAGTATTTTTATAAATAAAAGCTTGCTGGAAAACCCCTTATTTATATGATTTTCTTAATATAACATTTGCTGAAATAAATGTAGAGACAGAAGCAAAGACACCAAGATGATAATCAAGATAGATGAGACATAAATAAATCCTTTATTTCATTCCAATTCACCAAAGAGTCACTCTCTTTACAAAATTCCATGAAGAAGTTTTGGACCAAAGTCAAACTTAAAAATCCCTAATGGAACATGCAAAAGGACCTCTGATAGAAAATAAAAAACTGAACTCTAAAAGCTGGATCAGTTTTCCACAGATTGATGCCCACTCGACTTTCCGCAATAGCCTTTGTCAGTCATGAAAAGTAATTCACAAACAGACAAGTCTTCACAGACTATCAAAGATAGATCAACACCTCTGAAAAACAAGTGTCTGAATGATGTAATTCAACCCCGAATCTCGTTGTCTACAATAAGACCCTGTTATCATAAAAAATAATTAGGCTTGTGATAAATTAAGGAATGAATGAAAGCTAAACTATCTCAACATAGACTCAAAGAGAAAACCTTAGTATGCTTCTCCTTCTATCCTCCTCTTGTTCCTCCCTTTCCTTTTTCCTTTAAGCAAATTAGAATTGGTTGAAGTAGTTGAACTACTTCATTAGTTAAGTTAACTAAAAAATCAACCAACTTTTTAGTTAAGTGGGAAAAGTAATAAATCATAATAAGGGTTTTAAATAAATAATAACTAGTAGGTGGGACCCCTTGTGACTCCCTTTAGCTCTTGACAATCATAACATAACTAGTTAATTAAGAAAAACACCCCTCCTTGTGATTCCCATCATCACATTCATATTTGACAATTTATCTCATTGATATTTGAAATTACTTTCAAAAATATATTACTCATATATCCAAAGAAAACATGCTGTCCAAAAACTTTTGAAGTCAAATGTCATCGACAATAAATAAAATAAAACTCAAAAACCATATTTTCCACTCTAAGATGCAATCCTTCCTTGATTGCTGTTGTCACCCTTTGATTTCTCTGAATTTTCTTTTGGCTGCACTGAGCCTTTAGGCCTAATCTCACTGATCACATGAGAAAAATTGTCCCTCAAATGCATCCGGGAAGACACAGATTTATCAGAGCCATTGGAGGGTAAGGAAGGGGCAACAATGGCTTTTCCTTTGTCAGGGGCATGGTGGGCCTCGATTTTCAACCTTTTGCTTGCATGAGAGGATTGAACTAGTGAGTGGACAGGTGCAGCTCAGACAATCTGATTGATAGGTGGGGGAGCAGGTAAGGACAAATTGGGCCAACCACGATGTTGGGAGACTGTCGGGTGGACAATCTCTTTCCATTCATCGTTTTCGGGAACCTCGAGTTGCAATGAGACATGAGGGGGCACGAGAATACCAGGGGCTTGTGGATCTTGGAAGGGAAGCCTTTTAGTCCTAGGTTGGACCACTCCTTTCCCAATCCAATTGAAAAATCCAGCCTGAAATAACTGGCCTAACTCTTGTGAGTCAAAATCAAAGTGTATGGAGAATCTTGACCTTCTTGGGCCTCTGTTCCAATTACCTCTCCCTCGGTTTCCTCTACCATGGCTACCTTGGCTGAAAAATCTCATTCCTGCATGCATGATTGATTAGCAAATAGTTCCTTTACAACCATACATGACAAATCCTTAAAAATATGAAATAGACTTTGCCTCAACAACATATCAGACTCATGCAATCCAATCCATACAAATTGTTTAACTGTTGTCAATGAGTAGGGGGTGAACAAAAGGTCCTGGGATATGCGAGGGGTTTGTATTGAGAGAAACATGATAAAATGAGGGGGAAAAGAAACATGGTTACTGCTCAAAGACAACAAACAATCAACTGTAGTGCAAACCAAGGAAAACATCACCGTGATCCAACCAAGAAACTATGATTTCAAACTGCTTCAATACATAATTCTTCTTAACTGTAATTAAATTTTAAGAACAGGGAGTGAAAAATGAATGTGGGAAGGCGATGGGGTTGTAATTAGAGAAAAGTGAAATAATGGTAGGGAAAGAGAGCGGATACTATTCATAAAATTAATTAAGTAATCCATAAAACAATTCTATATCAAACGTAAAAAGAAATAACACCAACCAAATAATCACTGTGATCAAATGAAAGACTACTGTGTATAATTCAATCAATTTCGTGCATTAATCTTGCTCATTGTTTGTAATCAGATCTTTAACACAGTTTCACCAAAACAAGACAATATGCATCCCACAACAACCTGTAGAAGAGTTTTGTTTCTTTTCATTGTCAATTCAATGTTTTAAAACAATTCCCAAATGAATACATAATCACTTATTTCCACTCTGTTCAGCGGCAACTCATCAACCACTGCCCACGAATTATTTCAATCATCAAATACAGACACAAAAATCGTGCTCGATTTCGTCCTTTAATTCATTTAATAATTAAATTGTAATGAGATTATACTGTCATAGAACCCGTCCGTGCCTATCTCTACTACGATGCATGATATTCATCAACACACATAACATACAACCAAATACAACCATCAATATTTTAATTGCAAAGATCCTGACTTGCCATTTAAACACACAAACACCAATCACCATTTCAACTCATACTATGTTGTGGAATACATAGACCATTCGACAAAATGCAAGAGCATTTTTGTGACTGTATAGGTCCAACTACTCTGAATCTAAACATCCACAATGCTGGGCTATCAATCCATTACAACGAGGCAACAACAGTATGCATGACTCCATTTCTCAAATCGATCAAATTTCAACAAAACAATATTGTTTGAAAATCCCTGACCATCTCTGATGGCACAATGAAGTAATATCCAAGCATATACAGTGGGTAGCCACAACATAATTACCATGATTGCAATACTCCCATTTGGAAATTTAAAACACACAGTACAAAAATCATTAACTCAACCTAACATGCTGTAGGAAGGCCACACATATCCACGCATCACGCACGAAGCACTACTATGACTTAAAACTAATGCTGGGTTAACAATCCAATAATCACAATGTAAAAGACAACAACTGTGTATTCAATCCCATTTCTCCAATCAACCAAAGAATCATACTGAGCTTATCAATTTGACTGTTATAATAACCAATTGCAATGACTAAATACCAATAACCAAAACCACTGTCAACATAATCAACAAAGACGAGCCAATGATAAAACACTGTCGACGATGCACCACCAACTCATAACAATAAACCATGTATCCAACAGGACATAACGGGTTCCCTTTATCAAAACCGAGCTTTGAGTAATCAAGGGTTCACTTTGTGGAACAACATAGGAAGACTGGAGTCGACGCCCAACATCGGGCAAGAACCTCCGAGACCAACGATGCACACACATGGTATACCACCAATAGATTCACAGACGAGGTGACAATTCCCGTGATAGGAGAGACTATGAACATAGGAGCAAAGGCTTCATTTTTGTCCTGTAACAACACTTAGAACACGCAGGGTATAACCCTCGTGGTTTTCCCAATCAACCGAAGAATGTTGAGATAAAACAGAGCCGAGAAATAGCAATCGACTTCAAGCAATCCCTCTGGCATAACAACCATCATAACCCACTGCGCATACATCAGTAACATGAACGAACCCATACCCAAGTGAAACGATACGCAGTGACACAAAGTGTTTCAAACCCAACAAACTTCATAACAATAAACGACTTGGCATGGTGATAAGAAGTGTGGATCCAACCAACCAATCTGGACCGAATGAAAACCCTTCAACCAAGACCAATAAGGATGATAGAGAGCCTTCATGGCTTCTAACTCTCAGAATGATCAATGAAACCGTGACTTCAAACATTATTGCAATGAAAACTACACAAACCATTGATTTCAGAAAAATATTACTAATTTACATAGTTTCCAGACTTAAGGAAAGCACAAACCCATACATCACTGAGCCAATATCTATTTCATAACCAGAGCAGGTTCATGGATGGAAAAAAGACATACCTGTAACCACGAAAACCTTAAAAATGCGAGCTTGGTCGAGCAGTTCTTCCTCTGCTTGAAATCAGAGCTTAACCACAACGAACACAATTGAACAATAGCCAGGGTGATGATTAGTGGGAGGGGTATGGAGTGACGTGCAATAAAGGCACATTGCCTCCATCCTCCAGTCATTCAATTCCCTAGTACACGACAACCCACTAATCCATTAATTCATTCAATTAAACCGTGCATCGAAACCGACATCCACTACTTTCCAAGGCGCCACCCTATGTCACATTAACCACTGCCAGCCACACCATAGCGCACATCACATGTTTTTCCATATAGGCCAATAAATCATATAGCCACTAACCCTGTTAGCTAGGACTAGCAACAATTCATTTAAACTTCAAAATGCATAGTGCAACATCGTATAACATAGTAGCATAATTCCTTTCTTTTGGATTTTATTCATATTGCATTTTATCTCTTTTCAACTGCTCTTATGTGTTGTTACTAACATGTCTCTTGTGAAAGTGTCACAGTAATGAATCCATGAATAGATAATCATAGGTCATCGCAATCATGAAATTAGAGCTTAGAGCAACATAACAAAACATAACATGCCTTACCCATCATTCATTTGTCGCAATTAGAACCAACACATAACATGCCCTATCCATTGCCAATAAAACCAAGATTTCATCAATCATGTAGAACCATGTAAGCAGTGTCGAACAACAACATAAACTTGAAATATGAACCAGATCTGATCTCCCAATCTACAAGGGGGTCCCACCTACTAGTATTATATATCTTGTAGCTTATAATAATAGGCTTTAGAAATACTTTGCAGGCAAAATCCTCGTTGCTATTTTAATCGTTAACAAATTGGCGACTCCACAAGGAATTTTTTTTTCAACATATTAGAACTCAGAACTCATGATTTCACAGGTCAAGCAGATATAACCAGGAAGATTATGCAATAAGGGGAAGTGAGCGGATTTAATGGAAAAATGACTAGGAATTCAGGAATAACTCATGAAAAGTGTTAAGTATGAGGGATTTTACCACTATTTGCATAATCGTTCAACTGGGATCAACTTTTAACTTCAAGGAAATTTTTTATGGACTTGCTCTCTTAAATTCTCAAATGGATGAAGAAAAGGAAAGCAGAAGCGGGAGATAATCCGAAGAATTTTTTTAGACAATAGTGGAAGCAGATAACAATTTCAAGCGTGATTTTCAGGGGAAGCATAATGACAACTGTGTAAGATTGATTTCTATTGACCAACACTCTTGCAAGAGTGACACCATGGCAAAACTGACCCAACATCTTATTTTGACGAAATTAACTAAAAGGTGGTAAGCAACAAAATCACGACAGAAGTAAAAATGCAAGAATTAAAACAACAACAATAAAATGACCAAATGTAAAAGCACTAGGAAATGTTCTAAAACATAAAGCAAAAGTCAAACTACTGTAATTAAAGAAGAAATGAAAATAGTGCAAAATTGAAAGTAGAGCTAAGTTACTAGTATACAAAAAATCCAAACAGCGTTAACATTTTTCACGTTGGTCCCACGTAATGTTTCAATTGAGAACAATTAATACTGTAGGAGAACAATTTCTCTTGTAAATCCTTTAGAATGCAAGAGTTAGTATTCAATACAAAAGAAATTTTGAACTGACCCAAAAATAACACTTGGAACTCTAAGGTAACAATCAACCCTTTAACATGTACAATCAGATCATCAAGATATATATGGATACTGATCAATTCGTCAAGAGTTGTCCATATAGGTCTTTTAACAACGATACTTGCATCAGGTAAGCCAGAAAGCAGGCATTTATAAGTCATGGTACACCAATTAGTGATAAGAGTGGTTTTGTGAGCATCTGCTGTTTTCCCCTTGATTTTACTGTAACCCAAAAAAATGTCTAGTAAGGGTCTCATATGTGACCTTACAATCTGCCGCATAATCATTTCCATATTAAGAGGAGGAAAAGGATTTCTCATAATAGCCTGACTGAAAGTGAGAAAATTAATGCAGGTTCTAATATGACCAGTGGTCTTCGAAACAGGTACCCAATTGGAAACCCATTCAGGGTAGATTGGAAAAATGATCCCAGCCCTTAAGAAATTTTCCAACTCCCTTTGAAAAGTTGCCTTAAATGCAGAGTTAATAGGTCTTAGTTTTTGCTTTACTAGTTTCATGCCTTCCTTGATGGGGATAGCATGCTGTATAAGACCAGGATCAAAACCACGAAGATCCTCATAAGACCAAGAAAAAACATCTTGAAATCCACCAAGTAGCTTGGCCAACTTCATTTCTTCTTTATCAGAACATTGGACACTTATTTTAACATTCCTTGAAGATTTGAGTGCCCCAATGTTCAAGGAGATGGTTTCAACCACCTTCCTTCTTGACTCCTCTTCTTTCTGTTTCTCTTTATTTCCTGCATCACTCGATGAAAACGAACTCTCTACAGGAGTCGGGCCCTTAGGAATCCTATTGTCTTCTATGTATATAATTTCCTTGGGCTTAAGATGTTCATCTTGAATGAAAGCACAAATGTTCTCATCGTTAGGGAGGCCCTGCCAAAATTCTATATTGTCAGGGATATGTGGACGATATAGAGATTGAAAAGTACAATCATGCCTGTGTGGCAAAAGTTGCCGATTAGGAGAGGTTGCAAAAGCAACTAACCGATCAACCATTGAATTCAACTCCCTCTTAACATGAGTGATGTTGAAAGATAATAGGTTCAAGATAAGTGCCCAAACAGTTTGGGTGTATCATTTGATCAACTTATAAATTTTACGTACAAGATTCACAACAAGCTCGGAATCACCGAAAACTAAAAGGTGACCACAACCAAGATTATAGGCATTCTCAATGCCCAATAACAAAGCTTCGAATTCAGTGACATTGTTTGTGCAAGCAAACTCCAACCTATAAGAAAAGTTATGGATTTTTCCTACAAGAGAAATCAAGATAATGCCAGCTCCGTTACCTTCATTAGAGCATGAACCATTAAAGTGCATGTTCCACATACCTTCATCTAAATCAATTTGTTCCAAGGGAATGTTATCCTCCTCAACAAATATGGAATACACTCCCAGGTCCTCTTATATATAGTTTACCTTAGGATGTGGGACACTCTCTATGTAAGGTGATATCCTCCCCTCTCTAAGGACTATAATGTTTTTACCGTTTCGAGGAACGGATAAATGTGTTATGTCGAGTGAGAGGTATCCACCCGTTAAGGTTTGCCAATCTCTTCCCAAGATGATTGACTAATTTCTTACTGACATATCAATTACCTGAATACTAAGGGTTGTCCTTATTTCAGGGTGTGTGCAGAAAACTAAGGTTACATCTTTAATCTCACCTATGGTTGTTTATTGTAGGCTATTATAGGAGAACATGCTTCTAGCATTTTAATTTGTACAAGACAAGTCTAGTGTTGATTAAGGTTGGTTGTCATTGATGTCAATCCTTGAAGAAAGCCTTGTAGCACAAAGTTTTGGGTAATGGACCCAAGATTGTTTGATGTAAAGATGACTCATTATTGTTTTTTTTTATGGTTGATAAGAAGTAAATATGGATGAACTCCAAAGTGGTTCCCTTATGGTGAAAGCCCTCACGGGAAGACGCTTTGCGGAGTGAGATAACCCATTCTTAATTGTGGAATAATGAGATGAGGGACAATGAATTTGTCAGTGAAACTATCCTAGATGGATAGTGCTTGTCATTCCATTTCTGGTGGTATGTGGAACGTCACATAACTCCTCACGGTTAGAGAGTTATGACCATATGAAGTTGGAGAACCCCTCATGAGTCTTATAGAAGCCCCCAAGGGTCAAAGTGCTTTGCAAAATAATTCATTTTAAATGGAGAAGCCCTAAAATAAGGAAAGTGTAATGCTACATGAAGATATAAATAAGAGGCAAAGCTCACTCATTAAAAACACACTTTTACGTATTGTATATCTATTTTCTTGTGTAAAGCTTCTTTTAAATACTTGTGGATACATCTGAAGTGGTGAACGTCTGAGGTAGCATGAACGATTGACGACAGAATTCTTAGATTTACAGAAAACCCCATTTTCTTATGCATACGCGGGCTGTCTATGTATAGGGTGTGTACACGTTGAAGGTATACGCGGGCTGACTGTGTATAGGGTGAGTATGTACGCGTACTGACTGTGTATAGGGTGAGTATATGTTGATAAATCCATGAAACTTGAGAAGATGAAGGTGCAGAGGTTCTAGATTTTGAGATCAAGCTCCCAGGAAGGTCTAGAGTGCTCATATACATCAGATCCATCCATTGGTTCAAAAGGTATGTCTTGTTTCTATGAATAGTTGGATTTTGATGTATGCATGAGGAATGACAATGGAGATTTGAGGATTCTCCCTAGAGAGACTAGTGGCTACATGGGATATTCTATATAAGTTAGATCTATAGAAATACAGTGCTGTTATATTTATCATTGATACTTCTTGTTAAGGCACATCTTGTATTTCTTGGCATATGGCTAAGAGTTTTTATGGTACATGGTTGAGATCTTGTATTTATTGATGTATTGAGAAATTGAATATCAGAAAGGGGTTGATGACTAAGATCAGGTGAGGAATATTATACTTGTTCATGATTACACATACCTATATGGCACATGACTAGAGAGAGACATACTTGCCTTGAGTAGAGGTTATGTATGAGGATGCATGCACAGGGTATAGTTACAGTCTGGATACAGTGACAAGTTACAGATCTATGTGAAAGAAGTTACAGAGGGTCAAAAGTTTTCAAGTGAAAGGAAACCCTAGTTTCAGAAGGCATACACGGGTTGCATAATATATAAGGCGCGTACATATGTGGGCTGCATCACTACAGGTTGCATATCTGTTGTATTTTTGTAGATACATGTTCAGTTCAAGTACAATTTGATTACATGGTAGTTGTACAGATTGGATATAGGGCAGTGGTACAGGTTGATACAGTTGTACAATAGTATATCTCACAGTGACAGGTTAACATTGGTTCCATCATTCTACTTCTACTTCAGGGTGATTGTACGGGGCAAGGATAGGTGGTTGTAACGACCTTCTGGTTGTAGCCGAAGAACATAGGGGGTTTCATCCTCCTTCTTGTTGTAGCCAGATAATTGGGGAGTTGGAGCTTCCCTTAGGTTATAACATGAGAAACTAGGGGGTTGGAGCCTCCTTCTAGTTGCAGTTGGAAAACAAAGGAAGTTGGTGCTTCCAATGAATGTAATTCTTCAAGACATATAAGAAAAAACATTCCGTGGTTTTCTCACGATTTGGGTTTCCACGTAAAACACTGATGTACTATGTATGTGCGTGATTGTTTATTTCTTATTGCTCATTATTGGATAATAATTCTACATTGATATAACATTTGAAGAAAAATGATTATAATTACGCTATTACTAATTCACCCCGCCTCTTAGTAATCCAACAATTGGTATCAAAGCAGGTTCCTTCAGAAATCAGTGTAACCACTGAAAGATAGATCATGGAGAGTACCAACTCGTATAAAAATGGAATACCACAGTTTGATGGACATAAGTATGCCTTTTGGAGCATAAGGATGAAGACATATATACAGGCACATGGATTTCAAGTTTGGTAATCAATTGTAGATGGATACACAACGCCAATAGTTCCACCAACAAATGACAAAGCAATGAAACTTAGTGAGAATAATTCCAAAGCCAAAAATGCACTTTTGAATGGTCTGAGTGATACAATATTCACCAAAGTTGCACATTGTAAATCTGCTAAAGAGATTTGGGACAAGCTTCAAAATATTTATGAAGGAGATTCAAAAGTCAAAGCAACAAAGCTTCAAACTTACAGAGGTTAGTTCGAACAACTAAAAATGAAGGAAGATGAAGATATCGCATCCTACTTCTTACGATTCAATGAAATAGTGAATGCAATCGTAGGATTGGGAGAAGAAATAAGAGAATCTATAATTGTTCAAAAGGTACTAAGATCTCTTCCTATGAGATTCAACCCTAAGATATCAACACTAGAAGAAAGATCATATTTAAACTCAAAAACCATGGACGAATTGCATGGAATCTTCATAGCATATGAGATGTGAACTGAACAGGAAAATCCAGATGTAAACGAAGCAGCCTTCAAAGCATCCAAAAGATCAAAGCAAAAGAAAAAGGAACAAGAAGAATATAGCAACAACAACGACGTCTTGGAAGATGATGAAGAAGTGGCCAACTTCGTGAAAAGACTGAACAAGGGAACCAACGATAGGTATAGAGGTAAGCTTTCTTTAATTTTTTTTAATTTTGATGGTATTGGTCATTTTGCTAACAAATGTCCTCATCAGAAAAAGAGAAATGATGAAGGTTACTCAAAAGGCAAATACACATATAAAGGCAAAAGAACTACAAAGAAAGATTTCAAGAAAAACTTATGCATCAAAGAAGACATCTCATCATCAGATGAAGATGAAGTCAGCGATAGTGAGACAGGAAGAGTTCTATTCATGGCAATAAAATACTCTGACAAAGAAGACTCCGAAGAATAATATGAAGAAGCCGAAGAAGAAGTCAAAGAAGAAATTGAAGAGGCAGAAGTTGACTTTCAAGAATAATTAATGTGTGACATAGAAGTTATCAAAAGAGAAAAGAACAAGAACAAGAAACAACAAGCATAACTAGACAAAAAGGAAGACACTGAAGAACTAGAAAAAATGATCACAAAATTGAAAGTTAAAATAGAAGAAGATAAAAGAATTGAAGAAGCACTCAAAGAACAACTAGAAGAAAAGGACAAGATCATTGGAAACTTGGAAGCAAAGATTGCCACATTAAGAAAGGATATTCAAAAGAAAAATATGCAGAATAGCTCAAAAGTTTTGGATGACATTATAAATAGTAAAAAATCTCATCTTGACAAGTCTGGACTTGGATACAATCAGACAGAAAAGGGATCAAGCTCCAAAACAACAGAGCAAGAAACAAATCCAAAAATCTATGCAAAAACAATCAAAGGGGACAAGAAGATATACAAGGAATATTATAGGGACACTCCTCCACTGAGAAGATTCAGATTTCAGAATCAACAAAAGACAGATAGGTCTCAATAAGAAGAAGGATTCATAAGAACACATCCTTTCAGAATATCTTCAACTCCCAGGTATCAAACTATATTTTTTGGTTTATGTTATGCATGTAATAATTTTGGACATAAAGCTGTAAATTGTAGAGCTAACAACATGACCAATAACAACTTTGAAAGTCATACACAAAGGGGTTATTCAAGAAGACCTAGTGAAACACAAAGAAGAATTTACAACAGGTTTGAATCCTTGAGCACTGAAGTGGAAAGTTACAAATGTTAGAACTTTGGACACATGGCCAAAGATTGCAAAATGACAGTCCCTCCTAAAAAACCTCAACAAAATAACAATAGCCACAGACAAGAACCTCAGAAAATGACATGGATAAGAAAGAAATATCAATATAGCAATGAAGAATGCACAGTCGCTCTACAAGCTAAGCAGAAGAAACATAGTTGGTATGTTGAAAGTGGGTGTTCAAAACACATGACAAGTGATAGAGACAAATTTCTTACATTGCAAAAGGAAAGAAATGGATCAGTCTCCTTCAGAAATGATAATTCAACCAAAATCATTGGAGAAGACACAGTTCGAATTGGGAACAAGAATGAAAAGGCACACAATTTTCTATTGGTAGAAGATATGAAACATAATCTTGTAAGTGCGAGTCAAATGTGTGACCAAGATCATAAAGTTACTTTCGATTCACAAAAATGTGAGATAAGAAGAGAAGGTTCAAGGAAATTGGTTAGTACAACTGCAAGAACTTCAAACAACATATATGTGTTAAGTGAAATTGGAAATGAAAAGTGTTGTCTAGGAAAGGAAGATGAAAGTTGGCTATGTCACAGAAGAATTGGTCACATGCACTTTGATAACCTTGTCAAAGTCAACAAAAGAGAAGTGGTCAGAGAAATGCCCCAGATCATGAAACCAAACAACACTTTATGCAAGCATTGTCAACAGGGAAAGCAAACAAAGACCAGGTTCAAATCAAAGGAATATTCAACAACAAGACCACTAGAAATTGTGCATACTGATCTAGTTGGACCAAATACAACAAATGGCTTAAAAGGTGAGAGATACTTTATGTCATTAGTTGATGATTATACAAGAATGACTGCAGTTTGCGTTCTTAAGAACAAGTCAGAAGCTTTTGAAAACTTCAAGATCTACAAGGAAATGGTTGAAAATGATATGGATTCAAGAATCAAATGCTTGAGATCTGATAATGGAGGAGAGTTCACTTCAAAGGAATTTATGGACTACTGCAGCATTCATGGAATAAAAAGACAATTCTTCGTTGCTAGGACACCTCAACAAAATGGAGTTGTTGAAAGAAAGAACAGGACAATACAAGAAATGGCTCGAACAATGATAATGGATTCCAAATTGACAAATATATTTTGGACATAGGAAGTGCATACAACCTTCCACATTCAAAATAGAGTAATGCTCAGAAACAACAATGATAAAACTCCCTATGAGCTATGGAAAGGAAGACCAACAAATGTGAAACACTTCTGAGTTTTTGGAAGCAAATGCTACATCAAAAGAGAAGATGGTAGAATGGGAAAGTTTGACTCTCATGTGGACAAAGGAATACTTGTTGGTTACTCAAGTACAAGGAAAGCATACAAGTGTTACAATATAAGATTAAACAAAGTTGTGGAAAGCATCAACGTAACAATTGATGAAACAGGCAGACCAAAATCAAAGGAAGAAGAAAACAAATCAATGGAACAACTTTTCAAAGAAGAAGATGAAAAAGAAGTAGAACGGGAAGATGAAGAGAATTCGACAGAAGCATAAGAGCAAGTTCAACAAGTGTCTTCAAAGACACCTAATAAATGAGTATAGAAGAATAATCCTTCAGATCAAATTATCATGAACAAAGATGCATGAGTTGAGACTAGAAGAAAAATCCATTCACTAGAACAAACACACCTGACACTCTTATCTACAATTGAACCAAACTGTTTTGAAGAAGCCAACAAGGATGAATTTTGGAATAAGTCCATGGATGAAGAATTGGATAAAATAGAGAAAAATGACACTTGGGAATTGGTTCCAAGACCAAAGAATAAGAATGTGATCGGCACAAAATGGGTTTTTAGGAATAATTTGAATGAAGATGGACATGTGACAAGGAACAAAGATAGATTGGCATGTAAAGGATATGCACAGATTGAAGGAATCGAATCTGAAGAGACATTTGCCCCACTTGCCAGAATAGAAGCAATCCGTTTGCTTTTAGCTTATGCATGCTCTAAAAATGTTAAAGTATATTAGATGGACGTAAAATCAACTTTTCTGAATGGGGAACTTGAAGAAGAAGTCTACATTGAACAACCCGAAGGATTTCAGTTATCAGAGAACATAGATTATGTGTGTAAATTAAAGAAGGCCCTGTATGGTCTAAAACAGGCTCCTAGAGCATGGTATTCTAGACTGGATAAGTATCTGCAGCAGGCAGGGTTCAAAAAAGGAAGTGCAGACAACAACCTCTACATCAAGGTAAGTCAAGGTAATATTTTATTAATTGAAGTTTATGTTGATGATATTATTTTTGGTAGTGATGATGATATGTTAAGCCAGAAATTTGCAAAAGATATGCAAAATGAATTTGAAATGTCGTTACTTGGAGAACTATCCTTCTTTCCGGGACTTCAGATACGTCAAAACAACCAAGGAATTTTTATTTCTCAAACCAAGTATATCATAGAAATGCTAAAGAAGTTTGGAATGGAAGATTGCAAACCAGTTATCACTCCCATGAAAACCAGTTGCAAGTTGAGCAAAGATGATGATTCAAAGTCTACAGATCAGAGGCAATATAGGTCAATGATTGGTAGCCTACTATATGTGACAACATCTAGACCAGATGTAATGCAGGCAATTGGACAAGTGGCACGATTTCAAGCAACACCAAAGGAATCACATGTATTAGCAGTGAAGAGGATTTTCAGATATCTCAAAGGAACATAAGAGTTTGGATTATGGTATCCAAAAGGAAAGGATCTATCACTTATTGCCTACATAGATGCAGATTGGGCAGGTTGTATTGATGATCAACGAAGCACCAGTGGAGCAACGCTCTACTTGGGTGAGTGTTTAGTATCATGGCTAAGCAAGAAACAATCATCAATATCTTTATCTACAGCCAAGGTAGAGTATATTGCAACAACATCATGTTGTACACAGGTTCTTTAGATGAAACAAACTCTGACAAATATACAGGTTGAGTATGATGAGCCCATTCCTATCGATTGTGATAATACAAGCACCATCAGTATCTCGAAAAACCTGGTGATGCACTCCAAGACGAAGCAAATTCCAATCAAGTATCATTTTCTACGGGAGCAGGTTGCAAAAAATAATATGAAAGTTGAGTATGTGGGCACAAAAGAACAAGTGACAGATATCTTTACAAAACCACTTCCATGGGAAGCCTTTGAATATCTTCACCAAAGACTTGGAGTTATTTCTACTCCAAAATGAATGCTTTTTGAATGATTTTTGAGTGCTTTTCTTATATGTCTTAGATTTACACGAGGAAGCACCATAAGAGGAAAGTTCAGTCAGGGGGAGAAACCCTGGATGGAAAGATACCTTTGCCATTGATGAAAAAGGGGGCGAGATCTATCAGATGCAGAGGGCAGAGGCATGGTTCCAGGGAGAGCAGATTTATCAGATGTAGAGGATAGAGGCATGGTTCCATGGGGAGCATGAGTGATATGATTTCAGTTATGCATCAGAGTGTTTCCATCAATGCCAAAGGGAGAGATTGTTGATTAAGGTTGGTTGTCATTGATGTCAACCCTTGAAGAAAGCCCTGTAGCACAAAGGTTTGGGTAATGGACCCAAGATTTTTTGATGTAAAGATGACTCATTATTGTTTTGCCATGGTTGATAAGAAGTAAATATGGATGAACTCCAAAGTGGTCCCCTTATGGTGAAATCCCTCACGGGAAGACACTTTGCAGAGTGAGAGAACCCATGCTTAATTGTGGAATAATGAGATGAAGGACAATGAATTTGTCAATGAAACTATCATATATGGATAATGCTTGTCATGCCAATTCTGGTGGTATGTGGAACATCACATAACTCCTCACGGTTAGAGAGTTATGACCATATGAAGTTGGAGAACCCCTCACGAGTCTTATAGAAGCCCCCAAGGGTCAAAGTGCTTTGCAAAAGAATTCATTTTAAATGAAGAAGCCCTAAAATAAGGAAAGTGTAATGCTACATGAAGATATAAATAAGAGGCAAATCTCACTCATTAAGAACACACTTGTACATATTGTATATCTATTTTCTTGTGTAAAGCTTCTTGTAAATACTTGTGGATACATCTGAAGTGGCGAACGTCTGAGGTAGCACGAAGGGTTGACGGTGAAATTCTTGGATTTATAGAAAACCCCATTTTACATAGGGTGCATATACTAGTATAGGGTGCATATACATTGAAGGTATACACGGGCTGGCTGTGTATAGGGTGAGTATGTACGCGGGCTGACTGTGTATAGGGTGATTATATGTTGATAAAGCCATGAAACTTGAGAAGATAAAGGTGCAGAGGTTCTAGATTTTGAGATGAAGCTCCCAGGAAGGTCTAGAGTGCTTAGATACATCGGATCCATCCATTGGTTCAAAAGGTATGTCTTATTTCTACCAATAGTTGGATTTTGATGTATGCATGAGGAATGACAATGGATATTTGAGGATTCTCCCTAGAGAGACTAGTGGCTACATGGGATCTTCTGTATAAGTCAGATCTACAAAAATACAGTGCTGGTATATTTATCATTGATACTTCTTGTTGAGGCACATCTTGTATTTCTTGGCATATGGCTATGATTTTTTATGGTACATGGTTGAGATCTTGTATTTATTGATGTATTGAAAAATTGAATATCAGAAAGGGGTCGATGACTAAGATTATGTGAGGGATATTATACTTGTTCATGATTACACATACCTATATGGAACATGACTAGAGAGAGACATACTTGCCTTGAGTAGAGGTTATGTATGAGGATGCATGCACAGGGTACAATTACAGTCTGGATAAAGTGACAGGTTACAGATCTATGTGAAAGAAGTTACAGAGGGTCAAAAGTTTTCAAGTGAAAGGAAACCCTAGTTTCAGAAGGAATACACAGGCTGCATAACAGATAGGGCGTGTACATATGAGGGGTACATCACTACAGGTTGTGTATCTGTTGTATTTTTGTAGATACATGTTCATTTCATGTACGGTTTGATTACAGGGTTGTTGTACAGATTGGATACAGGGAAATGGTATAGGTTGATACAGTTGTACAACAATATATCTCATATTGACAGGTTAACAGTGGTTCCATCATTCTAATTCTACTTCAGGTCGGTTGGATGGGGAAAGGATAGGTGGTTGTAGCCACCTTCCGGTTGTAGCCGAAGAACATAGGGGGTTGTAACCTCCTTCTGGTTGTAGCCAGAGAATTGGGGAGTTGGAGCTTCCCTCAGGTTGTAGCATGAGAAACTAGTGGGTTGGAGCCTCCTTCCAGTTGAAACTGGAAAACAAAGGAAGTTGGTGCTTCTAATGAATGTAATTCTTCAAGACATATAAGAAAAACAATTTTGTGGTTTTCTCCTGATTTGGGTTTCCACGTAAAACACTGGTGTACTATGTATGTGTGTGATTGTTTATTTATTATTGCTCATTATTGGATAATAATTCTACATTGATATAACATTTGAAGAAAAGTGATTATAATTACGCTATTACTGATTCACCCCCCCTCTCAGAATCCAACACCTAACTCTTATATAATAATCTTCGACATCACACTTGGGCCCGAACTGCCATTAATGAGGCAACAATGGGCAATCTTATCCATAATATTTACATAAATGTAAAAATGGGGATTTTTTACAAGGTATCTAAAGTTATGTATACCTACTTTATTTATAGATGAATCCTCTTCGTTTACCTCTTCAGAAAGATTGGCTACAACGTAAGCTTTTCCTTCCATGAAATGTTTCAGATGCATCTGTTGTTCAGGGACGACAACCATGTCCAGAAGGGTTGCATTTGCTTTGATGTTGGCCATCTGATTCAAGATATTGTACTTGGAAGATGGGAGAGGGGAAGTTGTTCTTTGACTGTCAGGAACCTTAGGAACCTGAATAGTAGCAATGGGTGAGGATGAGCTCGGGCTGGAAGAATTGCGGGGAGGATCAAATTGTCCCTTGGGAGCATAAGCTTTGTTCCTAGTATTGATGATCATGACATCTTCTGGCTCTGCAAAATCTAGGACAACGATAGTAGTTTCTGGTCTTTTACCAAAGATCTTATCTCTGGCACTCTTCCTTACCTCACATGTGGCTTCCTCATGGTGTTCCTCGCAGAAGTTACACCAACTTCGAGGCAATATAGCTTTAGGTTGAAAATTATTTTCAATCGGGTTTCTGAAGGGGTGTGCAGAAGAGGATGAAGTTCCAGGGGTGAGAGGCGAGACAGTCCCCTTTCGCTCGAATGCTATCATACGATTATTCATCTCTTGTACTAGCTATAAGAGGGTGATCATGTCTATCTGTTTAACCGATTCTCCCTGAGGAAGACCTGTTCTTTCAAGCTGTTCTTCATACTCTAAACAAGTATGCAGAGCGGAACCGAGATTATCAATGGATTTTTCCTCAAGCCTATGATGGTAGGGGGGAGGTAATGCATTGTAGTAATTCATGAAAGCGGCTTGGTTATGAGGTCGAATGAGTTCAGGGATCTGATTTCATAACTTAGTGAAACACAGTTGAAGGACTTGATGGTTTCACCATCGTTATAGGCAATGCTATTTTATTCCCGTAACTTCTCTGCTAGGCTTTTAGATTGCCCATAAGTGGATCCGAACCACTATATTAACTCCTCCCAAGCAGATATAATCTTAGGAGGAAGGTAAAAGAAATCAGTCATAGCCTTTCCCTCCAAGGAATTGACGAATAAGCGCATGCAAGTATCATTGTCATTGGCTCCTATGTTGTGACACGCATTAGAAAATGCCACCAGGTGTTCATTTGTAGTGACAATGTTATTTCCTAAAAACCTAGGAAGATGTTCTTTGAATTTAGGAAGTGGACTTGTAGTAGGTGCTAGGTTAAGAGGAGAGGACACATGCCATTGTGTGGCCATGGCATCTTCTTCAAACTGAAAAAGCCCATACTTTTTAATGACTTTGGTGGGATTTGTGGTAGATTGGATAGGGATATGGTGGCTATATAAGCTACCAATCACTAACAAAGATGAATACTGAAAGGAGGAAGCACTTCCATTGCCACCAGATCCACCACTAGATGACATCTTGTGGATGATAGGTGAAGGATAAAAATATGAACTTGAAGAATCGAACAAAGTTCTCCTTAGAGAACTTTGTTGGGTAGATAACACTACATTCCTTCTTCCTATTTCAGCAATAGGATTAATTTCGGGTGATAGGGCTCTTCTTCTTCTAGAGACACAAGAGTTTAAGGACATGAAAGAAAGGCCAAAACTGAAGGAACAAGAAGGTTACTGCTGATTTCTAAGCTGTCTACGTCTAGCTTCCAAACATTCTTGGGCACTAATATCTCTCTCAATTGATTCCCATGAATGATTAAGCTCAACACGAGTATCGACAGTGTCTAAAATGGTGTTAAACATGTTCAAAGCAATGCTGGTATGATCTTGAAGACCGGGCTCAATATTGGGCTGCCTTGCAATAGGAACAATCATTAAGAAGTAAAACAATCAAAGAATAAATATCATAAAATACATGTTTTCGATGATAATCGAGTATAAAAATGAACCAGAGAGACATTGAAGATCTCCCCAGTATGGTTGCCAAATAAATGTTGAGGAAAAGATATGAAATAATATTACTGAAGCATTTTCAGATTCTGCTTGGCTAAAGAAAAATAGACGGGAATGTCACCCTATGTTTATAGCCATCAAAATTAATATCCTAACTCACAAGTATCGATTAAAAGTGCTTAGGCTAGTCTTTTTATAAATAAAAGCTTGTTGGAAAATCCCTTATTTATATGATTTTCTGAATATAACAGTTGCTGAAATAAATGTAGAGATAGAAGCAAATACACCAAGATGATAATCAAGACAGATGAGACATAAAGAAATCCTTTATTTCATTCAAATTCACCAAAGAGTCACTCTCTTTACAAATTTTTTTGAAGAAGTTTTGGACCAAATTCAAACTTAGACATCCTTGATGGAACATACAAAAGGACCTCTGACAGAAAATAAAAAACTGAAATCTAAAAGATGGATCAACTTGCCACAGATTGCTGCCCACTCGACTCTGCACGATAGCCTTTGTTAGTCATGAAAACTAATTCACAAACAAACAAGTCTACACAGACTATCAAAGATAGATCAACACCTCTGAAAAATGAGTGTCTCAATGATGTAATTCAACCCTTAATCTTGTTGTCTACAATAAGACCATGCTATCATAAAAAAGAATTAGGCTTGTGATAAATTAAGGAATGAATGAAAGCTGAACTATCTCAACATACACTCAAAGAGAAAACCTTAGTATGCTTCTCCTTCTATCCTCCTCTTGTTCCTCCCTTTCCTTTAGCCTTTAAGCAAATTAGAATTGGTTGAAGTAGTTGAACTACTTCATTAGTTAAGTTAACTAAAAACTCAACCAACTTTTTAGTTAAGGGGGAAAAGTAATAAATCACAATAAGGGTTTTAAATAAATAATAACTAGTAGGTGGGACCCCTTGTGACACCCTTTAGCTCTTGACAATCATAACATAACTAGTTAATTAAGCAAAACACCCCTCTTTGTGACTCCCATCATCACATTCATATTTGACAATTTATCTCATTGATATTTGAAATTATTTTCAAAAATGTATTACTCATATATCCAAAGAAAACATGCTGTCCAAAAACTTTTGAAGTCAACTGTCATCAACAATAAATAAAATAAAACTCAAAAAACATATTTTCCACTCTGAGATGCAGTCCTTCCTTGATTGCTGCTGTCACCCTTTGATTTCTCTAAATTTTCCTTTGTCTGCGCTAAGCCTTTAGGCCTAATCTCTCTAATCACATGAGAACAATCGTACCTCAAATGCATCCGGGAAGACACAGATTTATCAGAGCCATTGGAGGGTGAGGAAGGGGAAACAATGGCTTTTCCTTTGTTAGGGGCATGGTGGGCCTTGATTTTCAACCTTTTGATAGCATGAGAGGATTTAACTGGTGAGTGGACAGGTGCAACTTGGACAATCTGATTGATAGGCAGGGGAGCAAGTAAGGAAAAATTGCGCTAACCACGATGTTGGGAGACTGTCGGGTGGAAAATCTCTTGCCATCCGTCGTTTTGGGGAACCTCGGGTTACAATGAGACATGAGGGGGCACGGGAATACCAGGGCCTTGTGGAGCTTGGAAGGGAGGCCTTTCAGGCCTAGGTTGGACCACTCCTTGTCCAATCCAATTGAAAAATCCAGCGTGGAATAACTGGCCTAAATCTTACGAGTCAACATCAAAGTGTATGGAGAATCTTGGCCTTCTTGGGCCTCTGCTCCAATTACCTCTCCCTCGGTGGCCTCTGCCATGGCTACCTCAACTGAAAAATCTCATTATTGCATGCATGATTGATTAGCAAATAGTTCCTTTACAACCATACATGAAAACTTCTGAAAAATATGAAATAGAATTTGGCTCAACAACATATCAGACTCATGCAATCCAATCCATACAACTTGTTTAACTGTTGTCAATGAGCAGGGGGTGAACAAGAGGTCCTCGGATATGCGAGGGGTTTGTATTGAGCGAAACATGATAAAATGAGGGGGAAAAGAAACATGGTTACTTCTCAAAGACAACAAACAATCAACTGTAGTGAAAACCAAGGAAAACATCACCGTGATCCAACCAAGAAACTGCGATTTCAAACTGCTTCAATACATATTTCTTCTTAACTGTAATTAAATTTTAAGAACAGGGAATGAAAAATGAATGTGGCAAGGCGATGGGGTTGTAATTAGCGAAAAGCGAAATAATGGTAGGGAAAGAGAGCGGATACTGTTCATAAAATTAATTAAGTAATCCATAAAACCATTCTATATCAAACGTAAAAAGAAATAACACCAACCAAATAATCACTGTGATCAAATGAAAAACTACTGTGTATAATTCAATCAATTATGTGCATTAATCTTGCTCACTGTTTGTAATCAGATCTTTAACACGATGTCACCAAAACAAGACAATATGCATCCCACAACAACCTGTAGAAGAGTTCTATTTTTTCTCATTGTCCATTTAATGTTTTAAAACAATTCCCAAATGAATACACAGTCACTTATTTCCACTCTGTTCAGCGCCAACTCATCAACCACTGCCCACAAATTGTTTCAATCATCAAACACAGACACAAAAATTGTGCCCGATTTCATCCTTTAATTCATTTAATAATTAAATTGTAATGAGATTATATTGGCACATAACCGGTGCCTATCTCTGCCACGATGCATGATATTCATCAACGCACATAACAAACAACAAAATACAACCATCAATATTTTAATTGCAAAGATCCTGACTTTCTATTTAAACACACAGACATCAATCACCATTTCAAATCATACTATGTTGTGGAATACACATACCATTCGACAAAACACAAGAGAGTTTTTGTGACTGTACAGGTCTAACTAATCTGAATCTAAACATCCACAATGCTGGGCTATCAATCCAATACAATGAGGCAACAACAATATGCCCGACTCCATTTCTCAAATCGATCAAATTGCAACAAAACTATATTGTTTAAAAATCTGTGACCATCTCTGATGGCATAATCAAGTAATGTCCAAGCATATACAGTGGGTAGCCACGCCATAATTACCATGATTTCAATTCTCCCATTTGGAAATTTAAAACACACAGTCACAACAATCATTAACTCAACCCTAACATGCTATAGGAAGGCCACACATATCCACGCATCATGCACAAAGCACTGTTGTGGATTAATCAATTAAAATTAATGTTGGGTTAACAATCCAATAATCACAATGTAAAAGACAACGACTATGTATTCAATCCCATTTCCCCAATCAACCAAAGAATCATACTGAACTTTTCAATTTGACTGTTATAATAACCAATTTCAATTACTAAATACCAATGACCAAAACCACTGTCAACATAATCAACAAAGACGAGGCAACGATAAAACACTATCGACGATGCACCACAAACTCATAACAATCAACCATGTATCCAACAAGACATAACATGCTCCCTTTATCAAAATCGGGCTTTGAGTAATCAAGGGTTTTCTCTATGGACCAACAAAGGGAAACTGGAGTCGACCCCCAACATCGGGCAAGAACCTCCGAGACCAACGGTGAACACACAGGGTATACCACCAATAACTTCGCAGACAGGGTGATGATTCCCATGATAGGAGAGACTATGAACATAGGAGAAAAGGCTTGATTTTGGTCCTGTAACAACACTTAGAACACGCAGGGTATAACCCTCGTGGTTTTCCCAATCAAACGAAGAATGCTGAGATAAAACAGAGATGAGAAATATCAATCGACCTCAAGCAAGCCCTTTGGCATAACAAGCATCATAACCCATTGCGCAAACATCAATAAGATGAACAAATCCATACCCAAGTGAAACGATACGCAGTGACACAAAGTGTTTCAAACAAAACAAACCCCATAACAACAAATGAATGGGCATGGTGATAAGAAGTGTGGAGACAACCAACCAATCTGGACTGAATGAAAACCCTTCAACCAAGACCAATAAGGATGATAGAGAGTCTTCATGGCTTCTAACACTCAGAATGATCAATGAAACTATGACTTCAAACATTATTGCAATGGAAACCACACCAACCATTCATTTTAGAAAAATATCACAAATTTACACAGTTTCCAGACTTAAGGAAAGCACAAACCCATACATCACTGAGCCAATATCTATTTCATAACCAGAGCGGGTTCATGGATGGTGAAAGGAGATACTTGTAACCACGAAAACCTTAAAAACATGAGCTTGGTCGAGCAGTTCTTCCTTTGCTTGAAAATCGGAGCAGAACCACAACGAACACAATTGAACAATAGCCAGGGTGATGACCAGTGGGAGGGGTATGGAGTGATGCGTAGTAAATGCACATCACCTCCATCCTCTAGTCATTCAATTTCTTAGTACACACCGACCCACTAATCCATTAATTCATTCAATTAAACCATGCATCGAAACTAACATCCACTACTTGCCAAGGCGCCACCTTATGTCACATTAACCACTGCCAACCACACCATAGCGCACATCACATATTTTTCCATATAAGCCAATAAATCATATAGCCACTAACTCTGTTAGCTAGGACTAAGAACAATCCATTTAAACTTCAAAATTCATAGTGCAACATCGTATAGCATAGTAGCATAGTTCCTTTCTTTTGGATTTTATTCATATTTATTTTTATCTCTTTTCAACTGCTCTTATGTGTTGTTACTAACATGTCTCTTGTGCAGGTGTCATAGTAATGAATCCAGGAACAAATAGCAAGGGTAACAATGGATAATCATAGGTCATCGTAATCATGAAATTAGAGCTTAGAGCAACAAAACAAAACATAACATGCCTTACCCATCATTCATTTGTCGCAATTAGAACCAACACATAACAAGACCTATCCATTGCCAATAAAACCAAGATTTCATCAATCATGTAGAGCCATGTAAGCAATGTCGAACAATATCATAAACATGAAATAAGAACCAGATATGATCTCCCAATCTACAAGGGGGTCCCACCTACTAGTATTATATATCTTGTAGCTTATAATAATAGGCTTTAGCAATACTTTGCGGGCAAAATCCTTGTTGTGATTTTAATCGTCAACAGGGAGAAGGCGATTTTTCTCCTTGACCTTGGGCCTAAGGTGCTGCTGCTACCTTTCCAGTGGTTTTCTTTCTCTTCGACTTCTGCCATTGTTCCTGATTCTACTCCTCTAGCTGAGATGATTTGACTTACAGACAATTTTTAGAAAAATGGCCATATTATTGACATGCCTTGCACTTGAATGACAAATGTCCGTAATCCACTTGTTGAATGTATGACCAAATATCCAAGGTTAACCGAATAGCCTTTGGTAATCCTTTCTCCAGATCTTCTTTTACATAGAGTCTGGCACAAGGTTGTAGGTCGTCGAGTGGTTTGGCATGATCAATATATTTTCCGAGAGAGTTACCTATATTTCTTAGGGTTTTGTCATTTGAGAAATGCAAAGGGAGAAAGGGGAGTCTTACCTAGACCGGTATTGCTAAGGGGATGTCATTTTATGGGCTGAAATTCGGGGTCCATTTGTTTAGATATATTCCTTGAGATCCCATGAAATAGGGTCCAATACGAAATATTAGATCCCTACTTTTTTTTCAAACAGGAAAACAAAAAATCCCTTACCACGAAAATCCGAGGACAATTGGCCCTGGATCATCGTCTTCCAGTTTAGATCTAAACAATGATGCATGGCCTTAGAGGAGGGACATAACCCATTAAACTTCCCAATGAGTTCATTTTCAACAAGCCGAAGAGTGAAAGGACGAGCCGACGAAGGATGAGTAAGCGCTTTTGGGATTTCTTCTATTTTCTTCATGAATCTTGTTGGAGCTTGCTTAACTATTTTCGCATATGATGAGATCAGATCTTAAAAAGATACGACATCAAGAGGCGGAGGAGATCTTGGGGGGCTCCCCCCCCCACCGACGGATCCATGGAACACATGAGCTACAGATCTTGGGAAACCCTAGTTGTAGAGCTCACGACGTTATGCTAATTTCAGTTGTGAAATGCATGAATGTTTTATGAACATTTCTTTCCATTTAAAAGGTATATATATATTTTTAACAGAAACGGTTGAGATTTTATATTAAAAAAGAGATTTTTGTTATCACAGATTACAAAAAAAAGAGTATTGAGTTCTTTGTTCTTCTCCTAGAAAACTGTCTGACATGTGCAATCTAATTGTGCTAGTGGAATTGGTCCAATAAGAACTACTGATTTTCCATGTAAAAATGGCTACATATGTTGACAAAAATAACAAAAATTTACAATTCATCAAAAAACATATCTAGAGATTATAAAAAGCTTCCAAATCCTCGTGGAAATTTGTTGGATTTTCTTCTGGTTGTTGATTTCCTTCTCCTGGGTTGGACCGTGCTCGAGCCATCGAAGAAGCATGAGGTACCATAGGATGCTCATTGCTTGATGCAGAGTAAAATGTTGAGGGAATACTTGATCCAGTTTATTCATTGGTGTTTGCTGGGTGACGGGGTTGGTCGAATGGATTTCCCATTTGCTGTGCAATTTCTCCAATATGCACGACGTTCCTATTAATCCCGCGTAGAGCTACTACAAGCTCTTGATTATGCCTGAGTTCTTGTTGATGCAACTGAACTTGTAAATTGGGAATATCATTCTACAACCCCTGATTTTCCCTTTGAAAATCCCCGAGATGTGTATCTGTTCTTTCCTCTGCGTGCCTGACATCCATTCACAAAGAACAAAATTGCTCTCTCAATTCCTCAGAGATGCAAGGTGGGTAGGTGCAGGGGGCTCTGGATCTCCGCCACATGATGGTAAGAGGGTGTGGAAGCACAATGTCCTGGAGTTTGTTGGAGAAATGATGAAAGGTTCTTGAGAGGAAGTGGATAAATTACCATAATTGCGGTAGGGAGAGCACAATCACACACTTGAAAGTAAAGGAGGCCTGAACTACCCACGAGCTGAGGAGATCTCTCGTAGAGAAGAGAAAGGGAAATGATGCCATGGAGGATGGGAAGGGCGTCAATGGGTACGAAGGAGCTGCCAAGAAGTTAAGAGGAGGGGCGAGAAGTCGGGAAGACGACATGGGGGAGAAGGG
>ML776828.1:924001-946387 GCA_009831015.1 Picea engelmannii | reverse complement strand
CGAGGAGGGGGGATGGGAAGGGGGGAGGGGTTGAAGGGAGGAGGGGAAAATGGGAGAAGGGGTAGTCGAGAGTTCTGAAGAGGCTTAGATCCGAGTTAGATTTGGGAAGGGTTAGATTCAAATTAGAGTTTGGAAAACGTTTAAGATGGGGGGAGTTAAGGGAGAAAAGAATGGGTTTCTATTTGATTAATGAAGAGTTTGCTTTGTTCCAGAGTCTTTGTTGATTTAGCTAAGACATTGTCTTCCTGGTTCTGAGATCGAAGGATGTGGAAGAAGTGGATCTTGGTGAATTGTAGTTTCAAGGTTTTAGTTTGGGAATGAAGGTTGCTAGGAATTTGGATGGTAGACGTTGTTTGGCCGAGGAGATCCTTTATTATTTGTTTAGAGTCTCCAAGAACGGTGAGGTTGTGGATGTTTCTCGAGTGTGCAATTTGGAGCCCCATGTAGACTGTAAGACTTTCTGCTTTATTATTAGTGGTCTTCCCTAGTCCCTAGGAGTTGTCCATGATATTTTGTCCATTGGAATCAAATATGACTCCCGTCGCATCTGCCACCCCTCCATTTAAAAGGTATTATTACTAAACATGTTTTTCTATAATATGTTCCAAAAAGTACCAGATTAATATTTTTACTATATTTACTTTCATGTCTAATTAAAGAAATAATTATTGTGATTTTTATGTTTTTTAGGAAGATTATGGAAATTCCAAGTGACAAATGAGGGGATAACCAACACATGCTAGTAGAGATGTCCAAAAAAGTGTACAAGGAGATGGTAAAATAAATGAGCATAATTGCATCATAGGAGGCATCCCAACAACAATGTGCATAAGGGGTATGTGATCATTAATTTATTCTTTTATGTACATTGAATTTAATTATCATATGAAATACTAATTTTCAATTGTTCTATTGCAGAAAAGAAAAAGAAAGGGAACCTAATCAACACATAAGATAATATGACAAGGAAGAAAAAGGTTGATCACAAAGTTTGCAAGTAATTATGTTTTCAACGTTACTTAAGATTTCCTATTTGTGATCTTTATATTTAAATAATTAATTTACAGTCATCCATGGATGCCTTCTAATAGGTGCTAGCATACAAAGAAGAGCCAACCGAAGAATTGATCAACATTGGGTTAAGTGAGGGTTGTGAGTATATGCTGAAGTATTAAGGTTTAATTGAATAATTTGTAAGTAGCTATGTTGTTTAACTTCCATTGTTTTATAATTAATAGAACAATAAGAAACCTTTATATTAATTATATCGACTATGTTTTGTCATGACGTATTAAACATACATGAAACAAAGTATGAAGAGGAGCCAACAAAAGATATTTTGACACACGACATGAAGCATAGCTTCGAAAGCATGTGTATTGTTTATGAATCACTTGTTGCTATGGTGTGATTTTTTAGTTACACAATCATGTATATTGGATTATATAAATGTATATTTACTTATTACACTTTATTTATATGTTTGTATATGGGACATCAAAAACAAGTCGACCAAGAAAAAACCCGTTTAAATAACCAAAGTACAATATCGCCTACAATTGATCCAGAAATGAGGCATGCATGCAGCTCGAGCGATGACAACAATTCAAGTGATGAATGACAATCAATATAATTGAATGTTACAACAAGTTGTATGTTTTGGAATATCTATCTGTAAAAATCAGGGATTTTTCTTAATGTCCCAATTGCATGAGGACATGTTACCAATAAGTGTAACAATTACATATTGATTCCATTTTGATTATTGTGGACCTTTACGTTGTCTCATTTTGTATGACCATTGGTCTATTACTCATATACAATAAAATGTGTTTCTTATTTTATTGCATTGTCAAATGTTGTGTTGTTGATTAATTAATGTGTGGATGATTTACATTATTACAAATAACAGAGGTGTAATCCATTGGATAACGCATTAATGAAATCATTATATCAAAATGCAATAACATAAATATAAAAAACAACATTATTATAAACAATATTTGATTTTGAGATGATTAATTGAAAATTTGTAAAAAAAAATTTAGTTAAAATATATACATATCGGTGCACTATATTCTTATGACTCACAAAATGGTGTGTGCCATAATATAGAAATCAATGATTTTAAGGGGTTATATGCATCGATGCATATTAAGTATATTGAAGCACTGGTGCATATAACATGTGATACTATATATCGTTTTAGAATTGTATGGTGCACATGTGAGAAATATGCACCAGTCCTCTAAATATAATAAAAGCACTGGTGCTTTAAATAACATAAAATCATTGGTGCTTTAAAAATAATAAATGCACTCGTTCTTAGGAACAAATAATGGCGCCAACATCTCACCTCAAATATTCAAAATTTCAGTTCCTTTCGGTGCACAGGGTAATATAGGCACTGATACGTACTAATTGTATAAGCACCAAGACAAACAAAAAATAAAAATGCACTGGTGCATTTATAAACTTAGAAAATGTTAATGTGGTTTCATTAATCCCAATAGCCATGACTAGACTTTCCCATGATCTGACAAAGAACACAATAGACTTATACATTTCTCCTCCTCAATGATTTTAATATCCACAGACAATAACAAACTTATCACATTATTGAATGCCTTCAGGTGCTTTGTTATTGAGCTACCATAATTTATCCTCAAAAGATACAGTTTCTTTTGAAGAAACAACTTGTTTACCAGGGATTTCGACTAGCACAAGATTCCAAAATTATACCACAATTTCTTTGCAGTGTCTTTGCCTGAGACATTCAATAACACCAATTTCTATATGGATAGTGCATGTCATGACATTTCCAGTGGTATGTGGAACGTCACATAACTCCTCACAGTTAGAGAGTTATGGCCATGTGAAGTTGGAGAACCCTCATGAGTCATCTAGAAGCCCGAAAAGGTCAAAGTAGTCAAAGTGATTTAAGAAATTTTAGAAGGTAAATAATAAAGTGAAGTGATGAGTGTACTATAAGTCAAAGTGAATACAAAAGAAATTATTTAAATAATAAAGTTAATGGAGAAATTATTAAGTTGACAAGTGGTTAGAAGTGGGTTAACCTTAAAATAAGGAAAGTGGGTTAAGATGGTTAAAAGGTAACCCCTTGAGGAAGCTACATGAAAGTATAGATAAGAGGCAAGGCTCTCTCATTTTAATCACACTTGAGCATATTGAATATCTACAAGTGACTGAGGTAACCAAAGGATATCTAAGCCGAATTTTAGAGGGAAGGTGAAGTAAAGAAGGCCAAAATTCAAGGGAGGATAGATTCTTTTGATGATGCTTTCTAAGGTATGCTATTTAAAGTCACAATTTTCGCAATAACTTTTTTTCTAGAATGATTCAGACGGTGAAATTTGGAGGCCGTTGAGGAAACATATCCAAGTAGATGTGGTACAAATTTCAGCTTGTGGGTCATTGTAGTTTTGGATTTACACTCCGTGGAAAATAGGATTTGTGGCTAGTCCTGAAACTAGTCTAAAACAAGTGTTTCATGTAAAAACGTCATAAATTCTTCACAACAGATCCAAATTCAGTAAGACCAAACGTATTGGTTAGAGTACAACCTATAGTATTATGTGTAAAATTTTCATATCCATACAAAAAATATTCCGTGCAGGGCACGCTCTAGAAGTTCACTCTCTAGAATAAGCCATAATTCAACAAGGTATGCCATTTTTGCTATAACTCCTTTTCTGAGAGGTTCCAAGTAGTGAAATCTGGAGGAATTGCATAAAAGAAACTGAAGAACATTGTGTATCATTTTCAGATCTTTATTCATTACATGTACATAGTTATGATTATTTCAAGTTAGGGTTGTTGACTAATCCAAAACTAGTCATGTGAGACTAAAGTAAAGTTTGATGGAAATGCTAGTCTCTTGTTGTTAAAGTTAAGGAAGGTTTGCAGGTATGTGATCATATACACGAGGTATATTACAAAGTTACAAATCAGGTTTGGATGATGAAATTGATGAGGGCTTTTGGTTGAGGTACATGTTGGGGACATGGTTGAAACAAGTAGTTGATGAGTTGGCACATACATGAGGTGTATAGTTGATGATGTTGGTACATCTTGATGAGTCATAGTTGATGAGTAGTTGATACATGATTGGTACATACTTGGTACATGGTTGGAGGCACTTGTTAGTAGTATTGTTGACACATGGTTTATGGATGATGTAGCATACTTGTATTGGTATATTATTAGAAGCACATATTGATATTGGTGATGATTATGAGTTGTTGTGTTATGCTTGGCTGATTAACATATTTGGGAGTTATCTTGGTGATTGATATCGATGAGTAGATCTGATTTGGTTGATAAGATTGATGAGAGAGGTTGTTGTGATAAGTTGTTTGGACAGGTAATTTGTATAGGTTTGGTGCATGGTTGATGCACTTGTTCATGGTACAGGTTGAGGTACAAGTTGGTTCATGGTTGATGCACTTGTTCATGGTACAGGTTGGTGCATGGTTCATGCACTTGTTTATGGTATAGGTTGATTATAGGTTGAGGTACAGGTTGGTGCACTTGTTTATGGTACATGATGATTACAGGTTGTTTGATACATGTTGATGCACTTGTTTATGGTACATGTTGATTACAGGTTGATTGGTATAGGTTGTTACAATGGTATATCTCACAGTGATAGTGTGACAATGGTTCCATCATTCTACTTCTACGTCAGGGCGGTTGGACAGGGCAAGGACAGGTGATTGTAGCCGGAGAACATAGGGGGTCGTAGCCTCCTTCTGGTTGTAGCCAGAGAATTGGGGAGTTGGAGCTTCCTTTAGGTTGTAGCCTGAGAAATTAGGGGGTTGGAGCCTCCTTCCAGTTGCAGCTGGAAAACAAAGGAAGTTGGTGCTTCCAATGAATGTAATTCTTAAATACATATAAAAAAAAGCATTCCGTGGTTTTCTCTCGCTTTGGGTTTCCACGTAAAAACACTGGTGTAATGTGTATGTGTATGATTGCTCATTTTTTCGTTGTTTATTTACTCTGCAAATATTGGATGATAATGCTACATTGATATAACAATTACATATTGTGGTTAAAAAGGATTGAATTTCTCTATTACTGATTCACCCCCCCTGTTAGTAATCCAACAATTGGTATCAGAGCAGGTTCCTTCAGGAAACCGTTTAACCACTGGAAGGAAATCATGGATTATTTCGAGAATGGAGTACCACTGTTTAATGGTCAGAATGGTTTAAAGTATGAGATGTGGATCATAAGGACACACTTATTTTTACATGCACATGAGAATTATATTTGGCTATCATTCATTACAGGATATGATAGTTCAAAAAGGGAAAATACTGCAACCGAGAAGGAATTGAAGAAGAATAACAAAATAGCAATGGATTTCATCTAGGAATGATTACCTAATCCGGTAAGAGAAAAAGGTTGGTAAATGATCATCAGCCAAAGAACTTTGGGATAAGTTACATGACATATATTCTTCACCCATCACAGATTCAGAAAATGCCAAAGAAGATGCAGGTACAGATCAAGAAGAAGTTTGTTCACCATGTCAAATAGATTCAGAACATGATGAGTACATAATCAACAGAGGTATCCCGTTTTTCTTTAATTGTGAAAAACACAGACAACTTGAAATAGAATGCCATGAAGGAAATGAGACAAAAAACCAAATTGAAAAGAAGACAATTATGAGGCAGAATTGATTAGTGCTTTAGATGAACTAAGAGAAGAAACCAAGTCACTCAAGAAAGAATTGATGAAACAAAAGGAAGGTGGTCACATTTTTGAAGAAGCCCAACAGGTCATTGAGAACTTAAGAACTCAGCTAGAAGAAGCCAGAAAGATCGAAGAAAATCTTGAATATCAGAAGAAATGTTTGGAAGCCAACATAGTAGCGCAATAGGAAGAAGCATAAATGCGAGAGAATATTTTGACAGATCTTCTTAAGGAAATAACTAACGATCTAAACCATCTTGAGTCAGAGTTTGGTCAAGAAGAGAAAGTACTTGAAGAAGAAATAATCACATTAAAAAATCATCTTGAATAAGCGAAGAGAACAAAAGAAGTCATGAAGTCTCAGATATTAAAGAAAGAAGAAGAGGTTGAGAAGCTTGAAGAAGAAGTTGTCACATTGAGAAGTAAAATCGTCAAGCTAAAAAAGAACGTTGAAGAGACAAAAAAATCCACATCAGTTATAGAGAATGAAGAGAATCACTCTAGGTTGCTAGAAAAGAAGAATGAAGAAAATAGAAAGAGTTATGCATAAGTACTCAAAGGAAGGAATGACAGTCAACCAAAATCTAAGAAAACTATTGAAGATACATATTCAATAAGACCATCTGTGTTCAAGCCACAAAGAAGCTTCAATCATGATCATGATCAGTCAAGGAAAAAATTCAGAAGGACTACACCACAAAGAATATCATTCACTCCCAGGTATGCAAATTTCTTTTATGGTCATTGTTTTTGTTGTACTAATTTTGGACATAAGGTTGTAGATTGCAGGGATTATAAAACAAATGTTCAAGAAAGAAGTGCCTACGTGTCCGCACGTAACATAATGTGTTACAAATGTCATAACTATGGACACATATCCAATGATTGTAGAAGCATGATCGATACTTCCATGAAAGAGAACACTGATATCAGATATAAGAAAGTACAGTTAAGAAAACAGGAAGAACAAGTGAACAAAGACCAGGTACCAAAGATCACAAGATTGGCAATAAAACGAGATGAAGAAAATTCTATAGAGAAAAAGAAAGATGTCAAATACATAAAGGTTTGGAAAATAATTGAAAGAAAGGAAGGACAAGTAAATAAGGAACAGGTTCAAGAGATTTTACTTTCAGGCATTGTAGTGAAAGATGAATCTATAGATAGAAAGATAGAAGTCAGATCTCAGAGAGATAATGAATCTACCAATGAAGATGATTATGGATCTACCAATGAAGATGATGATGAATACACATCAGAGCAGGAATCATTCTGAGCCATATGGCTTAGAGAATCCCAGGAAATATGAATATTAGATAGGGGGAGTCTATGCGGTAGCTGAGACAGACCAACGAACTGTCCTTCGAGCAACTTGTAGAATTTGAGTAGACAAATTCAATGCATTCAGTTAGCAGAAGTACAATATGATAGATTAATCAGTTGTAGTAGTACTTCATGATAGTACAGTGACATATGAGTCAAAATTATAGACAATTGTGTAGTAGAGTCTTAAATAGTATGGACATATATGGACGTGACATTGGATTTTTTGAATGAGGAACTTGAAGAAGAAGTCTACATTGAACAACTGGTTCCTAGAGCATGGTACTCTAGACTGGATAAATATATACAACATGAAGGGTTCAGAAAAGGAAGTGCAGAAAAAAACCTCTACATCAAGGTAACTCAAGATGGTATTTTATTAATTGAAGTTTATATTGATGAAATTATTTTTGGAAGTACTAATGACAGGTTAAGCCAACAATTTGCAAAGGATATGTAGAATGAATTTGAAATGTCATTACTCGGAGAACTATCCTTCTTTCTGGGTCTTTATATACGTCAAAGCAACCAATGAATTTTTATTTCTCAAACTAAGTATATCATAGAAATGCTAAAGAGGTTAAGAATGGAAGATTGCAAACCAATTACTACTCCTATTAAAACCAGTTGCAAATTGAGCAAATATGATGATTCAAAGTCTATAGACCAAAGACAATACAGGTCAATGATTGGTATCTTACTATATGTGACAACATCCATACCATATGTAATGCAGACAGTTGGACAGGTGGCATGATTTCAAGCAGCACCAAAGGAATCACATGTATTAACAGTGAAGAGTATTTTCAGATATCTCAAAGGAACAAAAGAGTTTGGATTATGGTATCCAAAAGGAAATGATCTATCACTTATTTCCTACATAGATGTAGATTGGGAAGGTTGCATTGATGATTGACGAAGCACCAGAGGAGCAACGTTCTACTTGGGTGAGTTTTTAGTATATTGGCTAAGCAAGAAACAATCATCAATATCTTTATCTACAACCAAAATAGAGTATATTTCAACAGTAGGATGTTGTACTCAGGGTCTTGGATGAAACAAAATTTGACAGATATACAGGTTGAGTATGATGAGCCCATTCCAATCTACTGTGATAATACAAGCACCATCAGTATCTCAAAGAACCCGGTGATGCACTCCAAGACGAAGCACATTCCAATAAAGTATCACTTTCTACGAGAACAGGTTGCAGAGAAGAACATTAGAGTTGAATATGTGGGCACAAAAGAAAAAGTGGAAGACATCTTTACAAAACCGCTTCCAAGGGAAGCCTTTGAGTATTTTCTCCAGAGACTCGGTGTAATTTCTACTCCAAAATGAATGCTTTTGAATTCTTATCTTATATGTCTTAGATTTACATGAGGAAGCACCATAAAGAGGACAGTTTAGGTTGGGGGATCAGTTTCAGGAAGAGTTCAGTTAGGGGGAGTATTCCCAAGGCCAATTCATTTAGGGGGAGCAACCTCGGATGGAAAACTACCTTTGCCATTGATGACAAAGGGGGAGAGATTTATCAGATGCAAAGGTAAATGCTTGGAGAAAGAGCACAGAGACATGGTTCCAGGGGGAGCGATGGTCATAGAGGGAGCATGAGTGATATGAATTCAGTATTGCATTAGATTTTTTCCATCAATGCCAAAGGGAGAGATTGTTGATTAATTGGGTTGGTTTTCATTGATGTCAACCCTGGAAGAAAGCCCGGTAGCAAATTCCGATAGCACAAAGGTTTGGGTAATGGAACCAAGTTTTTTTTTTTTTTTATGGATAATGGTATGAGTTTTTATATATTTGCAGGTAAGGATATTTCATATGGATAGTACATGTCATTCCATTTCCAGTGGTATGTGGAACGTCACATAACTCCTCACAATTAGAGAGTTATGGCCATGTGAAGTTGGAGAAAGGTTTGGGTAATGGACCCAAGTTTGTTTGATGGATAATGGTATGCATTTTGATATATTTGTAGGTAAGAATATTCTATAGGGATAGTACATGTCATTCCATTTCCAGTGGTATGTGGAACGTCACATAACTCATCACGGTTAGAGAGTTATGGCCATGTGAAGTTGGAGAACCCTCATGAGTCATCTAGAAGCCCGAAAAGGTCAAAGTAGTCAAAGTGGTTTAAGAGATTTTAGAAGGTAAATAATAAAGTGAAGTGATGAGTGTACTATAATTCAAAGTGAATACAAAATAAATTATTTAAATAATAAAGTTAATGGAGAAATTACTAAGTTGACAAGTGGTTAGAAGTGGGTTAACCCTAAAATAAGGAAAGTGGGTTAAGATGGTTAAAAGGTAACTCCTTGAGGAAGCGACATGAAAGTATAAATAAGAGGCAAGGCTCTCTCATTTTAATCACACTTGAACATATTGAATATCTACAAGTGACTGAGGTAACCAAAGGATATCTAAGCCGAATTTCAGAGGGAAGGTGAAGTAAAGAAGGCCGAAATTCAAGGGAGGATAAATTCTTTTAATGATGCTTTCTAAGGTATGTTATTTACAGGTCATCTCACCATTTTCACAATAATGTCTTTTCTAGAATGATTCAGATCGTGAAATTGGGAGGACATTGAGGAAACATATCCAAGTAGCCGTGGTACAAATTTCAGCTTGTGGTTCATTGTATTTTTGGAGTCACACTCCGTGGAAAATAGGGTTTGAGGCTAGTCCTGAAATTAGTCTAAAATAGGTGTTTCGGGTAAAAATGTCATAAATTATTCATAAAATATCCAAATTAAGTAAACCAAATGTATTTGTTAGAGTACAGTCTGTAGTATTCTGTGTACAATTTTCAGATCCATATAACAAATATTTCGTGCAGGGCACGCTCTACAAGTTCACTCTCTAGAATAAGCCATAATTCAACAAGGTATGCCATTTTTCCTATAACTCCTTTTCTGAGAGGTTCCAAGTAGTGATATATGGAGGAATTGCATAAAATACACTGAAGAACATTGTGTACCATTTTCAAATCTTTATTCATTACAGGTACATAGTTATGATTATTTCAAGTTAGGGTTGTTGACTAATCCAAAATTAGTCATGTGAGACTAAAGTAAAGTTTGATGAAAATGCTAGTCTCTTGTTGTTAAAGTTAAGGAAGGTTTGTAGGTATGCGATCATATACACCATGTCTCTTACAGAGTTACAAATCAGATTTGGATGATGAAATTGATGAGGGCTTTTGGTTGAGGTACATGTTGGGTACATGGTTGAAACAAGAAGTTGATGAGTTGGCACATACATGAGGTATATAGTTGATGATGTTGGTACATATTGATGAGTCATAGTTGATGAGTAGTGTATACATGATTGGTACATACTTGGTACATGGTTGGAGGTACTTGTTAGTAGTATTGTTAACACATGATTTATGGATGATGTAGCATACTTGTATTGGTATATTATTAGAAGCACATATTGATATTGGTGATGATTATGAGTTGTTGTGTTATGCTTGGTTGATGCACATCTTTGAGAGTTGTCTTAATGATTGATCTTGGTGAATAGATATGATTTGGTTGATAAGATTGATGAGATAGGTTGTTTGGACAGGTTGTTGTGACAAGTTATTTGTATAGGTTTGGTGCATGGTTGATGCACTTGTTCATGGTACAGGTTGGTGCATGGTTGATGCACTTTTTCATGGTACATGTTGACGTATAGGTTGGTACATGGTTAATGCACTTGTTTATGGTACAGGTTGATTACATGTTGAGGTACATGTTGGTGCATGGTTGATGCACTTGTTTATGGTACAGGTTGATTACAGGTTGTTTGGTACAGATTGATGCACTTGTTTATGGTACATGTTGATTACAGGTTGATTAGTACAGGTTGTTACAGTGGTATATCTCACAGTGATAGTGTGACAATGGTTTCATCATTCTACTTCTACGCTAGGGTGGTTGGACGGGGCAATGATAGGTGGTTGTAGCCACCTTCCGGTTGTAGCCGAAGAACATAGGGGGTCGTAGCTAGAGAATTGGAGAGTTGGAGCTTCCCTCAGGTTGTAGCTTGAGAAATTAGGGGGTTGGAGCCTCCTTCCAGTTTCATCTGGAAAACAAAGGAAGTTGGTGCTTCCAATGAATGTAATTCTTAAAGACATATGAGAAAAAGCATTATGTGGTTTTCTCCCGCTTTGGGTTTCCACGTAAAAACACTGGTGTACTATGTATGTGTATGATTGCTCATTTGTTCATTGTTTATTTACTCTGCAACTATTGAATGATAATGCTACATTGATATAACACTTGCATATTGTGGTTAAAAAGGATTGAATTGCTCTATTACTGATTTACCCCCCCTCTCAGTAATCCAACAAATCTTCCATTTTAAGCTTCCAAACTTAAAAATTTGGCCATTAAACGTTTCAATCTCTATCCTCAAACAACTTGCCATTATTTCAAGCACAAATTAAAGATCACTGCCTTACGAATCCCACTGGACCTAGGTTTAGCTCATATATAATATTTTCTTAACCTTGCTCTGATATCACTGTAGAGAAATAATGGTTACACTAAACCAACTAGGAAAGAAAAGACATAATTAAACATAAAATAATCAATAATAATCACACATTACACAAGGATTTTACTGTGGAAACCCTTAATCGAGAAAACCAACATTCCTTGAGTGAATCTTGCTCCTTGTTGTCTTATTCATTCATAAGATAAAGATTTACATGACTAACCTTGGTCCACACCTAGGACACAATCGCCATCATACTCTCTTGCTTTATACAAAAATGACCCTACAACAAATTTGGCTTATATCTACATGACCATAACACACCTCTCATTAGAGAGTTTCAAATCACCTTTTACAATATTACAACACACCATATTTATAGGCTTTAGAACATGAAAAGACCTAATTTATGGTGCCCAAAAGTGGTTACAGATCCACACAGATATTTGGTTGCAATCCCATGAATATCATGATTTTGTTACAGTCAATTATCCGTCGAACTTTAGTCGTTCTTTTAGTCAGCTGCTGCTTGACCTTCTATCAGTTTACCTTTTTACCTTTGACTTGACTCATCCATCCATTTGAACATTCACCCAGTCGATCCACTTCGACTAGCTAGTTGGTTAGACTGAGTTTCCACTGCAAAGAATATAACAACCCAACATGACAAACAATTTAATTGACAAAGTACAAATGCAAACCTTTGTAATTAAAATTTTGTAGAGGTTTTCCTTTGCGAAGGAAAAAATGAAGGCCGCTCTTCGGTACCTCTCATAATTTAGCACGTGGAATTGATCCTCAACCAATCCCTCAACGCTTTGGCTTGCATCTCTCCCTCCGCGGGCCGCTCGACTTTCTCCAAGATATTGCCCTCATCATCCATGTAGCCATAATAACCACTACAAGGAGAACGCCTTCTAGCAAAGGTTTTTGTGGAGGTTTTTAGTGTAACAAAATTTAACAAAATTTTCAAAATAACCTCCTTGATTGGCTGTGGAGGTTTTAGCGGATGTTCCATATAACCAAAAAAATTGGGTGGGCAGAGATTGTAGTGGAGGGTTTTTTTTTTTTTTTTTNTTCTTGTCAAAATGCACCGGTGCAGTATTGAACAACTCACATTGGTACGTTAATATAATAAAAAATGCATTGGTGCATTAATATAATAAAAATTCCCTGGATATTAATATAATAAAAAATGCCCCGGTGCGTTTATAACTATTAAGCACTGATTCCTCCTTTTTCGTTGTATGCAGAGCACCGATGCTCTTATAATTACTACGCATCATTTCTGCATTGTTTTCCTATGATGCAATGGTGCACTTTAGGATTTGTCCACCTCGACATGGTTAAGTTATAGTTAGCACCGATGCACTTTATAATTAATCTGTCTCGATGTGATTAAGTTATAGTTAGCACTGATGCACTTTATAATTAATCTATCCCGATGCGATTAAGTTATAGTTATCCCCGATGTGATCATGTTATCATGAGATCCGGTGCGTGTAATATAACATGCGCTCCAATGCTTTTGTAATTAATATGTACCGATATGTCGACACAATTATTTGTTAGTATGCATTGATGCATATAATATAGTAAAGGCACCAATGCGTAAATAATATTTAGATGCTCGATGCGTATAATAAACATAACACACCGATAAAAAACTTTTTTTGTAGTGCCCCGGTTAATATTTCAAACACGAGCACCGTACAATTTTGAAATGATAATATTATTGTATGTGATATCATTTACGAAACAATGTGTTTTCTCAACAACACATACGCGAAGATGCTTTGAAGAAGTCTACAAGAAACCGCTAAGCATGGTTAAGGATCACATAGTTAATCACAAAATTAGATCATGAAGGATGGAGTAAATGAAGGTAACTCACTCATGGATGGATAGTACTCGTTGTACAGTTTCCAATGATATGTGGAACACCACGTAGTTATTCATGGTTAGGGAGATATGACCTTGTGATGTTGGAAGCCCCGAAGAATGGGAAAGAAGCCCTAGTTAGTTACAAGTAATGAATGAAAGGGTAAAGTGGTTGTAACAAGAAGCCCTAAGTTTAAGGAGAGAGGTTACCCAACATTAGTATAAATACACCTCAATGATTCATTCACAAGTACCCTCACACACTCATTCATTGATTATGTTTCTTGTGAATGTTATGGTCTAGTGCTATGATATTTTGTCTAGTTTGTGACAGAGAACTCTGAGGTAGTGAAGAAGGAGAAGTGAGAGATTCTTGGGGTTGTAGAGGAGAGCGGTAAAATCTGAGGAAACCCTAATTTAGGGCATACCCATGGGTTAGGTATAGGGTGTCCCTTGAGGCACTTGCTGGTTGTAGTATTGACATCATGCGAGTACTCGCTTGACAGGATGTCTTAGTCCCATGAGGCCAAGAGAAATTTGGGGTAAATGTTGGTACCAGGTCCTTGAAGTCTGAAGGAAGTCTACATGTCAACATCTTACAACTTCAGATCAACTACAAAGGTATTGGTATGGTTGTATGCTTGTTTGGTTGGTTACATTTGATCATGATATAGTGTATGATTGAGGCACACTTGGTATGATTGGTTTGGCACATGGTTATGGTACATATTGGTTGCTTGGCTGAGTGAGGTACACTCATATATCTGGTTCAACATATGACATGGTTCTTATAGTTCATATCTACGAGTTGATTATACATGGTTGAGACATATTCATGTTGTATGGTATCATATGCATGAGGGACATGCATTGGTTCCTTGAGATGCTTCATTGATGATATGGTACATATTTGCATATGGTTGATGGTACATATTACACATGATCGATGCTCTAGTTCATGATTTACTATTCATTATTGATGTATCTTTTGGTTCATGATTGATATATGAGATAATATGTATATATTTGATGCATGGTATGGTTTAGTTGGTTGATGATCATATACATGTCGATGAGACATAGACAATGATAGTGGACAAGTGACAGTGACAATGATAGTGGCAGATTCCATGACAGTTGATCTACATTTATATTTCAAGGCGACATGATGGGGAAAGGAAAGGTGGTTGTAGTCACCTTCTGGTTGTAGTAAGAGAACTTAGGGGGTTGTAGCCTCCTTCTGGTTGGAGCTAGAGAGTCAGGGAGTTGTATCTTCCTTCAGGTTGGAGCTTGAAAATAGGGGGTTGGATCATGCTTCCAGTTGTAGCTGGAAAATCGAAAGGTTGTGCTTCCAATGAATGTTTTCCTTTTATGAATATATAAGAAAAACATTATGTGGTTTTCTCCCATTTGGGTTTCCACGTAAATTCTAGTGTATTGTGTATCTATTGTGATGTGATGTTGTTTATGATTATACTACTGATAATCTATTGAATGCTAAAGACAAAATGATGAATATTGTTGAAGTATAAACTGTGGTTAAAAGTAGCATTATTGCTCATTACTGATTCACCCCCCCCTTTTAGTAATCCAACAATTAGTATCAAATCAATTCCTTCAAGGAGCAATTTAACCATTGGAAGGAGATCATGGATTACGCCAAGATTGGGGTACCACAATTTGACGATCAAAACTATGCCTTTTGGAGCAGATGAATACAAACATATGTGTAGGCACAAGTATTTGACGTGTGGCATGCAATAGTATATGGGTACAAAGAACCAACCACTCACCCAACAGATAAGGATGGAAAGAAACTCAAAGATAATGATACAAGAGCCAAAAATTCCATCTTGAATGGTTTGACTGAATCAATATACACCAAGGTTTTCAATCGTGAATCCACAAAAGGGATATGGGACAAATTGAAAAATATCTATGAAGGAGATGACAAAGTCAAGGATGATAAACTTCAAACCTTTAGAGCCAAGTTCGAACAATTGAAGATGAATGAGTATGAAAACACAACAAATTACTTTCTACGAGTTGATGAAATAGTAAACAATATCAAACGTTTGGGAGATGAGATGTAGGAACACGTTGTTTTTAAGAAGGCATTAAGATATCTACCAATGAGATTTGATTCAAAGATTTCAGCTATAGAAGAAAGAGTGGACCTAGATACAATGACCATGGATGTGTTACACGGGATATTGACTTCCTATGAAATGAAAATAGAGCAAGATAATCTGGCCATGAAGGAAGCAACATTAAAGGCATCCATGAAGACAAAGAAGAAAGAAAAAAAAAAAACTAAAGTTAGACTGTAGCTGCTGTGATGAGTCAGAGTAAGATGAAGATGTGGATAACTTCGTCAGAAGGCTGAAAAAGGGAACTGAAAAATACAATGGTATGCTTCCATTTATTTGTTTTAATTGTGATGGTGTTTGTCATTTTGCTAATAAATGTCTTTATAAGAAAAATAAAAGAAATGAAGAAGAAGATGACCCTAAAAATAAAAAGAAAAACCAAAAGGGTAGAAGAAACAAAAAAAGTTTTTCAAGAAAATCCTTTGCACCAAGCAAGATAGTTCCTCATCAGATGAAAGTGAAGTTAGCGACAATGATACAGAAATGGTACTATTCATGGTAGTAGAAGGCTCCGATGAAGCAGGCTCTAAAGAAGAATACGAAGAGGAAAAATTTGATTACATGGAAGAATTGATGAGTGCCATAGAAGTTATTAAAATGGAAAAGAAGAAGAACAAGTCACTCTCGGTAGAACTAAAGAAGAAAGAAGAATATGATAACTCTAAAGAAATCGAGTAGACGATCACGAAGCTAAAAATCTAGGTAGAAGAAAACAATAAAATTGAAGAAGCACTCAGAGGGCAGTTAGAAGAAAGAGACATAATCATTGGAGGCCTGGAAGCAGAAGCAATCACTCTAAGAAAATATCTTCAAAATAAGGACATGCAACATAACATCACTAAAATACTGAACAATATCATTAATAGTCAAAGATATTACTACGACATATATGGAATAGGATACGACTAGACACAGACAGAGAAAGGTTCAAGCTCCAAAACAAAAAAAAACAAGAAGCAGAACTAAGAAGCTATGTAGAAACCATCAGAGGTCGTCCCAAGAAGGAACATGACATAAAGATTCATGAAGAAGATTACAGAGACACTGCACCTCCTAAAGATACAGAAATTAGTATCAGCAACAACTAACTACATAAAGACCTCAAGAATAAGAAGGATTCAGAAGAGGAGAACCATTCAAAAGATATTCCACTCCTAGGTATCAAACTATTTTTCTTGGTTCATGTTGGATGTTTGGGCTGACCCGGGTTCTAGTTTAGGTTTCCAACAAAACCCTACAAACCATCGGCCATTCTGGATAGCAGAAGGAAAAACTGCACACAAAGTGCACAATGCAGTCTCACCCAAGATGGCTTATGAGTGGCTACAGGACCCATATATCTGCAATCATGGAAGGAAGGCTATTGTGGGGATGATATACATTCTTTCTACCTCAACATACATTATATATATCATTCTAACACATTATTATATCCAGATCTACCATTTTGTAATCATTTGCATTCATTAAGGTTCATTCTGCAGTAAATATCATGGCTATTCTAGTGCGCACTGAATTTTACTTCTACCAGATTACTTCATTGATCATAAACAATTACAAGAAATAAGACAAACATTCCACACAAATACACAAAGTTTACCGCGGTTCAAACCCCCTGGGCTACGCCCACAAAGATCTGGATTTCTTCGCTCTTTTATTATTCTTCATCAACTTTATAGCACTGTGCAAATTACATATGAGGCCGACAATATCACACTAATATCCATAGCTTGCGACCTTACCGTTGATTACAATGCATATCTATGTTTCTCTGCTCATATCTCTATCTCCTATCTCAGTATTACTTGTTCTCTATGCCAATATTTATTCGCTCCTCAACAACCACAACATCTATCTCAATACCATCTATTTATATTATAAAAATGAGTTAATATCTGTTACAACAATGACCAAAACCCTAACCCACTAACCCTAAGTGGATTAAGTTTGTCCACATTCTAACTCCCTGAGCACGATTGGTTCAAAATACAACCATTTTCCTAATCGATCTGTGTCCTTCTTCCTTCCTTTGACTTTCCTTATTTCCTGGCATTGATTTTCCCTGTTTTCCAGTGCGTCCTCCATTTCTGGTCCATTTCCTAACTTTCTTCATTAATTACCGTGATTTTCCCCCAAAATGTCCTACGCCGACATGCCCCCAACACTCTCATGTGGCTCATCCCGAGCCACTCAGGTAGTGTTTGCTTCCTGCAATGACTTCTCCAGTGCCTGGAACCTGCTTGAAATTTCTTCAACTCAAGATTTTACTTGCACACTCTTTTCTGCTATTGTCTCCACAATCCACGCAGTAATATGCTCCTTCAACAATTCTCCACTCTCTAAACCAAAATTTTCAATCTGACCTTTTGTTGCGTCAATTTATGTCAGCATTGTTTTTGTACCTTCTTGTAGTGGTTCCAATTGAGCTTGCCTTGACTTCTTTTCTTCTTGTATAGTCTTCAACTATGCCTACAAATTATTCATTTCTTCCATGCTTTTCAACCTATTCGGTATTGTCATCACTTTCTACTTCTGCTTTAGTTTTTGCACTGCAATATTTACCCCTTATTATTTCTGGTCTAACTCCTACAGTTTCTCATCCTCCTAAAGAGTTGTCCACGAATGAGTGCTATTATTATAAAGCTCTATGATTTCTTGGATGATCTACACAATGTTTTCAACGTGACCTATAACCTCCTTCTCCCTTTGTGTTCTTACTTTTGGTGAAGTGCTAGTTGCTAGGAGTTTTGTCAACTCTATAATGTGGCTCATGTAATCCCCCATAACATGCACTATCTTCTCAATTTTCTCCTCTGTTGGTATATTTCATCCCTGTGCACTGTCAGGAATAGTTTTGAACACTTCTTCCACTTGTCGCTCTATTTTGTCAATGCGTTGCTTTGATTCATCCCTCTCAAAATGCACCTGGTTAAGTGTCATCTCTAGTGTCTTCTTTACTTCATTGGCCAATTGTAGACTTGTAGCATCTGCATGGTCCCTTGAGTGAATTTCTTGTGCGACACTTATTTGAAGTTTGTACAACACCTTCTTTTGAACCTTGGGCAATGCCAAGTCCAAATGATCTATTTCCTTTAATGGATTCTACGCTATATCCTCATGGAATTGCAATATTCCTTGGGTGATACAAAAATTTTCACTCCCCGTGGCTATGATTTGTATTGTGTCTTGTTCTGGCATTGTTATTTCCTTAGAATATTGCTGTGGTTACACCTACTCTTTTTGTTGTGTTGTAGTAAGTTGCAATTTTCCCAGTATATCCTTAACCTTTGCCAACTTATTTATTATCTCCTCCCTTTTCTTCTCAACATCATACCACACTTCTGTTGCGCGATCTTGTGCTTTCTCTACTACTAGATCTGCATCGTCTTCTGTAATTGCAAGCTCATGAATGCCCTTATGCACCTTCATTTTATTGCACTGTCTTGCTGATTGAAATACCATTATTTTCATTGTAAGTGCATCTGTCTGCGCGGTTGTAACTGGTATATCCATATCTGGGATATCTCCACCTCTTGTTTCCTTCAACATATGAATATTTGTATCTTTCTGCACTCCTCCATTTGGTTCCACTGCACGCTCCTTCTCCTGTGTTGAAGCCTTTGGGATGGTATTCTTCTATCTTGTCTTTCTAGTGGTTGTACCAACCCCTGTTTCTTTTGTGTTCTCTATTTCCTTCCTTGTATTCGTTGTTGGGCTAGTTGACCACTTTGAAGAGCCAACCTCTACTTGTTTCTTGTTGAGGAAAACATATGAAATAATCTTACTCAATCATTTTCAGATATTGCTTGGCTAAGGTAAGATAGAAGGGAATATCACCCTATGTTTATAGCCTCAAAATTTGTTTCCTAATCCACAAGCATTAGTTGCAAGGGCTTAGGATGTTTTTTTATAATAAAAAATTGCTGTAAAATTCAACATTTTTATATAATTTTCTGAATATAACAGATGCAAAAGTAAATGTGGAGACAAAATAAAAAAAATACCAAGTCACAATTTAACACAGATGAGAGAGAATAGCAATCACTTATTTCATTCCAAGAAATCAAAACAACCGTTCAATTTACAAAAATCCCTGAGGAAGTTTGGACCAAAGTCAAACTTATATATCCCCGATGAAAACCATACAAAAGGAATTTTGATAGAAAGTAGAAAACTGAACTTTAAAATCTTGATCAACTTGCCACAGATCACTTCCCACTCTACTCTGCAAAATATCGTTTATCAGTTATAAAAATTAATTCATAAACAAACAAGTCTACATAGATTATCAAAGATAGATCAACACCTCTGAAAAACAAGTGTTTGAATGATGTAATTCGGCCTTGAATCTTGATGTCTACAATAGGACCCTGCTGTCATAAAAGAGAATTAGGCTTTCAATGAATTAAAGAATGAATGAAAACTGAACTATCCCAATAAAACTCAAGAGCAGACCTTAGTATGCTTTCTCCTTCTATTCTCCCTTTGTTCTTCCTTCTCTTTTTGCCTTTAAGCAATCAAAATTAGTTGAAGTAGTTAAACTACCTCCTTTAGTTAAGTCAACTAAAAATCAACTAACTTTTAGTTTAGTGGAAGAATTAATATAATAATAATAAGGGTCTTTAATAAATAATAACTAGTAGGTGGGACCCCTTGTGACTCCCTTTAGTTTTTTAACAAAAATAAACACAACTAGTCAATCAATCAAACACATCCCTCCTTGTGGCTCCCATAATCATTATCATAATTTTAAAATTAATATCAATGATATTTTAAACCATATCCAAACATATAATAACCAAAATATCCAAAAAGTATGCTGTCCAAAAACTTAAGCAATCAACTGTTCTCAACAATCAATAAATAAATATACTCAAAAACCATATTTTCCACTTTGGGAGGCAATTTTCCCTTTATTGTTGTTGTCTCCATTTGATTTATCTAAATTAGCCTTAGGATGTGTGGAGCCTTTAGGCTTGATCTCACTGATAACATGAGAGAAATCATCTCTCAAGTGCATGCAGGATGAAATGGATTTGGCAGAATCACTTGAGGGAGAGGAGGGGGCAACAACAAATTTTCCTTTATCATGAGCATGGTGGGCTTCAATTTTGAGTCTCTTTCTTATGTGGGAAGACTGTACAGGTGATTGTGCAGGGGAAATTTGGACAATTGGGTTAATCGGTGGAGGAGGAGTAGGTAGAGACAAATTGGGCCGGCCACGATGTTGGGATACTGTTGGATGGACAATCTCTTTCCCTTTGTCATTTTCAGGGACTTCAAGTTGTAATGAGATATGAGGGAGAACTGGGATACCAGGGACATGCTGGGGTTGGCAGGGAGGTCTTTCTAGCCTAGGTTGGACCACTCCTTGTCCAATCCAGTTGAAAAATTCAACTTGGAAGAGATGGTTTAACTCTTGTGGATCTGCATCAAATTGTATCAAAAGTATTGGCCTTCTAGGGCCTCTGTTCCAATTCCATCTTCCCATGTTATTTCAGCCATGGCTTCATCTGCTGAAAAAGCTCATTCTTGTATGCAACGTTTATTAGCAACTAGATTCTTAAGAAAACCATACATGACATCTCTTTAAATATGAAACAAAGTTTGGCTCAACAACACATCATACCCATGCAATCCAATCCATAAAAATCGTTTAATACTTGTCAATGAGCAGGGGGTGAATAAGGGTTCTGGGATATCTGAGGGGGTTGTATTGAGCGAAAAGTGATAAAATGAAAGGGAGTAGATCATGATTACTGCTCAATAAAAAATTAAATAGTAAACTGTGTTGTAATAGCGAAACCTATCAACTGTAACCCATCTCTGTGTCATCCTTTAATTGCTATAATATCAAGTTTCCATTTAATTATAATTTAATTTTAAGAGCATGGCGTGCAAAATGAATCTGGGAAAGTGAGGGGATTCGTAATGTGCGAAAAAGTAATGGAATGGCAGGGAAGTTAATGGATATTGTTCATAAAACAATTAAGTAATTAATAATCATAACTCTGTACTAAAATCAATCCAAAAAACACCAACACCACACAAACATTTACTGTGTATCAAATTGTTTGTTGTTCCAACATTTAAATTTCTCAGAATTCCTCAATTCATATTAGTCTGTGTAACCATAACTCATAACCAAAACAAACTTTCCATTCAACAATCCTGTTTAAGAAAGCAATGGTCCTTTTTTTTTTTACCTTTTAAGAATCTAAAGAAAACACACATCAATATGCTCGACCTCTATCCCATAATGCATCACTATAATAATAAACATCCATTGTCTACCAATTTACAATCGGTGCCCAATTAAAATATACACAGGTCCCTTTTTAAAAAGAAAACAAATTTCCAAAATATGCTCGATTACACACAATCTTCATCATATCAATCAATAAAATTTTGCAATGAAACCACAATCAACATAAAACCCGAGCCTTATTTCCATTGATATAAATTCCTTTTAAAAACCATTGATAATCTGTATGATGATCCAATAATATGTACGAAGTGAGCATAGCCAATTACACACAAGCACCGTTTTTAAAATTAGTCATAACCTTATCGCTGCGCTGCCCTAGCTGCGCCCGCGTCTTCCCCTGTCTGCTCCTTATGGCGTCTGGAGGCGGCCCTGAGGCCCCTCCCCCCCTTCCCCCTGAAGTCAAGGCCTTCAAGGCCCTGGTCTCTGCCTCTGGTAAGAGAACGGGCCCTGGCACGCACCAGAAATTTGTAAGGAAATTGGACGGCATTCCCAAGGTTGCTTTGCCTGAGGAAGAAATTTGCAGATCAGCGCTGAACCTAGCAGAGA